>JARNME010000012.1:133829-250569 GCA_030179655.1 Scaptomyza flava
TTTATGCCAATAAATCGACATCATCATTTGGCAAATCTTTCGACTTCCATAACTTCGGCAAAACTGACCCGATTTTCAAAAGCAATGTCTTGAAAGTCGTGGTTTGGCACCAAGAATAAAACTGCATTTAAGAAATTTCATTTAAATAAAATTCGATTTTTGGTCAATATTCATGTTAAAATTTTATGCCAATAAATCGACATCATCATTTGGCAAATCTTTCGACTTCCATAACTTCGGCAAAACTGACCCGATTTTCAAAAGCAATGTCTTGAAAGTCATGGTTTGGCACCTAGAATAAAACTGCATTTAAGAAATTTCATTTAAATAAAATTCGATTTTTGGTCAAAATTCATGTTAAAATTTTATGCCAATAAATCGACATCATCATTTGGCAAATCTTTCGACTTCCATAACTTCGGCAAAACTGACCCGATTTTCAAAAGCAATGTCTTGAAAGTCATGGTTTGGCACCAAGAATAAAACTGCATTTAAGAAATTTCATTTAAATAAAATTCGATTTTTGGTCAAATTCATGTTACAATTTTATGCCAATAAATCGACATCATCATTTGGCAAATCTTTCGACTTCCATAACTTCGGCAAAACTGACCCGATTTTCAAAAGCAATGTCTTGAAAGTCATGGTTTGACACCAAGAATAAAACTGCATTTAAGAAATTTCATTTAAATAAAATTCGATTTTTGGTCAAAATTCATGTTACAATTTTATGCCAATAAATCGACATCATCATTTGGCAAATCTTTCGACTTCCATAACTTCGGCAAAACTGAACCAATTTTAAAGAGCAATGTCTTGAAAGTCATGGTTTGGCATCTAGAACAAAATTGCATTTAATAAATTTCATTTAAATGAAATTCGATTTTTGGTCAATTTGCATGTTGAAATTTTATGCCAAAAATCGACATCATCATTTGGCAAATCTTTCGACTTCCATAACTTCGGCAAAACTGAACCGATTTTCAAAAGCAATGTCTTGAAAGTCATGGTTTGGCTTCTAGAACAAAACTGCATTTAAGAAATTTCATTTAAATAAAATTCGATTTTGGTCAATTTGCATGTTGAAATTTTATGCCAATAAATCGACATCATCATTTGGCAAATCTTTCGACTTCCATAACTTCGGCAAAACTGACCCGATTTTCAAAAGCAATGTCTTGAAAGTCATGGTTTGGCACCAAGAATAAAACTGCATTTAAGAAATTTCATTTAAATAAAATTCGATTTTTGGCCATTTTTCATGTTGAAATTTTATGCCAAAAAATCGACATCATCATTTGGCAAATCTTTCGACTTCCATAACTTCGGCAAAACTGACCCGATTTTCAAAAGCAATGTCTTGAAAGTCATGGTTTGGCACCAAGAATAAAACTGCATTTAAGAAATTTCATTTAAATAAAATTCGATTTTTGGTCAAAATTCATGTTAAAATTTTATGCCAATAAATCGACATCATCATTTGGCAAATCTTTCGACTTCCATAACTTCGGCAAAACTGACCCGATTTTCAAAAGCAATGTCTTGAAAGTCATGGTTTGACACCAAGAATAAAACTGCATTTAAGAAATTTCATTTAAATAAAATTCGATTTTTGGTCAAAATTCATGTTACAATTTTATGCCAATAAATCGACATCATCATTTGGCAAATCTTTCGACTTCCATAACTTCGGCAAAACTGACCCGATTTTCAAAAGCAATGTCTTGAAAGTCATGGTTTGGCACCTAGAATAAAACTGCATTTAAGAAATTTCATTTAAATAAAATTCGATTTTTGGTCAAATTCATGTTAAATTTTATGCCAAAAATCGACATCATCATTTGGCAAATCTTTCGACTTCCATAACTTCGGCAAAACTGACCCGATTTTCAAAAGCAATGTCTTGAAAGTCATGGTTTGGCACCAAGAATAAAACTGCATTTAAGAAATTTCATTTAAATAAAATTCGATTTTTGGTCAAAATTCATGTTACAATTTTATGCCAAGAAATCGACATCATCATTTGGCAAATCTTTCGACTTCCATAACTTCGGCAAAACTGACCCGATTTTCAAAAGCAATGTCTTGAAAGTCGTGGTTTGGCACCAAGAATAAAACTGCATTTAAGAAATTTCATTTAAATAAAATTCGATTTTTGGTCAAAATTCATGTTAAAATTTTATGCCAATAAATCGACATCATCATTTGGCAAATCTTTCGACTTCCATAACTTCGGCAAAACTGACCCGATTTTCAAAAGCAATGTCTTGAAAGTCATGGTTTGACACCAAGAATAAAACTGCATTTAAGAAATTTCATTTAAATAAAATTCGATTTTTGGTCAAAATTCATGTTACAATTTTATGCCAAAAATCGACATCATCATTTGGCAAATCTTTCGACTTCCATAACTTCGGCAAAACTGAACCGATTTTCAAAAGCAATGTCTTAAAAGTCATGGTTTGGCATCTAGAACAAAACTGCACTTAATAAATTTGATTTAAATAAAATTCGATTTTTGGCCATTTTGCATGTTGAAATTTTATGCCAATAAATCGACATCATCATTTGGCAAATCTTTCGACTTCCATAACTTCGGCAAAACTGACCCGATTTTCAAAAGCAATGTCTTGAAAGTCATGCTTTGACACCAAGAATAAAACTGCATTTAAGAAATTTCATTTAAATAAAATTCGATTTTTGGTCAAAATTCATGTTACAATTTTATGCCAATAAATCGACATCATCATTTGGCAAATCTTTCGACTTCCATAACTTCGGCAAAACTGACCCGATTTTCAAAAGCAATGTCTTGAAAGTCATGGTTTGACACCAAGAATAAAACTGCATTTAAGAAATTTCATTTAAATAAAATTCGATTTTTGGTCAAAATTCATGTTAAAATTTTATGCCAATAAATCGACATCATCATTTGGCAAATCTTTCGACTTCCATAACTTCGGCAAAACTGACCCGATTTTCAAAAGCAATGTCTTGAAAGTCATGGTTTGGCATCTAGAACAAAACTGCATTTAATAAATTTCATTTAAATGAAATTCGATTTTTGGCCATTTTGCATGTTGAAATTTTATGCCAAGAAATCGACATCATCATTTGGCAAATCTTTCGACTGCCATAACTTCGGCAAAACTGACCCGATTTTCAAAAGCAATGTCTTGAAAGTCATGGTTTGGCACCAAGAATAAAACTGCATTTAAGAAATTTCATTTAAATAAAATTCGATTTTTGGTCAAAATTCATGTTAAAATTTTATGCCAAGAAATCGACACCATCATTTGGCAAATCTTTCGACTTCCATAACTTCGGCAAAACTGACCCGATTTTCAAAAGCAATGTCTTGAAAGTCGTGGTTTGGCACCAAGAATAAAACTGCATTTAAGAAATTTCATTTAAATAAAATTCGATTTTTGGTCAAAATTCATGTTACAATTTTATGCCAAGATATCGACACCATCATTTGGCAAATCTTTCGACTTCCATAACTTCGGCAAAACTG
This sequence comes from Scaptomyza flava, assembly GCA_030179655.1. Taxonomy (NCBI): domain Eukaryota; kingdom Metazoa; phylum Arthropoda; class Insecta; order Diptera; family Drosophilidae; genus Scaptomyza; species Scaptomyza flava. Next base: position 137,347 of record JARNME010000012.1, read on the forward strand.
ACCCGATTTTCAAAAGCAATGTCTTGAAAGTCGTGGTTTGGCACCAAGAATAAAACTGCATTTAAGAAATTTCATTTAAATAAATTCGATTTTTGGTCAAAATTCATGTTAAAATTTTATGCCAAGAAATCGACATCATCATTTGGCAAATCTTTCGACTTCCATAACTTCGGCAAAACTGACCCGATTTTCAAAAGCAATGTCTTGAAAGTCATGGTTTGGCATCTACAACAAAACTGCACTTAAAAAATTTGATTTAAAAGAAATTCGATTTTTGGCCATTTTGCATGTTGAAATTTTATGCCAAAAAATCGACATCATCATTTGGCAAATCTTTCGACTTCCATAACTTCGGCAAAACTGACCCGATTTTCAAAAGCAATGTCTTGAAAGTCATGGTTTGGCACCAAGAATAAAACTGCATTTAAGAAATTTCATTTAAATAAAATTCGATTTTTGGTCAAAATTCATGTTAAAATTTTATGCCAATAAATCGACATCATCATTTGGCAAATCTTTCGACTTCCATAGCTTCGGCAAAACTGACCCGATTTTCAAAAGCAATGTCTTGAAAGTCATGGTTTGACACCAAGAATAAAACTGCATTTAAGAAATTTCATTTAAATAAAATTCGATTTTTGGTCAAAATTCATGTTAAAATTTTATGCCAATAAATCGACATCATCATTTGGCAAATCTTTCGACTTCCATAACTTCGGCAAAACTGAACCAATTTTAAAGAGCAATGTATTAAAAGTCATGGTTTGGCATCTAGAACAAAACTGCATTTAATAAATTTCATTTAAATAAAATTCGATTTTTGGTCAAAATTCATGTTAAAATTTTATGCCAATAAATCGACATCATCATTTGGCAAATCTTTCGACTTCCATAGCTTCGGCAAAACTGACCCGATTTTCAAAAGCAATGTCTTGAAAGTCATGGTTTGGCATCTAGAACAAAACTGCACTTAAAAAATTTGATTTAAAAGAAATTCGATTTTTGGCCATTTTGCATGGTGAAATTTTATGCCAAAAAATCGACATCATCATTTGGCAAATCTTTCGACTTCCATAACTTCGGCAAAACTAACCCGATTTTCAATAGCAATGTCTTGAAAGTCATGGTTTGGCACCAAGAATAAAACTGCATTTAAGAAATTTCATTTAAATAAAATTCGATTTTTGGTCAAAATTCATGTTAAAATTTTATGCCAATAAATCGACATCATCATTTGGCAAATCTTTCGACTTCCATAACTTCGGCAAAACTGACCCGATTTTCAAAAGCAATGTCTTGAAAGTCATGGTTTGACACCAAGAATAAAACTGCATTTAAGAAATTTCATTTAAATAAAATTCGATTTTTGGTCAAAATTCATGTTACAATTTTATGCCAATAAATCGACATCATCATTTGGCAAATCTTTCGACTTCCATAACTTCGGCAAAACTGAACCAATTTTAAAGAGCAATGTATTAAAAGTCATGGTTTGGCATCTAGAACAAAATTGCATTTAAGAAATTTCATTTAAATGAAATTCGATTTTTGGCCATATTGCATGTTGAAATTTTATGCCAAAAAATCGACATCATCATTTGGCAAATCTTTCGACTGCTATAACTTCGGCAAAACTGACCCGATTTTCAAAAGCAATGTCTTGAAAGTCATGGTTTGGCACCAAGAATAAAACTGCATTTATGAAATTTCATTTAAATAAAATTCGATTTTTGGTCAAAATTCATGTTAAAATTTTATGCCAATAAATCGACATCATCATTTGGCAAATCTTTCGACTTCCATAACTTCGGCAAAACTGACCCGATTTTCAAAAGCAATGTCTTGAAAGTCGTGGTTTGGCACCAAGAATAAAACTGCATTTAAATAGTTTCACTTAAATATATTAAGGTTTTTGGTCAAAATTCATGTTAAAATTGTATGCCAAAAAATCGACATCATCATTTGGCGAATCTCTCGACTTCGATAACTTCGTCATAAATGACCCGATTTGCAATGGAAATGTCTTAAAAGTCATGGTTTGGCCTCTAGAATAAAACATCTAAATAATTTCATTTAAATAAAATTCGATATTTGGTCAAAATGCATGTTTAAGTCTTATGCCAAATAAGTATGAAGAGAGATCGCGACTAGAAGATAATTTGACCTTTCACAAAATCATTTCATGTGCTGACTTAATTTTAATCGATTCATTCGATATCTCCGGTGTTTCTTAACCGATTTGGACAAATTTTCAGAACAGTAGTATTGGTTTCCATTCTTTCAACCCCCATTTTGACATTTCCCAAATTCGATCTTTTTTTGTAATCGATTACTATGTATAAAGGAAACCAGAACAGTTCTCGATAATTTGAAAACTTGTTCTGCTTATGGTATCGGAGAACATATATTCCAAATCTGTAGCTCTTGTAGTCGCTAAGATCGACGCGTTAATACAGACGGACAGACAGGTAGACAGACGGACATGGCTATATCGACTTGGCTGTTAATGCTGGTCAAGAATATATATACTTTATGGGGTCGGAGATGCTTCTTTCTGCCTGTTACTTACATTTGCACAAACCCATCATACCCTTTTTTATCAGTTTATGGGCTCAGGGTATAAAAAAAATGTGCCTTTTTAATGCAGAGCAAGTGTAGCAATTGTTTGTGCATCTCATACGGTTTAACATATTTGCACTTACTAACTGAACTCATACGAACACCTCATGCAAATTCCTCCAAAAAGTTGATCATTATTTACTTATGTGCATCCTTAATTAAAAACCTCTTATTTCACTCAGCGGCAAAGAAATAAAGTAAATTTTCTATTCTGTGCTGTCAAATATAACAACAGCCACAAGCCCGGGCTATATTATTTAAATCTGGTACTTTGGACAAACAAGCCACGTTTACATATGCAGTGCAGTGAAACAAATTGGAATCCTTGCATTTTGTCGTTTTAACAATGAAGCAAATACTCGTAGAAAGCAAAAACAAATCAGCGAAACGAGAGCAATAGCAACGTGCAGAATCAAACCTATCCAAAGCATTTCTGTGCGGTGTAGCCAAAAAGGCAAACGCGACCCCCATGTAAAATAAGATAATGCTAGCTAGTGTAGCGGGGAGCTGAAGTTTGCGGCAATCAAATGCAGTGAAAACCTTAGACGCGTGCTTTCTAGCTGATCTAGCGCCTCGTGCTGCTGCTATGTCAAATATCTATATCTTAATCAATTTCCCTTTGTGTAAAGGGAGGTTATTTTTTGCCAAAGATATCCCAGATGATATATAAAGTGCAATATTTCAGTGACAGGCGAAGCGTAAATATAAACTTTAGCTGAACACTTTTCAGTGACTTCTCCTGGGCATCATAAGGCCAAGTTAATGCTTGCTCGTTTGATAAGCCACGGCTTGCACAATTTTATTGCAAGCCTGCCGTGTGGGCATAAAACAAACCCTTCATACATATGCATGTTTCTTTCATATTCAGCAGCTAAAAATAGCGTCTATTCAAGTCGAAAAGCAGGAAAATCTCAAATAGTTTAAGTTCTATACCTTTTATATGGTTGCAAAATGCTGCTACTTATTTCGAAAGTTTTACATACTGAAAACACATAACTGCTCAAACATAATAAGATTCGACAAACAATCGGCCAAGGGCGAACCAAGTGACGATGTTGCTGAAAATTTTCAGAAACATTGTAAACTTAATTAAAACTGAATAGTATTATACCAATCAAAGGACATTTATTGGATCTTATTAGATGGCAAGGCAGATCCTGTTCCAATTTTTACTTCACAGTTTGCTGGAGAGGAAGGCCAACAACCTTAATATTTTTATACACATGCACTCAGATACATACGCTGAGGAAATGTGGCTACGTGTCGGTTTCAATGAAATGAAAATATAAAATATGCATTTACTGCAGCACGCCTCCAGTTACTGATAGTTTTTGGCTGCTGCTTCTGCTGCTGCCCGGATGTGTATGCTATAGGCAACGTGTCTTAAGCCGGGGAATTGTGTCGAATGTCATGCGCGCATTCAAATAACAGCAGCAAGTCTGCAAAAGTTCTAGCCAAAACTGCAAGACATATATTTACTAGCCAGACAGCTAACGGCTGAGAGCTGCATAGTTCGGTAGCAGAGCAGAGCACTCAATAATAAATGTAACAAGCGTATTACAAACACTTATGTGTTGCAAGCTTAAAGTGCCGCCGTCACTCGTATAAGCAATAGCAAAGCTACTTGTTATGCCTTGAAGCTACATACATACCAATTTGTATAAAAATAGATTTGCAAGGCTATAATATGGCTGTCGAATACATTTTTAAGACAGAAGAACGAAACTTATACGTTAAACAATATTTTTATCTTGATGGGTACCAATAAAACAGTTGTTTAGACTGTATTGTGTTTGATGTCTGAAGAATAACCTTAATGTAAAGGGCAGAAATTTTTAACTAAAGCTGTCGTCGTCATGAGATTATTTTTGTTTGTTCTTATAGTTACAGCCAGGACACCTTCCAGTCGAGTCCAGCAACATTACTACCTTTGCCTACTGCCACATACTCGTACATAATTGCAGAATCAGTCGCAAAATAAAATGGACATCAAGGCAGCAGTCAAATCAAATGTGAGCCAAGTGGAAACTTGTTCTTGCATAGAAGTTGGCAAGTACTGTGTGTGAGTGGGAGGAAAAGGACAGATGGGACAGGTATAAAAAGGGAATTTGGTGGCAGTTGCGCTTGCACTTGAAGTGCTAAAACTTTGTTGCGCTCCGTTAGTAAAACTTTTGCTAGCTTGTTGTACCATGGAAAGCAAAAGTTTGCCGTCAAAGCGAAAGTTAGAGCCAGCGGCAACAAAAATAAAACGAATCCGCATAAAAAACTGACAAACCAAAAAAAAAAAATAAAACAATTTAATGTATTTGGTAGAATTAAAGTTGGTGCTTGATAACTAAGCTTCAGTGCTATGTTTCAACATACGTGTAATTTTTTTCGCATCATGCTGTCTGCTGGCAATTAAAAGGTTTTTTTTCCATAACTTTTTTTAATTTTAATGTTGGTATGTGCAACGTTGATGGACGCCCTGTCAGCCGAAATACAAATAGACAGGGCAACGCCTGGGGAGCACGGGTGCACGGGAGCGCTTACAGCCAAATGGCAAAAAACTTTCTCATATTCTCGCATTCTCGTATTCCCCAAGCAAGTTGCACGTAAAATTTTTGCACAATTGGCAATCGAAAATTGGAAAACTTTTTCCTATATTTGTTTTGGCTTCATTGAGTTGACTGTTCCAGCTCACACGCACACATCCAACACAAATGTGTGTGTGTCTAAGCAATACATGTGTATTGCTTAGACACACACATACACATTTGATACGGTTGCTGCTATTAGCAAAGTTTTTTATATTTCGCTTTAGTAGCAAGTTCTCCAAGCTTACCAGCGAAAGCAAAAACTTTAACGTAGCTTCAACAATACAAAAAAACAACAACAATAACAGCAGCAATAACAATATACCTAAGGGCATATCTATTGGCGAATGGTCGCGTTTATAATTGCAACTGGCAACTGGTAACTGGCAATTTTCAATTTGTTTGCATTGCATTGGTAACTTTATGATCGAAGAGCACTACTGACCCACAATCAACCACACTACCAGCCTTGCACAACATTATACTCTTGGCTTAACTCGGGTAAAAGCAATTTGAGTCCAACTAAATGGCGTTTTATGTAATGGCTTTGAGCTGGTTTAAGTTTTCTTTAATTCAGATTTTATGAATATATACTTATATGCAATAAAACCGAATAGTTTCTTAATAATGTCAGACATTTCAAGCATGTGTTGTAATTGTAAAGTTTGTAATTGTTTGATTTTGTTTTTTAATAATATCCACGTAATCTCTTTGTTTGTCAGATCGTGGTATTAGTATATTTATAAATTATTAATTTCAATGTAAAAAAACACATTGTTTTTTAGTTTTAAATGCAACAGACTGTTGCGCGACATAAATAGTATTTTTTGGAAAATTTTTTCTTGTACACCATCTCACTATTTCGACGCACAAACTATTAATGCTAACGCGCGTTCGAATTTTAAAGCAAAACGTATTCTCATATAAAGCGCGGTTGAAAAGTTGACGATTCGCTAATGAACTCAGGGATTAAAGCCGTTTATATCGTCTAATGCATTGCGGCATCAGGTATACGTCAAGCGCCAATAGGCGGTTCAGGTGTAGCAAAGTGTTATCGAAAATTTTGATTTTCGATTTCAGCGGTTTACAAATTACGAGCAATGCCATATTCTGAACGTTGTGTGATTTCACAGCTAGTTCGCAGTTCTTTCAAAACTTGATTATAGCTTTGTCACAATATTTTGCCGATTACCTTGATTCCTAATGCTTATTGGTTTGCGCATTTTTTTTTTTTTTGTTGCCATATAAGCCAGACTCTTTAGCATATCATGGTATTCTAGACTGTTATGGTGCAATGTGGAGTTAGTTCTCTTATGCGGCTACTGCGTATGGCTGTTTCATATATGTCGCTGTCGTTTATTCCCCCAAGCATCGGGAGTGTCAATTTGTTTGGTTTATTGGACTATGATTTGGACAGAATTTGACATGAAAGTGGATGACGCTGGTAACACAACTGGAACCCCACAGCGCATCCACAGGTCGCCAGCTGTGATTTTATTATTTATGGGCTAATGGTAACCAATGTGATTGCGTTGTCCTAATGGCTAAAAGGTTTATCATATAAATATTCTTTTCCTGCGTTGACTAAAACGAAACGCAATTGAAAAAAGTTTTGGACTGCTGTATTTGCATAATAATCGCTATATCCAAATAAATCTGAGACCTATGCATATTTTATAAACGGATATTGCTAGCTGCTTGGTCAAGATGTGGGAGGGCTAAACGTAAATAATTTTGAATTTTATATATTTAAAATAAATTATAGTATATACTTATATTAAAGTTTTATTCATTGAATTTTAAAGGCACAAAATATTTATTACATTATAATACTAATACTAATGGAGCTTCCGTCTTTTAGCAGTTGCCTTAATATGAAGTAATAAATTTTAATTTTTCGACAGTTCTTTAGGTATACAAAACTGTTTGAATCATAAATTGAAACCGAGTTTGCTTGCATTTGAAAAATATTATGACATGTTGTAATACATATTGGAAAAAAGTTTTAAGATCGTTTTATCATAGAATCCTTTAAGCGCAGTGTGAGCTCGATTACCTTTAATAAGCGATAAAACCTTGTTTATCAATTGCGGTGCCATAGAAACCACAATGAAATAAGTAAGTGTGAAATTCCACTAATTATAATTGTGGCCAACTAATTTTATTAAAGGCAATCAAAAAATTCCAACTAATTAGACATGATTGGCAGACAACCACATCATGTCATTATGTAAAGGGGATGCGTTAATTTTTTTTATAAATATTAAATGTTTAGGGTGAGGGCAACCTCTAATTTGGTTTCTAGACAATCGCTTTGTGTATCACAAAAGAACTGGTCATACATAATCTATGGTTTTTGCTAAAGTACAAAAACTCTATTTTATTATAATTCCATTTGAGGGACTTTTTAATTTCATTAGCGTTTCACGTCCGCGTTCGAAGCTTGTAATTAAAATGCCACAAAGCGCTGCGAAACGTCGCAAAGGGGCATCCGCCCAATCCCCCATCGCTGAGACTGTGAGTGGATTGTGGACGCGCCCACGCATTTGCCAATTAAAAATTTCAATTGCGGCATAAAAACGCGTGTAGGAAATAAACTTGCCTGAAATGGAATAATTAAGCAGCAGCGTTCATTAAATTTTCACAGCAAAAGTTAAATATAAATTCAAAGACCTCAGCCTTTGTGCCAGCACATTGATCCACACCCTCCCTAGTAAATTTGGTGCTGTATACTCTATGGCGTCGGTATTATCAAAACTTTAAGGAAAATGAAATGAGTTTCGGTTGACCGCCATGCTGCCCGAAACCAAAAATTGTGTCAACAATTCGGGCAACACGAGTGGCAAAATATGCAGCTTAATTATATGGAACTAATATATATGTATATATATAAACTATAGTTTTAAAGGTACAAATCAGCACAGTTGCCAGAAATTGCGGAGTATATATGTTTATATGTGTATGTAGGTAGCATGAATACGAACGTGGATAGCAACTTGAGCCTGCGGCTTATTTCTGTCGTATGTCTGCCATAAAAACAATAACAAGTATGGGCTTATACCTGAAGTAACAACAGTAATTTTAACTGCAGCTGCTCCACTTGAGAGATAGAGGCAGTGCCCCATAATGCATGCAAACCTGTAATAACTTTTAGTACCCAAATGTAGCAAAAATGTTTTCGAACATTTTTACAAGCCAATAAATTCTATGTTTTTGCACAGCAAACAACAGCTGTTGGCAGTAAAAACATTTTTGCACCGTTTTTTTTTTTTAAGTTAAAGCTTTCCGCAGATAATGCATTAAATTTCAAATAAAGTTTGTGTGACTGTTGGTTGTCGATCATAGTTGCTTTTGCTGGCTTGGTCATTTGGCCACGGCAAGAAACGGTAGCAGTTATCAAAGTTGAACTAAGAAACTTCACAGCTCTTTTTCATGCATTTACAGGCACATTATTCACTCAAGTAACTGTGAGGCAACGTGTCCTTTTGCCTGCCGTGTCACTTGTACGCCAGCAGTTGGCACAACTCGAGTGCCTACTCAGCACAAATGTGCAAAACGAACTTCACAGTCGTCATGCCGGCAGCAGCAGGTAAGACGAGCACACTTTAAGCATACCACAAGCATCCAAACTACAGCAACAAAGCGTTCAGAACGAACCACTTCGGCAGTAGCTGAAGCTGTAGCAGTAGTAGTAGCAGATGTAGCAGCTGTAAGAAGTAGACCACAGGATCTTACTCTCTCTCGCACACACACAAAAACACAAGTGTTGACGGTTGGTGCAGTGTTACGCACTGAACTGGGTTACGCGGAGGCTGCTTGACTTAAAAAAAAAAAAACTAAAAAACAATAACGACGAAGGTAAACAAAAACACGTGTGTCTGCAATTATCCGCAGCCGCTTTAACATAGCTTAATGCTGCGCAGCCGCGGATAAAACACTCAGTCTTAAGAGAATGGCTAATGAACACTGGCCCGAAACGTGATTTATGCGTGCTCTTAGATGCAGTTGACAGCCAGCCCTCATGCTAACAGCTTGTGGCAGAAGCTCTTTGTTGTTATCTTGATTTTAAAAAGATGTTAGCAGTCGGCTGCTAAAAAACTGTTGTGTTTTTGACTAACAGTACTAAGAAAAGTGAAAAAACAAAAATTAAACTAATATTACGGCCTTAAATTAGCATTAATTATGCTTACTCATATTCATAACTCGTAAATCAGAATATACAGCTTGATCGATTTTACAATAATTAAAGAACTTAAAAATGTTTGGTCAACTATAAATAGATTTTATTTTAATCTACTAGAAAGAAGCGTATCAGATATCTGCATCTTGGGAATCTGCATATTTACAGAACATAAAATACATTCTATGCCCAACAAACCGACATCAATAAATCATTGCACGTTAAACATAAATTGCTGTCACTGAAACCATACACGCAAACACACACTCTAACACACATAAGCCACATAAAAACTCATACAAAAATATTGATTTACATTGGTGTAAACGGTATAAAAATAGTTTCAAAGTGTTTATTGAAAACTTATTGAAGTGTAAAGGATGACGAGATACTCATATTAATTTTAAACACCACACGCGCGCCTGATTTTGTGCTTGAGTTTGGGTGTGTGTACAATTTCTGTTTGCATGCACACATAAAAACACTCACTGCTGCTTCTTATAACTGAGAGTCGCTTAGCAACGTTTTCAGCAGCTGGCAGCCGCAGGCAGGCGTCAGTGCAGGGTATTCTAAGGCAGTAACTGTGCGAGTAGGTCAAATATATGATATTATAAATAAGCATATGCCGTGATTGGATTGAGCAAGTGTGTGTGTATGTATACTAAACATATATAATTTGGCACATTGAATTAATTTCTATTGCTATTAGTGCAATTGGATTTTTAAGTTTTGCTGGCTAATGCAATTTAATTAGGCATTGACTAAAAATCCCTGTAGAGCTTTGTGCGTGCATTTAATAGATCGCGGCAATTAGCCTGACTAGTAAATTAGCTTTATTTTGTGCTATCTTTATAACACAACGTCAATGAGCTGACATTTGAAATATTTATTTCGCTATCAGTCCTTACAAAGGGCTCTTAAATGCGCTTTCATATGAGGCTCATACATGTGCACTCAGTTGTAGTTGTCTTTGTTGTTTCCAATGATTTACATTTGCGCTGACAGTCTATTATATTTTGATGGCTCATCGCATGTGCGGGTTGTAACATCATGCACACACGACGTCCATGTGTATGGCGATTTTCACGTATAAACATAGATACATACAAATGTGATGTCAAAATTATTTGCGAATACTTGGTAATAGCATTAACTTTGAGCATTAACTTTGAGTTTGCTATTTACCTATTGAGTAAGACAACCATGACTGTATATTTTACGTTTATGCCATGTTGTTCACATTCAAATGAAATCTTTTTTTTTATAATTAAAATTAGCCAAATATAAATATATATATTTCATCGTGTTCTTTGCTTCTCCAGGGTGTAATATAGTTCGGATTATTCTTGTGCTTAGCAAATTTAATATTTTGACGCCGCCATTCAACATTTACGAGGTGATGTAACCATTCCACAATATCATACTAATAATAATGTAAGCGTTGAAGAAGCTGGTAAAGCTACTGCTTTATATTAATCTTCATTTACCACATGCCAGCGTCAACTGTGCGCATGATTGATACTTGATTATGTGAAATATATTGTCGAATTGCTGTCAAATTGCTGCACAGATGTTCTATAAGAACGGCAATTTCCTGTGTATTTCATTTGTTCAGGTTATACTCCCCAAACTGCCAAAAGTTTTGCCTTGGAGCTTGAAATATGCATTGAATGCCATTTGCTTTAGTTGCAACTGGCAAATGGTAACAAGCACATTGGACTCGTGCAGCATGCATGGGCCATTTGCAATGGTCGAAAGTTTGTTGACCCTACACATGGCAGTTGAGAAAGACTTTTACTGTCCTCAACTCTCTCTTTTTCAATTTGTCCACTTTGTCTCTTTTTGTCTGGGTATGTCTGTATGTCTCTTTGCTGCAGCACGTTGCATTGTGTGGCCTATTTTGACGCAAGAGACAACTCTGTGAATGTTTAATGAATTGGTTGAGAGCAACTTTTAGCTTGGCAACTGCGCTCACGGCCACTCTTGACCACTTGAATCGCATGTGCTCTTGTTGATGTTCTTTTAAAACGTCTTCCCCTAGAGCAGCTCCAGTCTTTGCTTCCTATCTCTTGCCTTGAATTTCCATAGTCTGCTGGAAAGACGCATTATTTCATTTTAGCCGAACATTATTAAAACTTTACCACAAAACTGTAGCAAAAGTTTTTCATGGCTCACCTCTGCCTTTGTGGTCGACGCGTGGCTCGAGGTTTAGTTTTTCTATGCATTTGGCGCTAGTAAAAGTTGTGCTCTAATTAAGCGCTAATAACATTTTAGCACAGTTTGCAAGGCAACGCCAACTTTTGCGGGTGTTGCAATGACGCTGTATTCACAAGGGTTGCTGCAATGTAAATATGATAAACCACAAGAATAGCTGATAAAAACTAAAATCCAATTTTCTTTCTCGGACTGTGGATGCAATTAATTTTATGCAGCTGAGTTGGAAATGTCTGATAAACTGCCAACCACTTGATAAAAACCTGTATTTATAATGTTCATACGAACATAATGTATTTTTTAAAATAATTATTCTTGCTTCAGTTTTCAATTTTATTTTATACAACAGATTCAATTAATGAAAAATATTTAGTTGTCATGCTTTTATATGATTATTTTATGTTTATTTTTGGTATAATTTTTATTTGTAAGTAAGGTATGGAAAGAAATTTTAACTTTAATTAACCTTCATGGTAGGATTGCCAAATTATTGCGATTGCAATCTAAGTCCCACGGCTCGGTATTTTCTGTGCAAATTTTAAGGTAGCTGCCAACTGTCACAGTGGACTGCAAAGCAGAGCCAAACACAGGGCAGACCGAAACAGGCAGGCTGTGCCCCTTGGCAACATTGTGAGATGCGAGACGTGAGATTTCTCCAACTGTATGCTTGCTTCCATCCATGCAGTCAATTGAGTTCTGAAGCTGAGTTTGAGCTGAGAGTGTACGTTTCTAAAGCTTGTGCCATATTGTTTATTTTTCTTGATATTGTTGTTGTTTCGCTGCAGGCGATGTCAGTGTACTTTACATGTTGGCAAATAGCTGTTCCCAGCGGTGCCTTTGGAGTTTGTTTGTTTCAGTCTAAGCTCAAGGCAGTACGGTGAAGTTTAACACATGCAGTGCAACTATTTCAATGACTGGCACTTGAGTAATGTGCAGACACATCTTACATGTGATTTGACTAAGTAAAGCCAACGATCAGTAGACCTATCAATGCTTATATTTATCGAGAATATCCTCAACGCATATTCATATCTCGCCCAGCAACTTGTGGCAAATTTTCTTACATGTGCTCCCTAAGCTCCTTGCCAAAAATAATGTCTAACTAAATTGAATTTTGATTTAAGCTTTGCTTTGATAAATAAGACGTCTGGTGTTGCAGAGTTGAAACACCTTGACATGAAACGAGGTCAGATATCGTGTGTGTCTCTCTCTATCTCTTTGTTTTTTCATATCTTTTACTCGTTCTTTGTTTGTTTGAAGCAAATAAACGTGTATTTGCACACTAATTGCACCTGCGACGTGCTTTGTTATTATAAAATTTTATATATACACTGCAAGTGGTTCGTCCTCTCTTTGCCTTTCGTCTAATTCTATATGTATGTGTGTGTGCAATGCTTTTGTCAAAATATTTGCAATTGTGCCGAGTATCTTGTAGCCGCTTGTTAGTGCTGAAAGGATTTTCTGGCTTCAGCTGCAGTTGAATTTTTTACAGCCAGACATTAACCATGCAGATTTCGTTGTTCTTTGGTCGCTGCATGTTTCGAGCTTAATGAATCTGCACGGCTGTGAGTTATGTTCACATATTCAAGTGATTTGCAGGCCCAGGCGCATCCTTGACCCCTTGGTATTTGCATAAGTGAGTGTACGTGTGTTGGTTAATTGAACATCAGAAGGCTCTTAGCGCTAATTGCATACAAGCTCTCGTTTCAACTTCATCGCTTTTACTGTAAAGTACACACTTTCACTTACCGCCAAATCCCATGGGCGTGACTTAAGCCGCGAGCGCCGTGCGATGTTTTTAACAGCGCTAATTATTTAATTAAAGCCCCTCATTTGGGCTTTGCACTGGTGACAGATTCGATGGGTTTAGTCTTCAATTCTCTTAGTTCTAACTATGTCAATGCATACTTTTGGGCGCGACGATAAAGCAAACTTTTGCTATTTAGTGCATTTGAGCTGCTTAAATATTTGAGAAGCACGAGGTCGACAAGTTAGATTTTTATGCTGCCTCCTGGGACTTACGAGTGTCCAAATGCAATGCAAATGTCCTTTGGGATGCGGAGCCAGGTCGCTGCTGAATCTCAAGTAGTTGGCCATCAGTTGGGTCTAGGAAACAAAGGCGCGGCAGGGCAAATGCAGCAATTGAATGAAGAAGAAAACGCTGCTGAAAACTTTCCACTCAAGTCTGAGGCTGAGTCCTTAGTAGAATGCGCTCAGCTTGACGCAACTTTTGACAATTCGTAATCAAAAGAATTGCTTTCGCTTGAAGTTTACCCAAAGCTGCGCATAAAATGCCATTAGAGGCTCACGTAGACGAAGTCAAACGACACGAAAACAATACATCCAAACGGCGTCTAGTCAAATATCTTAACAGCTTAAAGTTTATATTGCTACATTTTTGTCATTTTTTGTTGTGCATTCAGGTGCAATTATACGCTGCGTTACTTGCGAAATGAGGGAATGGTGAACAATTAAAATGCAATTTCTCGAGAATAAACGAATGGACCTCATCGCCAAAGCTGCCAACGACCGCCCCTTACAGACTGGCCTTCCGCAACTGAGGCAAATAAAATTTACAAACAAAGAAAATAACGAAGTGAAATGCGAAGAATGTTGTGGCACACAAAAAAATTATGCCTGCAAAGCCTCAAAAAGCGCTGCAGAAACCTTCTTTACTTAAATTAAATTTATTATTAGATTTCTTTGTTTCTGTCGATAATATATGGCTAAATTGCTAAAGTGGTTGTGATTGATATTATTTTTTGTACATGATGCTTAATTTTTATATTGCTAGCTACCTAATAAAACATGAAAGAGAATTTTCAGTGTTCGGACTAAAAAGCATTAGGTAATTTAAAACACACAAAATGAACGATTAATGCGCATGTTTGGGTTAAAGTGTGAAATGTATATGACAAGCGCATGTTACGGCACGTTTGTGTTTCGTTGAGACCCAAACAATTAGCTACTGCAGCACACAAATGTTGTCATTTGCCTGCAGGCTCGTTTGCAATTTGCAAACAGTTTGATGACAACAGCATTTTATCAATCAATTCCTTTTTACACAGGCGTTTGTTATTGTTACTGTTTTTGTTTTGATGCTGTGTGTGAGCAGCATGTTTTCATTGCCGATGTAGTGTTTTCTCACGTGTTGCTGGCTGCCACTGCAAATTAAGTTGGTCTGTGTACAACACGTTGTTTATTTATTTGGTAACACGTGCGACAGTTTCAGTTGCTTGTGATAGTAGTAATAAACAATCATGTTTGTATGCGTGCACAACTATAAAGCTATGTATGTATTTTTGTGGAAACGTTCCATATTTTAAATAATATTAATTGCAATTGTTTTAATATTTGCCACAAGTTTTTTCTATGCAAATGTTTTTAATAACCAATTCTACGGCTAACATAGCCTATACTTGATATGACGATTGTGTTTTCAATATAAACTGCTTGGCGCTGATAAAGATTTCAAACTAAATACTTTTGTGCTGACTATTTATACCCTGAACCCATAAAATGGGATAAAGAGTATCAGCATCAACAGCCGAGACGACTTGGCAATGTCCGTCAAATTACAATTGAAGGTGTACGTAAAATGATAGTACCGTTCTTAAAATATACTTTTAAGATATACATTTACTTATTACTACTTATTCGAAGTCTTGATTTACATGCATACTAGTAGATTTTTTTAAAGAATATTAATTATTATCCAATATCTTTTTATACAATTTACTGAAAATCATTTTATATGTTCAAATGGCTTTGCTTATAACTAGCGCACTGCTTTAAATAATTTTATTGCTCCAAATTAAAATATGAAATCCTTAAGGAACAAACTTAAGAATAGAAGAAGACGCGTGAATTCCAATTTAGTATCTTTATAGCGCCCACATTGTATGCCTAATCAGGCGATAAGCTTTATGTCGATTATAATCACAACAACTCAAAGAGCAAATTTCCGCACACAATGTTATTAGTCTTCACACAAAGTTTAAATCCAGTCGCGCTCTTTTCTGCTTTGTCAGGTTTGCCTCAATTGAAGTTACCTCAACGCACGATCAGCTGCGCAGAGTAAGGTCTCCCAGTATCGGAAGCGTTGCGAAGCTGGTTGTGCTTTGCTGGATGCCAGCAGCAAGCTGCAGTTTCAGTGCGCTGCGAGCAACCGGCGGCTATACACCTGCCCACGCATTTAACAAGAGTCAAGGAAGAACAGCTTGTAGAGTCTAAAGACCCCGTTACAAAGTTTCTTGGAGCGCGCTTAAGGTTTGTGGTTTTTTGTGTGTAACAGTAACTTGTAATGTGCTTGTGTGTGTGTTTAAAATCCATTAAAGTGTGTTTTGTGCATAATTCAACTATTTGCAATCTAAAAGTTGTACGAATTAGTTAAACTGTTGTACATTGTGTGGCTTGGCAGTTTGCACAACTGCCTCTTTGATGTTTTTGTTTGTTATTTTGCATGTAATAATTTAAATGCTTTAAGCTAAATGTAATTCCATGCAGCTGTTGCAAATGTTATCTTGAAATTGCTTTTGTAAATTTGTTTTGTCACACATGCAAGAGTATTGATTTTTAAGAATCTAGAAGTAAAATAAATTCTAATACAATGTTAACATTTACATTCACATACATTTCACAACTATTTGTGTATTTATTGTTTAGTTACAAATGTCAAAAGCTTTCTCAAACTGTTAGATAAAGCTTAAGACACAATATCTTAAAACCTTATGGCAGATCTCACTTGTTTAGCAACAACAGCTACTATATTTGACCTTCCACAATCAACAGATTCATTTACGTAAATTCACAAAAAACCTTATGACATCAAACAATTTTTGTATATACATATAAATAAGCTGAGCAGAAGCTTAAGCAAATGTTATGCTTCTTGTTGTAGTTTAGTCAATGTTTTGAAAAGCAATGAAACAAATCTTGATTCGCCTATTAGTTCGCTCAACTTAATTTTGCTATTGTGTTTCTCTGTTGTCGCTAATCTGTCAAATCTCCAATCAAATTTAATTGCTGAAAGTTAAGATAACAATGAGCTAAAATAATTTTGATTGCTTAATGGACATAATACAAATGTCTCATACATGTTCGTAATCCATCGGTTTGATAATATTTAAACAACCAACTGCTGCTGCTTGTGGTGTGATACCCTGTTAACAATTTTTGTTAAAACTGAACAAGTCACTGTTGTTGTCTCACAAACAAGATATCATTATTTGATGTAGTGATAAGCACCGCTTTATTGTCAGAAATTATTTAAAACTTTGAATTTATTTTGGTAAGTTGCCTTAAACTATGCGATGCTTAATATCTTTGTAACAATCGTAATGTTTTGGAAAATAATTTAGCTAAAATATTTCAAACACATGCAAATAAGTGAGAGCAGTTATAAATCACGTTTCTGAAGACTGTGGGCTGTAAACTATGAGTTAATAAAATTCATGCAAAGCAAATCAAGTGAAAGTCCCCCAAACCGGTCGCTTAGCCGTGCCTAAGTGCTGGGACTCAATTACGCCACTGTTACGTATTTAACAATGACTTTTGTGTGTTCTGTGCTACATTTCGCGTGCCTTAAATGTTACAATTTGCAAAACTATTTGTTTATTAATAAGTTAAATGGATAATTGAGTTAAGAGGCGTTGCAGTCTAATCGCCAAGGAGAGTTGTCGATACGACGAGACAGCTTGAAACAACACTAATTTTTGCGAACTCTATGTATGAAAAGTATTGTTGCTGTGTTTCCTGGCTAGAGTTCTATGTCAAAGTTAGATGTGCTCAGCACGCAATGCTGCCCGGCGACAATAAGTTGCTGTAGATTTGTTTATTGATGGCAATGCGCGAACAAAGCAATATAAAATTGCTAAAAATTATAGCACGCGCTCGTATTGCGTTCATTTGTTTTTGTTGAACTTACTCTCCAGATGAGTTCCATGCAGGGGAGCGCTTAAAGTTAATTTGATTTTAATGAAACACCAGCACGCACCGTGTCTAGTGTTTGCTGTATTTGTTATTTGAATTAAATGGCTTTTTTTGTGTTTATCCAATTCATTTGCAGGCATTAGTGCCTGAATAAATCCGTCATAGGACATGGAATCCACAAAAAGCGACAAACCTAATGGTCATCAGCTGCATCACAACAAGTAAGTGCAAATCAGATAAGTAATTTCCTCAAAAACTGGCCAAACTACCAATAAAAACACAATATTCAATTCCGCCTTATTACAAGCCAATGCGGAATACATCCAAGCATAATTTTTCTAGAAGTTGCTCTTATATTTTGTACTATTATACCTTCTAAAAGCAAAACAATGTACTTCTAAGTATAACTTGTTATCATTTATTCACACACATATTCAGCATATGTTAAATAGGCAGTAGCTCCGGCACTCCAAGTGGCCAGCACCAAACCAGTTGATAATGCTTTCTATAGCGTTAAAACTGGTTACGATCCATTGAAAGCTGCAGACAGCTAAAAATGTTCAGTACAAAATTACCAACAACCACTTATTATTGACCAGTGAAAGTGGTGTCGCCACTGACTAACTTCCCATTAACAATCTTGCCCGATCTTGCCCAATCTTAGTTGCATTACAGCCTAGTAACATTTTATTCTTTCTTCTGCCCACAGCAATGAGCTTGTTGAGAGCGAACCACTTTCATGGAGATTCTGGCGCAAGCAACGTTATATTGTGGTGCTTTTGGCATTCTTTGGCTTTTTCAACGTCTACTCACTTCGCGTTAATCTGTCTGTGGCCATTGTGGCAATGACAGAGAATCGTACCGTCGAGGATGGCGATGGCAATGTATCATACGAGCAGGACTTTCCCTGGGACTCAAAGCAGAAAGGATTAATTTTGAGCTCATTTTTCTATGGGTATATATTGACACAGTTCCTCGGCGGTTACATTGGTACCAAAGTTGGTGGAAATCTTGTAAGTTGAAAAGAAAATATAGTAAAATTCTTAGAGCTTTTATACATTCTGAAAATATTTTTTAAATATTCTATACCCGTAAATTATAAGAAAACCTATGCCGGCTTATGAAACTTAAATCATACGCTAATATAGGATTTTATTTATTTTAAAATTGCAGGTTTTTGGCTTGGGGATCGGCGTAACTGCCGTCCTCACGCTTTTAACGCCCTTGGCAGCTAACCATAGTCTGGAAATGTTTCTAGCGGTACGTATTATTGAGGGTGTTTTCGAGGGCGTAACATTTCCTGGCATCCATGCAGTGTGGGCCAGGTGGTCGCCGCCACTGGAGCGCTCTCGCATGGCATCAATCGCTTTCGCAGGCAACTATGCTGGAACGGTGGTAGCGATGCCGTCATCTGGTTTGCTGGCAGCGCGCTACGGTTGGGAGAGCGTTTTCTATGTATTTGGAGCGATTGGTGTGGGCTGGCTCATACTCTGGATCTTGTTTGTACGCGCTGGGCCGGAATTGGATCGCTATTGCTCGAAGGAGGAATGCGAGTATATACAAAAAAAAATTGGCTACACGGGCAGCAGGAAGATCAAGCACCCCTGGAAGTCATTTTTCACCTCAATGCCCTTTTACGCAATTATTGCATCGCATTTCTCTGAGAACTGGGGATTCTACACCCTTCTAACCCAGCTGCCAAGTTTTCTTAAGGGTAAGGTGTTAACGTTTAGCAGTTTCGGAAGAAGGAGGCATCTTAATGACTAACTTTAGATACACTCAACTTCGATCTGGGAAAAACTGGCTTTCTGTCGGCTGTGCCCTACCTGGTAATGGGTATTCTGCTGGCCGTATCTGGTTACCTTGCCGATTGGCTGCAAGTTAAGGGCATCTGGACAACAACACAAGTGCGTCGTAATTTCAACTGTGGTGCATTTCTGGCTCAAACTGTTTTCATGATGCTCACAGCGTACATTATGGATCCCACTTGGTCTGTCGTATTTATAACGATTGCCGTGGGCCTGGGTGCATTTGCATGGTCTGGATTCGCGTAAGTTCCAACAAAAACATACACTTATCGTTTGGCAGAATTCTTAATGTGTATAACACTTGCAGTGTCAATCACTTGGATATCGCACCGCAGCACGCTAGCGTGCTGATGGGCATTGGCAACACTTTTGCCACCATTCCTGGCATTGTTAGTCCGCTGCTGACGGGCTACATTGTGGGCGATGACGGGGATCGCTCTGAATGGCGCTTGGTCTTCTTTATATCTGCTGGCATATATCTCGTTGGCTGCGTTATATATTGGTTGTATGCATCCGGCGAGCTGCAAGAATGGGCCAAGACGCCAGAGCAACAGGCAGCTGAGGCCGAACAAAAACAGCAGTTGCAGCTGACACAGCGAGCAGGATTTGTAAATAGAGCGGCCGACCTAAAGGACTAAATGGCAGTCAAGAGCGGGCAAGACCCACACCACAGCAGTTACCAATACCAGAGACACATTTGAGTTAAGTCTACACTAGTTATCATTGATTCACAATACCATACTGTGCCTTGGCACGTTTCCTTTGCTATGTGATACCATAGACAACGTTTAGTGTTGTTTGTGTCCCAAAGCGTGTGCAGAACGAATAAAAAAAATTTTATTCAATCTTGCAAGTACTTTGTGTTGGGAAGTAGATAATTACGATTTCTACACTATTTCATTCAAAAAATGTGTCTAATTTGGGCGATGCTGTAAAAAGTAAATAAAAGAATTTCGAAATTCAGACTTTTTAAATCGGTGATTTTTGCTTTTAACAACCGAAAGTACATATATTTATAAAATTATTTGACGAACTTTTCCTCCAAACCCAGATTATATGCTAGAGTTTTGTTGTAAATGTTCGTGGTAAGCAATTTATAGTAAAAAGTATGCAACAGTATTTTTGTAAAATGTTATCTCGTTTGCCCCAAATAAAAAGAATTAGTCTGTACATAAGACCCAACATTAGCCAAATTTAAATGCAATTTTACACTTTGGTATGCTGTAAAATTTATCAAATACTTTTTTGTTTGGCCCTTTCAAGAGATTTAAACGCAATTCGCTGAGTTATTTACAGACACTTTTCGCATTCTTTTAATTGTGTTTTCTATTTTATTTTTATTTAATAGGGATCGGAAATTACGCAGGTTGCGCATGAACAATAGATAATCCTTGACACTTTTAACAAATTTGTGTATTTGGAATTATCATCGAATGCCACCACCATTAAAGTGCAGCGGGTAAATGGCTTTCAAACAATAAAACAATTAGAGGTATGTTGTATTACGGTAATAAATATTATATAAAAAGTGGCGAATAATACAGGCCTTTATAAATAGCGAAACATCTGCATATAAACTTATAGCTAATATTTTTAAAAGTGTGACTTATAAATATGTTTGTAGACAGATATATATAGGCTAAAGGTATTATGTTGGCACAATTCATATTCAAATTGGAAAGATTTGATTATAATTTTTGTTTTTAACTGCAATTCGTAAAGGCAAATCGTGATAATGTAGTATGCATAAATTAGTTATTGCGCGACAGAGTTTTGTTTTTTTATCTGATAACTCTTTAAGTTATGAATCTTTAAAAAAGTAGGTCGCAGAAGTGCACAGTCAGAAGCAGTCAATAAATAAGGAATTGAAGAAGGCGAACTTAGGAAATCTGTGACATCTAAAGGACATGTCATATTTATGCATCCGCTTGCGCTCCCTTGGATGTCAAAATATTTATGAGTTGAGTAGCAAGAACTGTAGGAACGAGACCACCAACAAGTGAGTCATTAGCATAATCAAAATATGCGTGTTATGCGTTAGTTGCGTGACGCTAGCGTTTTGCTAGCATATTGTTTCAGCCCTGCCCTTGAGGCGCCGCGAAACTGGGTTGTAATTGCAGCTGCTGCTGCTTGCTAAATCAGGTGTAAATTATTTTGAATTCAGGTGCTTGAACTGAGCACAAGCTAATCGAATTATGGCGTGCGTTGAGAATTCTTTCAAAAAATACTAAGTTGAGATTGTTAAGCTTTGAATTAAATTAAATACTGATAGCCTTACTAAAATATGAGTAAATTACCGACATTTTCGACAAGTGCCTGTGAACGTGGGGATATCACTTATGACGCGAACAATGAGTTGACTTCAGGTAAGTCTTTGCAATTGCATTGCGCTCAATTTACTACGTGTATTTTTTACTACAGAACCCCAGCAAAATGGCGTCCGGGTGCTTCACCTAGTATGGGGTGCAATATGTATATTCATCTTTAATATTTGTCTATTAAGTTTTGGCTATTGCTGTTATAAATATGTGAATTCCTTGCAAGAAAAGCAGCGCACTGAAATAGCCGACCGACTTTGTAGTCTGGTCGGTGTAATAATTATAATATCGCTTATTCGCTATGGAGTATGTATCCTTCATAAAATTTATGCAACTGCACCACTCACAGTTATTTTTCCACAGGACTTATCCAAAAACCACCCAAACTTTTACTACATTTGAAACACAACTTTGAGTAAATAAATTGTATGAAATTTTCTGTTTGCTTCCAACTGTTTTGCTTTTATACGGGATACCGAAGGTTAAGAGGATATGTATTGGGTTTGTGCAATGTGCGTCAAGGTGTCGACACCCTTCAAGCTAGAGATTTTGAAACTTTTTAATTCTCTTTATCTTTGGGATAGTAAATTGTCCAGGTTGGGGTTCTAAGATAACTGGCGGCTGGCAAATCGATAAATTTGATAGCTTAAAATCGATTGACGACCTCCAAAAACCTGACACAAAACTTTGGATGCCACGCTCTAGCTGCCTCCGACCGCCTCAACGATTCGTTAAAAACGGGAATGTATTATAACCATCATTGTTTAAATCATCGTTTGGTTGTATTGGCGTAAAGCGAACAAATCTTTGAACAAATGCATTTGCCGTTTATCAGTATATGTTTTAGCATGTACAATTTGCGTTTTCATGCGTGTATAGTTCATAGTGTTTAAGCTAGAGTCACCACTCTTCCCCCACCTTTTACAAACTTTGAGCTAGGGTCACCAAATTTGGAAGGAAGATAGCTAGTGACATCCCTATCTACATCAGAAAATCTTTGAGACAGCGTACACCCCTGTCGCATCCGTACCCCTTTGCAATCAGCCCTCTTTTAACCGGTTTTAATACAGGTATCGAGTATACCGCGTCCGACTTTTACGTTTCCACTTGTTGTATATCAGCAATATTTAAATATATTATTAATCTACTCTTCATCAAAAGAAAGATTATGCAGATTTGAATGAGCGTGTCTTGACAAGGCTACTTTCGGAGTAATTTCTTTTGTTCTCTGCTAATCTGATGGCGAGTATACATATATATTTGAGAATAGTATGTATTTTAGTCTGAGATGTTGGCCAGACCGCGTCGCAAGACTCGCGCAATGATTGTTCATAGCATAATGCTGCTGAATTTTATAGGGACGACTCGCGCAATGATTGTCCATTGCATAATGGTTCTGAATTTTATAAGGACGATGACGTCAAGTTGCTTTTCGATTCGCGTCATTCACATCCAGACATATATTTTGCAATAGTTGTTTGTATTCAGTTCCCTTTTTTAAAAATCATAGTTTATTTTGCATTCAATTTTCTTTTGGATTATTATTATTATATACGTTCGATTGTAGACCATCCTATAAATTTAAAATGTCAGTAAATGATCGTCGCATATCTCGTTGGTATTTTGGAGGCGTTGCCAGCTCAATGGCAGCGATGGTTACTCATCCACTGGATTTAATGAAAGTACTTATCCAAACACAAAAGGAAAAACTATCCATGGCCGAAACAACGCGCAAAATAGTAAATGAGCAGGGCGTATGGGCACTCTACAATGGCATCTCAGCTTCCCTACTGCGCCAATATACGTACACTCTCTCCCGCTTTGGTTTTTATACTGTCGGTGCAAGCATGATAGACACTTCTACGATGACAAACAAGGTGCTTTTAGCAGCATTCGGGGGTGGAATTGGTGGTTTTGTCGGTGCACCAGCTGATTTGCTTAATGTGAGGCTGCAAAACGATGTTAAATTGGCTCCAGAAAATCGTAGAAAGTAAGCAATTCATATTAGCTTGTAGTTTTAACATTAATTATTATATTTGCAGCTACAACCATGCGTTTGACGGACTAGTGCGTGTCTGTCGCGAAGAAGGCTGTACACATCTATTCAATGGCGCTTCTTTTGCTGCGCTGCGAGGTGCTTTTATGACTGTCGGCCAAATTGCCTTCTACGAGCAGAGCAAGGACTGGCTTCTTGCTGCTGGTCTTCCGAGTCGAATGGATACTTACATCTTGGCTTCAGTAATTTCGGCGATAACGGCAACGGCACTTACACAGCCCATAGATGTGGCCAAGACGCGTCGCATGAATGCGCGTCCTGGTGAGTACTCAAACATGGCTGATGTTTTCTATAAGACGGCATTGGAGGGTCCCATGGCATTTTTTAAAGGTTCGATTCCGTCGTTTGCACGTCTTGGGCCACACACGGTATTACTGTTTATATCGCTTGAGTTCCTCCGAACTCATTTTGGTTATTTGCCAGAAGAAAAATAGTCCCACCACTCCAGGACTTTACTGACGTGCTATCTATAAAATTAATTGTTATAAGTGTATTCAAATAATTTTGTGTCAAATTTTGTAAGATATAATACGTATGACGAATTTTTTTTTTTAGATCTGTACACTTTTGTCGGTGTTAAAACATTGTTTAAACTTTTAGACCAACCTTCTTCAGCGTATTCGGTTAGCGTCGCAAAGCATCGCAATGTAATTTTCCCTAAAAGTTTCGCGGAGTGACATTAATGCAGACAATGTAAAGGTTGGGTTACATTATTATGCTATTTGCATTGTGCAACTCTGTGACGGGATTGAGGCGTGCAGCTTGTCCTTGCATTTCCAGTTAGGAAAGGCATAAGTTTTTCTTCTTTTTTTTTGCTGTGTTTTTTAAACAAACAAATAAAAATAATAATAGTAATATATCCTACTAATATTAAAAAAGTGAAAGTTTGTAACTATGGATCTTTGTTACTCTTTCAGCCAAAAACTACTGACTGGGTATTCATGAAACCTTACAATAATATAGCTTAAACATCAAAATAACACATAGGATACATTTTATAAAGATAAACACGAAACAATTTGCCACGATTACCTTCTACGCCCACTTTGTCTCATTCGTCAAGATATCTTCTTAATGAGTTTATTGAAATAGAATTTTTTTGCAGTGTAGAAAAAGCACGTACTAAGAATTATGCCGCGAAAGCGTAAGTCTAATATTTTTCAAAGCTCTAATAAAGCTCAGACTATGAAAGTAGCTAGACTAAACGAGACGTTTCTACCAGCCGAACTGCGAAGGCTTTAAAAAGAAGACCGTAAGGCCGCTCACAGTGCTGCCAAGACGCAAGAGCACTCTCAATCTCGACGTCAACAGAGCGCTGAATATCTGGCATCTCATCGGGCTTCTCAAGCTCGGAGTCTTCAGCAGGCGACTTACATATCGTCCCAAAATTTTATTTTGTGTTCTATCTAAAACATCAAAAATCACCACAGCGACGCGTGGTCGGGGTCCACTAGTACTTTCATATTGAATTGCCAGATTGAATTTTTCATCTGTTTGGAGTGAAAACAGATTTGGCAAATGAATACAAAATTATTTTAAATAAAATAAGATAAATTATTTCAGAACTTAAATTTTCCCTTTATTATTTAATCGATAGTAAAAATGCGCCAAATTTATGTAAATTTTTCCATTTACTGTAGAGCTAGTTAATATTTGTTACATAATTTATAACGCTGGGGGCTGTTGTTTCAATAAGCAACCATTAACATGCACGCGACATAAATCGAAGGCTTGCTGTGGTTATACTTAATTGTACGCATTGTCGATACAAGGGCGATGACAATGATAAAAGACAAAGGACGATGTCATGACCACATAATTGTTTATGCAACGGTCAAGGACAATGTGTCCGATAAAAACAAGCACACAATCGTAGGGAGATTAGCAAGCAGTGCGGGTCCAAACTACTTTAATATTTATGACAAAATTGAGCTCTTAACTCGACAAACTGAGAAACAGTTGCTTGTGCAATTGTTGGTAATTTAAATGCAGTCCAATAAATTGAAGCACATTTTTAACTGGCTCTTTTATGTTCTGGCGCTCATTTTGCCAGCCGACATTATCCGCCTTATGCACGGAAGTCCATTTATATTGGAGTCGGTTCAGACCAGAATGCAAGACAATAAAGTGGTTGACTGAAGACTCGAGTTGCAGTGTGGAACTCGCGCAGCTTTTAAATACCTTCGTGTCCGGCGCCATTTCCCTTGCTGGGTCGAGCATGGGAAATGCAATAAACTTCTAAATCAGTCGATTAAGCTGCGAGTTGAAAGTTGCGAGCAGCGCGAATGGCTCAAGAAGCATGATAAAAATATATATATAAGCACACACGCACTCACCCACACACACAAACAGAGATCTGAAGTTGTAAGAAATGTTGAGCTATTAAAATAAGTACCGAGAATATCATGTGGGTCTGGGTACTTCTTTGGGTTCGCGTGAATTTTGTTGGCAGTCAGTGAGCAATGCATTAAGCAAATACCGTCTGTTTATGCGTAATAACAGATTACTTTAAGCGAAAATAATCCCGTTGATCACTTGATTTTCTTATTGCCTCGCGCCAATATGGCTTACCAGACTTGCATATGTTTACAATCTGATGTCTCTATTTCTCATAGTGTCTGAAATCAGTGCATTCATTCGGACAGATAGACAGACATAGCTAAATCGACTCGGATGTTGCTCCTTATCAAGAATATAAGAATTTATGAGATCGGAGATGCTGCCTTCTGCCTGTTATACCCTTATAAAATAAGGACAAAAGATCAAATAACAACGGTAACGTACTTATACAAAACTAACATTGTTGTTCCAAAATTAAAAGAAAAGCCTTTAAACTAAAAGCTTTTAAACTAAAATATTTTTAAAATAGTTAGCTTGTACGTGTATCTGGTTTTTCCTTAATTTAGTTAAAAACAGTCTTCAATACCTTGTTCTTGGCATCTATTTACAATAAATTTTTTGAAATTGCTATTTGAACTAAATGCCACAAACACACAAACACTCACATTGAATACTGAAAACGGTTTATCTTTATAATGAGATCTTTGAAACTGTTTCTTTTGCCGAAATTTTGTTGATAGCCTCTTTGTAAACTGCCGGCAGAGTAGTTAACAATGCCACTTTCAGTCATCGCCGCCTGTACAAAATCGTGCCAAATGACAACACGTACCTCAGAGCCAAAAACCAAAGGCAAACAGACAAAAACTGAACCCAACGCCGAAACCGAAGCTCTGCCGCGACTAGCGAAACTTGGCTCATTAAAGATTAAGACACATTAACGCCAATGGTGTAAGGGGCACCAAATTTCAGCACCAACAGCATAAATATTTATGTAAATTGCGATTAAAAGCATTTTGTATGCATGTTAAAACCTCAACTTTAGTAGTGAGCGGTAAGTTTATCCTACATCCTGTTTAAGAAGTTGGCCATATTGAAATTGCCATTTAATTACTTTAAAACTTAAGCTGCAACCATTTTAAATTACGAGTTTGTTGACCATTTCCAAGTATCCTTGCCATGGCCATAGCTTTAGTATCTGTACAGTATGCGGTCAGCTGCATATTTTTACTTGCTAGTTTTAAGCTATCTCTGCAGCTGCTTTGTTTCGAGAACACTTTTTCCAATTGCTGCACTCAAGGCTGGAAAAAAGTGTTGGAAACAACTATTATTTATGTTGCACGTACCGAAATAAGCTACAAGCTCATAAAAGTACGCAAAATATATTCCGAGTTAAGGTATGCATAACGGTCAAGGCCGCCAAACAAAACATGCAGCAACATATAGTAAATTGCAGCTATGTATTAGCCATGACCGGCGTGCTTGTAAAGTTGATGAATATGCTATTAACAATATTCAGCAATTTAACCATTTTTATACTCGATAGCAAAGGTAAGGAGTATATTGGGTTTGTGCAATTTCCGTCAGAGTGTGTGTCCGTCTGTCCGTCTTTATGAACGCAACTTTTCTCAACAAAATTACCAGCAGCATACTTTTGCTGGACGGGTGCTTTAGCTAGAACTTCTACTCGTTTTTTTTTTTTCATTTAACCATGCTCAAACACACAAACATGCAAATATACAATCATACAAACATGCATACATGTGGTCATAATAAAAGCGTGCTAAAAACAAAAAGTGTTGCAGCATCAGCTGCTGATTCTGACTAACTGACTCTATACTAGCTAGAATTTCTTTAGGTTATACCCAGCGCACACCCCTACCGCATCCGTATACCATAGTCGGTATACGATATAAAATAACTTATTGAATTTAAGTCTTTTACAAAGTTTGTATGTAAATTCGATGCTATTAACATTTTTATTGGCCGCATTATTGTTATTAATGAAATAAGTCACTTTTATGAGTACACTTTGGATGCTGTTTGCTCTTGAAATTTCATAACTTCGTGTAAACAAAGGCACGTGTCATTTGCCGCAATCTAAGATTATTCTTGTCGCAGAGCACATCCAGTCATTGTGGGCATTCGAGCATGCGCGGATAATATCTAAAGAGAGTGTCAACAATTCGTTCCCCCTTTGATGATTTAAAAACATAAAATATGTACGTAAATTATTTTTTACTTGTGTTCCATTCAATTGTCAAAAATAATTTAAAATAATTTTATGAGCCACAAACCACGCATCAGTAACACCCTTATACTTGACTATATAACGATTCATATACATATAAATGTATATAAGTATATAAATATTTTTCGTTGCTGTCTCGCTTGTGTCGGTCACGTCGTAATCAGCAAAAGGTTCGCCTGGTTTCGGTTATAAAGCTCCGCACGTGACCCGCATCTTATATGCGAAAATGTTCGTATAAATACAAATTTTTAATTTATGTAGTTTACGTTTCAAATTTATGGGTATTTGTATATGAGTTCAGCTGTAAATGTGCATACTAGTACTGAATGTGCATATATGTATTACGAACACCTTTATTGATGGCTCTTTAGAGCCTTTGGGCTTTGAGTTGAAGTGTCACTGCGCTGCTTATGCATTTAAGTGGGCAGCGCAGCGTATGAGTAATTCGATTTTAATGCGAGCGCTAATTTAGCACCTCAAAAGTGTACTTCATACGAGTGCAGCTGCGATAACTCTTTGCGGCTTGATATGTGGGTGAATGTTCATTATTCATTTGTGTCCTATTTGCTTGTCGATGTCTTTTTTGGCTAAATGTGCGCTTCTAAATAATCTGTTGAACAAATTGGGTTTAAAAGCTGCTGAGCCCTGACACTTTTCCAGCTTCTATGTAAAGCGCTGAAATTGCCATATTTGTATTTAGCAGTAAGTACGCCTAGTGGGCGTCTCTAGTCTGGCTGGAGGCCTGTCCAGTGTGATACAGGCCAATCTTATAATCAGCATTATTTTCATGTTGCTGTAAAGTCAAAGCAAGTGTGCGACTGTCGTTTTAGCTACAAACACACACACACACACAAGCCCACTCAGATCTGAGATTTTCCTGCCGAGGTCGGCACAGACAAAGACAAAAGATCTGGCCTTTGGTGTTAGTTTGGCTGGTTGCCTGCTGGTTCCCAAAACATCAGATCAGGATTATGCGCCAAGATAATTATTTGGCCTGGCGTGGCTTACTTAGAAGTGGTCGTTGCCTACCGTTTCCATTTCCATTTACATATCCACATATCCGCATCTACTTTTACTTTCATGTCTCAGCGCTTTATGCTTCTTGCGCCTGTTAGCAAGTTGTACCCTAGAGACTTGTTGTGCTAGTGGAACTTGTGTGTGTGTATGTTGGTGCTCGTGGCGTTCATGTGTATGTTATTATCTTTGCTGCTGGGCGTTACGTTAAGTGTCATAAATAAAATGGTAACTATGTAAGGGGCCTTCTTTGCCTGACGGCCTAAACATCATTATTATATATCAGAGACGGCCTGGTGGTTAGGCCTCGAATTCCGACCCAGCTATGGCTGGTACTTCTTAGCCTCAACTATGACAAGTGAACTACCAAATGATTTGGCTACAATTGGAGCTAGAGGAAAGCTGCTTAATTTTGTTTCGGTTTTACTAATTGTTGCCAGTGTTTAAATATGGCCAGCTATTAATCACAGACACTCGTAGAAGGTATACATGTGGGTGGCCCTCTGTGCGCCACATTTAATTGGTTTTCTGTATGGATTTATTGTTGATGTTCGTGTAAACAATTAAGATAACACCTATAAACAGTTGTACAATTTTGGAATTACGTTGCCCAATCATGTACAACTTAAGTTTCTGTCTTTCATTTTTGTAGATGTCATTTATAAGTAATTCTTCTTTTTCAATTTTCACGCAATGAATGGCATTTTCACGAAAGCTAAAAGAGCTGTTTTGGCCTCTGTTTTATTTAATTTTCCTGCATGACTATCAAAATTAGTGAATCAAAATTAAATGTATATCCAAATAAAAAACCATAAGCTTAATAATACAATATTTAATCTTTTTTTTTATTAAAATTAACGTTTGTTTGTATTATATGTTATACCTCAACAAAATACAAGTATATGTATATATTTTCAAACAATTAAACCCCTTTATCATATACATTATATCCCGTTTAGTTATTGCCTAGATGCAAGTGCTCTGATGAATGCACGTGTAAGAGTGTCTAGCTCAGTGTAAGTTGGCAAGTACTATGTTAAACAGCAGCAGCAACAGCGTGAGATATTAAAACAAGCTGCATCCATTTGCCCTACGAAATGATGTGTTCACAAAATCTGACCATAAGTTAGTGTGTAACTCACTGATAGCTACAATCAAACGCACAGCCACGAGCACACCTACTTTATGTCTTGTAATATTGTACATATGGTAGTCAAAGTCATGCGTCAAAAGGAATTTAAAAACCTGAGTCAAGTTTGAAACGGGAGGACAGCGTTCTCAGAATTGTCTGTCATGCCAAGTCAATTTAGCCCATTCAAGGCATTTTATTGGCAACTTGACATATGCTAATGGCTGACACTCTCACCCTCACATGCACAACACATAAATACATACAAACATGCTCGCACCGATTAGCCCATGTGTATGCAGCATGTGCGCTCTCTGGATTCAGGGGGGTGGCTAAATTGTGTGTTGGAAAAAGTTTGCATGTCATTCGAGCTGCTTCATATTAACGAAACCTTTT
Organism: Scaptomyza flava; assembly: GCA_030179655.1. NCBI lineage: Eukaryota > Metazoa > Arthropoda > Insecta > Diptera > Drosophilidae > Scaptomyza > Scaptomyza flava. The sequence goes on from JARNME010000012.1 coordinate 168,176, forward strand.
TTGTGGAGCCACAAGGTGTGAAACAATATGATGGAGGCGGAAGTTACATATATGAGAGAAAGGCAGGGGCGATTTTCGGAAAGGGTAGGATTATATGCGATAAAGGACGTTGCAGCGTCTAGTTGCAAAGTGATGTCAGTTTGTTGTTGTTGCTGTCTTTATTGTTGAGAAAATATAATGCACTGCTGCGCCAGTGCTGTCATTGTTGTGTATATGTGTTGTTGCTCTTTTTGACTTGATTTATTTTGTTCATTAAACATTTTATGTTATTTATGCTAAAAAGTTTATGCAGCGCACATAGAAGTATGCTACAAATTTTGCTGTAGCTGCTGCTACTTCTTTTTTTGTGTAGAGTGCATGTATAGGTGTGTATGGGGAACACTCAAGTCTGATAAATTTTCATATGCTGAATTATTTAAAGCACCAGACCAGTAGCTCAGTCTCAGTTATCTGCCTGGTTGGTGGCTGCTTTAATGGCTTTAAGACGATACCAGACAGTAGCAAGTGTTCAAATTAAAATGCTGTCATTGCCTTAGCCTTTGAACAGCTCGATATCTGTCATAGACACGCTCTGGACTGCACTCTTACTGTATTTAATGTTCCGAGCCATTTATTGGTCTGTATACATATGTACCCAAACCGTACGTTCACTTTTCTGCTGGGCATTGTTGTGGCAGCCACAAAGGAAAAGCGGCCAATACAATACAATGGGGAGGTCGGCAGCTTAAGGCACAGAAGGTGACTTTGCTCATTGCCCCATACTTTGCTTTATTTATGGCAGAACCTTAGTTATTGCCGTTGTTGTTGCTGTCATGAAAGTCACTTTAAGCTCCCCAGCCACAGAGCGCCGTAGGCGCCCATTGAGTGAGTGAATTATTGATTTTCATTAGTGTCTCCGATTACATGGATACGCCCGCAGAACAGTTTCTGCCCCGCTTTGTTTACTTGTCTTGTTTTATTTGCTTTAGAGAATACCACTCGATGGTAATGATGATTTAGTTTTCAATCGAGACGCCGGGTGCATTTGGCAGCTTAAAGATGTGCCCTGTGTCTGTGTCTGCCAGCCTGTTTGGGTGCCTCTTCAGGGCTGCGAAATTTTTAATTTAATTAAAAAGTCGCATCGACCATCACTATGGCCACAATGCAATTGTAAGGTTTCCATTTTAATTAAAGTTTTTACAACCATTTACTGGTCTCCATTACGAAGCAAAATCACAGCACAAACACCGGCGCAGCGAGTTGCTACTCGGCAACATTCAAATTTCTTATTCCGTTCGAGCAGCTTAGAGCCCAGGAAGAGAAAATCGCTTGGGGGCAGAGTGAGTGCGACTATTTAAATTGGAAAATCAAAACACAGAAATATGAAGAAAAACAGATAGAGAGGGAATGGAAATGCTCTGATTTCGTTGGATTTTGAAGAGCCACTCAAAATGCAGCCGAAGCGCGAGCCAATTTGTTATGCTAGTTTCTTTTCGGTCTCATGGCACGTTGCCAATCGGCGAGCCTTGGGCATTAAACTTTTAGCTGGCAATTAAACGATTATTTGAAAGCTTGGGCGCAGGTGATTAATTTGTTATTGATGTGTTTGCTTTAAAGCTGGCGCAAAGCTTTAAAATCTTAGAAGGTATATTGCTAGTTACAGTACATTTGCTTTATATATGAAATCTTTAATATTATCAGATGTTCTTTTGGCAGCAGTGCCTATTAAGGTCTTGTAAAATTTGTACATACATACACTTCAATTCGCTGTACGTTGTTATGCATAAGAAACGCATTGCAGCTACCTCATTAATGCAACCCAATGCTTAGCAAAGACTTTGCCCTTGCTTGCACTTGCTGTAGGACGTGAAGCCCCAGTGTTGGCAATCTAATTGCGCAAATTGGTTAGGCAAATATTATATTTGCCTTCTAGCTTGAGAATAGCTAAGCGCTGTTAGCTGTTAAGGCTGTCTGGGGAGCACTTTAATCGATGACCTCAACATTGATATCGTGCTAAACAATTTCGATTTCAGCAACTTGAATAAGTCATAAAGCCATAAATACAATTATAGTTGCTCAGTGCACAAACACAGCACGCAGAGTCAGAGCAATTCGTAATTAAAACGTCAATTGAGACATCCTCGAGCGCAACCCTGCAGCTGGTAATGGAAATGACAAACACCTACGACTACTGTCCAGTCGCAAACATTCCAATTCCACTATGCTCAATGAGCTCACTTCGGGAACCTATGACTGACGTTTAGCGGCTGTTGCACTCCACTTTTCACTTGCCAGCACTTGGATTATTGTGGAGTAATTCAGTGCCACCACAGCTAAGTGTTCTGTCTGCTGCAGATGCCAACATCGCACAGCACACAGCACAAAATGCATACTAGTTTTCGATGCTATATGGCAGGTATGCGAGTCATCCCTGGTGTGCTTGTGTGAAGGGAGAGCATTTGCATTGTCAACCCTAAAATTTGTTCTTTCTTTAATTAGTTAAAGGAATATGTTGTAAATATTTGCTTACCCTTTCTACTATCGATAGTTTAACGTAAAACATGGTTAGCACGTACAAGCTTAAAAAATTAAAAAAAGTAATTTTAAAAATAAACAAATTGATTTTACATGTTACTTTTGGAGATTACCGTGTGTTTTGTGGTTCACTGAATTGACTTTTTATTAAGTTAAGCTTAAAACACCAACCGTTGTGGTTAAGCAGTGCACAATTTGCCGTTTGGCACCAAATTGAAAGGTCAATCAAAACATAGGTCATTACTAAAGTGCAATGGTTGTCTAACAAGACATCCGGCTATGGTGACAGCTCATATAAGAAAGCAAGTAACATCATATGTCTGTCCACATTGTATCGTTTGGAAACTTTGTTTTGTTATTTTTTACTGACTGTACAATTAAATTAGAAACCTGAGCCTTTTGCTGCGGCAAAAGGGCATCGGTGAAAAACTTTGTGATATGTGAAGAAACGAAATACGTAACAGGATTTTGCGCATTCAACTAACTTTCCGTTTAATAGAATATTGTTTGTGTAAAGAAGTAGATGTATCTTGTGAGGATTTAAAATTTAATAGAAAATTTATTGATTGTTTGGTATTGCTAATAAGGTGTTTAAAATATACATAGCTTAGCATTAGCTAAGAATTAATTAAGAATTTGAGATATTTTGGATACATATCTAATTTTAATAAAAAACTCTTTAGAAATTTTCTTATGTAAGACGCCTTCTCCCATTGTTTTTCAATTCCGTTAATTACTTATAAATATTTCCAAATGTATGCTTTCGATTCTGCTTCGCTTATATTCTTTTTTAGTAGTCATCAATGAAGCTGATGCACTTGTACTTAATAAATATTAACTGTATTCATTGCCTGAGCCAAGGACTGGGTTCACAGAGGTCAATGGTGCTAGGGTGGTAGTTCATGCACCCTGGGCAGAACTAAGTCGGGCGTTTCACTAAGGCCAAAATATGAGGCAAAAGCGCAACGACAATATAAAAAATACACGCTTGATGGTCATTGGTTGTTCTTAGTATGTATGTGTGGGGCTGTGCCAAATGCAGGAATCGCTGCCTGCTAAAATATTCAATAGATCTCTTTTCAGCTCTCTCAAACGCTGCGCATTAAGCAAATCACACAGTCAGTGGCCCCAGGGACTGGAACTTGACAACCGAGTTGACGTCCCATATACCTATTTGACTTTTTGACTGTTTGCTGTCAGTACTCATCGCTGGACCAAGCTGGCGTAGCGTTGAATGAATGTAATTAAAATGACAGCGCTGGTAGGGCAAAGGACGTGACGCTGAAAATGTTCAAAGCATGTAACGCGGAGAGGCTTTGGGCGCCAGGATGCTGGCAAACACTCATTTCACATGTCAAAAGGATGGCTAAAACAGTACTCTTAGCAACTGGGCAACATACATATGACAGAGCTACTAGATTTTTAAATTGTTTGGGAAGCGACTTTCGAGTAAACAGCTTGTCCACGCCATCTATGCCCACATTGGACCATTAAGCGCACTTGTGACGCACGTAAAATAATTTACTGTCAGCCAAATATGCCCGCAAAAAAAAAGCGACAAAAAAAAAACAACAACCACAACTACAGCAACATCAAAAAAGCAATTAAGTTGCTTTATTGACAGCCAAAATGCAGTCAGCAATAACAAAAAATAAAAACGGGGGGATTAAAATCAACTTTGTTTCTGTGAACAAATATTTTGTAACCTAGATGGTGTGAACAAATAGTATTTAGTAACCTGAATAGTGTGAACAAAATATATTGTTCACACTATCAAGTGTTCACACTGTCCAGTGTTCACACTATCTAGGTTTTACTGTATTTCTTACAAGCAGAACAAGGATTCAATTGTTCACTTTGTCCAGTGTTCACACTATCTAGGCTTTACTGTATTTCTTACAAGCAGCAAAAACAAGGTGTCACCACCCAGAAATCTATCAATGCATATAAATTACATATACCCACGAACAGCAACACATAAAAATACTATTAGGAACATGCTTATTTGCTATATTAATAAGTTTGCACTTTACTCGTAGATAACATTGGAAGATGATATGTTATTAAACTATTTTTAGCAAGGTCTTAATTGTATGCTTAGCTTCAACTTATGCTAATCAAAATATGCAATTATTGCAAATATATTATTGAAATACATATCCACAATAGAACTTACACTTTATTAGGGTATACAAAATTCATTATTCGTCAGCTCATTCTCTTATTAAAAAAGTCCGTTATGTTTGTATGTAAGTGTGAGTGAGTGCATGTGTGTTTTTAAAACGGACTTGCTCTGGTTTTGTCATTTTGATAGAGGCCAGAGCAAAGCCAACTTCGTTTGAAGCATTTGAATTGCGCCCTTATGTGTGCACATGCATTCATATGTTTATATTACTCTGCAAGCTTTTTTTAATGTAATATATTCTAACTTTAAGAAACTCCAACTAAACGAGCACCAGCTCTGTCGTCATTAAATCAGGAAATAAATTCGTTTTGGCTGTCTTTCATTTTAGCTCAACCAAAGACCGTTCAATATCAAGATGTTGCAATTGTTAAGAAAAGTCTTTACAGTTATTTCGTCTCAAGGTTCCGCTCTTAGAAATAAATTGCGATAGCGTTTTTGTTTCAGTTGCCTTTGCACGCAGCGGCTCGTCAAGTGTACGACAAGCGGCAGGCCAGCGGCAACCAAGAACGGTAAAAATTTGTCACTGTATGTGTGCGTGTGTTTCACTTCTTCCTGGGCCTGCTTGTCTAGAATTTTGCTATTTTCATATTTTGGTTTTTTCTGTGTCGGCAAATGACATCGACAAGTGCACTACTGAATTATTTATATAAATGTATCCAATCTAACAGGGTGATCAATATAAAATAGAATATGCAGTATGCACTCACCGGTAGCAGCAACAACACAGATACAGTTAAATGCAAGTGCTCTCTCTCGCTCTCTTTTTTTCACTTAGTATTTACACAAAAAAAAACCTCACACCCACGCACAACAATAATTCAACGAGATGCATCTCAATTTACTTTTTTAATATGTATGTACATTATTTTATTTTATTTTCACTGCATTTAAACCAAGAAAAAAATAAAAATAAAGAAAAGTAATTAATACCGTCTTCAATGCTTTGCTTATTTTGGAGATTTTCTGCGCCCTTAACACAACAACAAATACGCCTTGCACTTGACGAGCCGCTGAGTGCAAGGGCAACTGAGACAAAAAAGGCTGCACATGCTATATGCTTTCGCGTTCCTTCACACTTATGGCTTACTGCTTTGGTTATTCTGTATACTATTTGAAATACTTCTGAAGCGAACCCCTGAGACAAAGCTTTTCTTACCAATTGCATTGTCTTGTTATTAAAGGGTCTTTGGCTCAACAGAGGAGTTCCTTTGCAGCACCTGTTACTGAACTCCATCGACCAACTAACAAAAAGACTTATCATTTTCAAATGTTATTTTAAAGAAAAAGGTTAAGAAATATATAGATACGGACATATGCATGCAGTTAATAAATTAGTTTAACCTTCACTTAAATTATTTTGATATCAAATCAAACTATTCGATTGATGCTTTTAGGCATCGATACTTTTTCATAGCACATCGCCACTTGCACGACATCGATATCTGGCACTTCTGTTCGATGCCGATACAGTTGATGAAAATATTCGGCGTAAGCGCGTCGCGTAAAATTTTCTCAAACGAAAGAATTGAACTCGTATCCCATCGCATCAGTTACATATGTACGTGCATCAGACCGCTCCGCTTATAATTAACTTGGGATAGTGCAATCTAAATAATATCTTGTTAGTTCGCAAGCGCAACGGCTCTCACAAAAGTTAAAAAAAATGTATAAAGCGTATTGCTTCGGCTCTAAACGCGCAACTGCAAATGTATTAGTGCCAGCGACCAAAACAGGTGCGCAATATAAACATATGCAACTAAAGTATACATATAAACAATGTTTATATAGTAATTTATGTTCATTCATGTTTTAAATGTAAGTTTGAAAAACTTAGTTGATATTGTACTACATAGTGAATTATCTGACTCAATCGAGGCAACGTACCAACATACAAAAATATATATACATACAAACATTCACGCACTAATGCCGTTACACTATATGTGCTATGCATGTACCTATTTTTGCAATATTAATGCTGCGGCACTTCTTATAATGTGTTTACGGACGCTGTGTGACTTAATCCGTGAGGTTTGCATGTGTTCACTTTGTTATTAAATGGCCTACCCGCGCCTTTGGATTTTAACACATCAAAAATTAGGCAGACATAAATATGATAAATATAAAAAAATATATAAATATTAAAACAAAATAAAACACGCAACCTAAACTTTCGTTTTATCTCTAAAATGTTAACTGTCGTGTACTTACAGTGGACGCTCGGATATGAGGACCAGTTGGTTAAAGAAGTAGTACTAATATCTAAAAAGTTATAATATTTTTACTTTTTTTTTACTGTCAAATAAGAAAGAAATAAGCAAAAAAATTGAAATTGCTCAATTGGTGAATGAGCAGAACAGTTGTCAATAATCAAAAGTGCTTTTTGAGTCATATACATTTACAACTGTTCACACCTGTAGAAAAAAATCAATGAGTGTTGGAACTCACGGGCGATGTGTTAACACCTGTTTGTTGGTGTGTTTGTAACTGTATTATTGCTATGAATGAATTTGGGTTTACTTTTTGAATTTGGGTTCATCATTCGTCAGTTCCTTCTCTTATTAAAGAAGTCCGCTATGTTAGTCTGTAAGTGTGTGTGTGTGTGCAGAGAAGTCCGCTATGTTAGTCTGTAAGTGTGTGTGTGTGTGTTTGTGTGTGTGTGTGTGTGTGTGTGTGTATTCACAAAAGAAACAATACAGAATTATAATAGACGAATGATAAATGTTGGATACTCTTGTAATGTTGGAAGATGATATGTTATTAAACTGTTTCTAGTTATATCTCAATTGTGTGGTAAATGCCAACATTTGTTTATCAAAATAATCAAAATCTGCAATTACTGCAAATATGTATATTCTAAAACTACATATCCACAACAGCACTTATATTTTATTAGGGTATCCAACATTCATCATTTGTCGAGCGTCTTTTACGACCACTTTTATCTGCCGCAACACCAATACCATCATATTCGTTTACAAGCAGAGATAATTGTTGTACAACAACCACATACTATTTCAAATTTTGACTGCCTGTCTGTGTGAGTTACGGCAGCTAATTAAAAAGTATATAACTGTTTCTTAGCGAATTAATAAGTACATGGCTCTATTTTCAGTGCGTTGAATGCATTAAAAACACTGGTTCTAATTTCTGAAAGATTCTCACTTCCAATAGTTCTAATTTCCAAGCGTCCACAATAAACATATACAAATATGTATGTGTAGGCTCGTGTTATGGCAATCAAATTTAAGAGGCAGTGTTGCCTAAAATGGAGTTGTAGTCATTTATAATCTATCCCTTTAGTTCTTAGTCAAATTACGGATATTATCAGAAGGGTGTAACCAACATTGGAAGCACCAACAGATATTAAGTGTCACAGAGCGGTTCATGCGTGTGTGCGTCGTATAAACGGAAGCACGCGACTCTGGCGGAAATTGCCGGCACATGCAAAACACGCAATTGCCGCGAGCCAAAAAAAAGTGAACATGCATTATGCTCTGGAATGAGTTTTTAACAAATTATAGAAAACTGTAAAATTTCAATGCATACGACACCATAAATACAAAAGACCTTGAAAACCATGACCAATTGACCCAAATGTTGGCGCCAAATAGTTTGCATGTGCTAGTGTTTGAATGAACGCGATTGCTGGTGTAGCAACTAGGTATATACATCTACCTACTTCTAGGAATTCAATTGAATACTAAAAGACATTACAAATCGGATCCAATGCATCAGGTATGTCCTTAGAATGGTATAACCATGAGTCCAAAATTTAATTCAGTTCAAGAGAAAATCGCGCTTAACATTGCGCTCTCTTAACCAAAAGTTCTCTTTCGTTCCTAACGTATGGCATTGTGGAACTTTTATCCGGCCTGCGTATGCCGCTCGTGTCCGTACCACAGCACGAGCTGTGTAATCGCAAATGTTACTATGGACGCGCTTGTTAGTTTGCCGCAGTCCAGCAATGAGCGCGTATCATTCGGTTTATATGTAATATATATATAATATAACCGTTCCCCATATTCTGTGCGCAGTTTAAATATTTAAAAGCCCTTTCGACTTAACGTATTTTGTCGATCTGTCGACAAAGGCAAAGCAAAAGTTTCTTGTGCAATATTCAAGAACACGCGCTGAGCAGCATTACTGTGCAACACATCCTGTTTGTGTGTGAATGTGCAAAAGTGTTTTTTGTGTGTTTTTTTCTCAGACCAATAATGACCCAAGCATTCTCAACAGCGTCAATTCGTTATCCTTATACGCTGCCACGACTACGCTGGTATTCCGGGCCGACTGGAGCTGGTGTTAAAACCGCAAATTCAACGTCCACTTGCAAAATTCACAACGTGCCACTTTCAACGTGCCGCAGCAGCCACAAATAAAACCCTGACACTAACATAAACATACGTTGCCCTCCGCTCGCATTTCGCGTCGCGTCGCGTTTCGTTGGCGGCCCAAAAATGTCGGTTTAGTTGGAGCATTATCTCTGCGTGTATGTAAATGCAAAACTATATAGTATGCATTTGCCCTCCACCTGCCCGCCTCGTTCTCCTCGGTTCGTGACGCCAACTAAAACGCAGCCGCCAGTCGACATAGCAGGCCGTGTAAGTGATATTCCTGCACATTTATATAGTTTGGCCCCTGAAATCTATCAGTGACGTTGGCTTCCATGCGTCGTGCACTCTGTACCACGATATACATTACCTGATTGTGTGGACATTCACGACAGCAGCCATCCAGCAATTCCACGGTCATGCATTTGACTACATGTCGAGGCTGATTGAAGCGTTGCTGTTGCGCTTGCCAAGCTCAGCTGACCATCCTTGATTAAATTTCAGATATTTTATCAAAATTTACGACACGATTCTGTATGGCTGGTCCATCGAATCCACCGAATTGCAAATGGTTCGACATTTCGATTTAGGTTACCATCAATCGCATGCTTTATTGCTTTTCTTCCGTCTATCAGTTCAATAATATCAAAGCCATGCGACGCTTTGCCATGTCGACGGAAGCCTCGGGCTTCTTGCCCGATTTTTCCGCATAAAAAAAAGGCAACAACTAAGTCAAATTCCATTACAATGGGACTCATTATTTATGTATTCATGGTGTACGTATCACATATTCCAATACCCTGCAAATACATTCATATGTGCTATAACTGTTGTTGACCTCTCTTAAAAATTGTAGGCCCAATATGAAAAAATTTTGATGGCTGTAATGAAAATTAAACAGATTTCAAATGCAGGGCAGGACAAAAAGGATTTACTTTTAAAACACATTATTTTTTTACAGCTTTTCGGGTAATAATAACCTTACACTAACAGAAAGAAAAAAACAGATTAAGTTTCAACTTTATTGTTGCATAGCAACGGAAAAAGAACCTGCAACAGTTTCAATAACAATATTCACTATTCGTAGCATAAAGAAGTAAATGCCATCCATAACATTTGGCTTAACGCTGCTCATAACAATTCAATGTTCTTCTAACTGTTGTTCAAAATTAGCAAAAAGAAAATTACATGTCGGTCCTAATCATTTTTCCAGAATACAAAAAAAGTGAAATACATTTATACACAAACGGTTATAAATACAAATATAAGTATGTATAATAAAACATGGTACTCGGAAAAAATAAGTGACCTTTTGTCCGTGCCTCTGGCGGTGTAAAGGGGCATCACAATAACGGGAAGTATCGAATTCCCGGCGTTTTATCAATGGCCATATCGCGTGCTTAGGCGCGCCAAATATTACAAAAAGCAAATGAAACAACAACAGAAATTGAGGCAAGTGGAGTCTACAGAATCGAATAATATATTATTGTTTCATATTTTCTGGGACGGTTGAAAGGGAAGTTGGGCGCTTGAAATGTGTAAATTGTTGCTAACAAGAAACTTGATAGCTTTTTGTACCATACTCAGCAAGAGGTTAGTTTGAAATTGTTTATTTATGTTTTGCCATATTTGGTAGCTGCCATTGCTCTAGCATTAGGCTTATATTGTGTTTTGTGTACTTTTGGCTAATCGAACTTCGTTTTTATGCATTTGCAAAAGTTTTATCTTATTTGCCACGCCCCAATACCATGCCGACAAATTCTGTTTGATATAAATGAACTGTTTATGTTAATATATGAGCTCACTGCCAAGCATGGAGAGTGAGTAAGGAATAGCTATTAGGGGGGAATTGTGTCATTACTAAATTAAGCAAACAGGCAACACCTGCTGCGCGTTCATATGTATTTGCTCGTGTGTATGCGACTTTGTTTGTGTGTGAATGTCAAGAGAGGAGAACTCCCCCGCATATGTATGCTGCTGGCAAATTTCAGCTAATTTACATTTTTTCAATTTATTCAACATAATTCGGAGAACGGTAGGCCACTGTGAAGAAAATAGATTATTTTTGTAAACAAATTGAACAATAATCAGAAGAATATAATTAGTGGGTGAGCTATTAAATTAGAAATATGTGTCAGAGATCTTTGAAAAAATGTCTCGAAATTTGGAAGTTCTAAACCTTAGTTGTAAAGCACCTGAAAAAAACAAGTCTTGTGTTTATTTAATAATGCAATCATGTTTGCGTTTCTTTGAGTGTAATCGGCTGAGATTCCGTCCTGATGGCTTTTGCCGCGCTGCTGAGTGTTTAATAGCCGGAAATCTGTCTATTTCCGCCTGCCTTGGCGTTGATTATAGTTAATAGATGACCGACTGAAGCTTCCTTTCCAGTAGCAAATTCTTTTTCTGCTACTCTTACTTGATACTCGAGTATTAGTCGAGCCGTAATTATGCTCCAATTAAAGCCCACTGTGTGCGTGTGTATGAGTTTATGTAACTCTGTGTGTGGCAATAAAAATCTCGGCGTTGATGTAATTACAACTCAACGTCGAAAAGGCTTGAGTGCTGGGTGGGGCAAGGCCTTAATATAAGTTGAAAGCCCGGGAGCCAGGTAAAAACTTTACAGACGCCGCTAGATAATGGCAGCTCCAAATGAAGAGCCTGACAAGCTGCCTGCGAATGACAATTAAAAAGGGGCAGAAAAAGGTTTTATATTTAAAGCGTGTATGTTTATTATTAAAACTTTTAGATGTGTTTGTATTTTGTATTTGTTTTTGTAGTTTGTATTTTTTGGACTCGTTAATGAGCTAATTAAAATGTGAATTTTTTGTATACTTGCAGATTAAAATATATTGAACGTGAGAACTTGTTTGATGCAATGGTGTAGCAACAAAAAACGTGAAACTAAGAGATAATTTAATAATATCATAACTTGTAACGAAACATATCAATTTTAGTCTGATCTTTATTGGAAAAATTATAAAATCTATGTAAGCTTATCTACTTATATCGGTAATCATATCAACAAAATATTTGTGTGTTTTTTAAAATCCATCATTCAGTGATAAATTTATACATATATATGTACTTTATTAATAACTCATGTATAACCCTTAAACAGTTAAACCAAACATAAATTAAACAACTAAATACCCGGAGGGTTTTTCAAATTAATTAAATTCTAAAGCCAATCGAAATAAGTAATTAAGAAAAGTAAAAGCCGCCTATGAAAATATTTCAATAATGAAAAGCACACATATGCTCGTCATAAGTTGAACGTGGTGATAAAGAAGCCTCAAAAAGTTAGCCGCGTACTCGCAAATGGATAAGCTTCAGCATTAAATAAAACCAAACAAGAAAAATAACGCACACACACACACACAAAACGGCAAAGGAAGAACAAGGAGAGATTCAGAAGAACAAGATAAAGGGCGGCCTCCTCGTTGGAACATTGCCTCGTGGACTCTCTTCCACCTGTCATGACGTCAACGCTGTGGAAATGGTCGAGCCTTTAAGCTGTTAACGATGTACGCGCACTTAAGAGTCGCTCAGACACATACAGACACAAAAGCAGATACAGATACAAATACGCAAACGCGTTCGAAGAGACCTATGAAAAACCAATGCAGCTTTGCTGTTGCCAATGTTGCTGATTAATATCAAGTAAGTTTTTACGTTTTTTCGTACAGCTTCAATTTTTTTTATCCGTTAAGTACGTTACTCTCAGCTGATTGAGCGCCCTGACTGTGCAACTAAGTATCTAAACTTAAGGCTTTAGAACTCTTAACTTCTCAAGCAGAGTATTTAAAATGTTGCTTAGCAGTTACAAAAATCTCACACAAATGTTACTTAGACAAAAGAAAAACAAAACATACATATAAGGACGATTTTAATTTTCTATGATCTCATCTTACTTACCGCAGTTTACTTGTTCCTTTAGTTAGTCTTATCTAAGCTATTGAATATACGATAACCATGTAATTTGATTGGAGCCATTACCTAGGGTGCTTTTTATTTAAAATTGAAACTCAAGCATAGGGAGTAAGTAAGTGTGTGCTACTGCTACAGTTGATGCTGCTTGTAAAATAAAAATAATTATATAGTGCGCAGACAGGCATAGACAAACAGAATATTCAAGGCCCTAACTTTTATGCAATTTTCTTTGTAGACAGCTGAGGCCTGTCATGTTTTTTTTACTAAAAATTGGACAGCTAAAACAAATAAGTTGAATGCTGAATCTGAATTATAGAAAAACAGATTGCGAAAGTTATCTGGGTGCCTCCCAATTTAAAACCTTTTTGCTAAAACCAAAATCTGCACTCACGCTTTTCAAAATTCTGTGAAATAAATGTAAAAACAATTCTATGAGTGGAGCGTTGGGAGCCAGGCTAAGCTTAAAAAAGAAGCAATTCATAGGCAGGCATAGTTTGCTTCAATGGTGATGACAACCATTGAGCGGCTTAAATACACACACTAAGTAAGCCGGTATACACGTATGCGAATGTGTGTCATAAATCAAGACCATTGAGCCCGCACATAACCACACTGTGTGTGCACACTCCACATTGAAGACATACGTACGAGCCAATGGCGCTTAAAGGCATTTCGCAAAGTTTTTGACTTGAGCTTTTCAATCGTGTGTTTTATTGCGCACATATTTTATGCCGTTTATGCTCAAAAATCAGCTCAACTTACGCTGCTTTCTCTTCGCTTGCAACGTATGTATTTGTGACTAGAACACAAACTTGAAATTTCACTTGAGCCAAATGTCTTTGGGTAAGTGTGTGTGTGCATGTGTTGTACTGTGGCGCAGCGTCGTCTTTAGCGCGACTTCTGGTGGCGTTAGGGAAAATCCGCAATGCGGCACATTATGCGCGCTGAAATTCCTGTCTTGAACCTTGAATACCCAAGAGCAGTCGGGAAAAACGCAGCTGCAAAAGAAATGCGCAATGTTTGCACTTAACTTAGAAGTTACAGCAAGGGCGAGGGCGAAGGCGAGTTACTGCGTGTAGTGTTCAAGCTGGACATAGACACTTAAAAATCTTTTAGTTAGCAATGCAGTTAATAAATTCGTGAAACTTGTGCGTTGCGTATACGCAGCGTACCAAAGCCTGTCTGTTGACCAAAAACTGTGAAAAATAATTAATTAATGTATTCCGTGCAACCGAATGCAAGTATTTGCTAGCGTTGCATCAAATGTAAATGTTGACTTTGTTTTTGTAAGTTATGGTATATAATATTGCGCATACGTAGTGTAGCCATGTAGCAAATGAAATTTGAAAAGTCAACAGTTACATTTTGCTCAAATTCGACGCTGGCCTTAAATTCTTTGACAGTGTTGTTGAAAACTAATATTTTCCCCAAAAGCTTTCGTTTGTGAAAGGTGTGCCAGTTAAAAATAGCAAAATTAAACATGTCATTATAACAATGTTTAAAGACCACTGCCAAAAAATTTTTGTTTAGAATGAGTGCACTCAAAAACAATCAGCTAGGCGATCGTCAGCTAAAGCGAATAACCAAAACAGTTTTTGGTCCTTTAGGATCTCAAAAATGCAAAAGCTGTTGAAAAAACTACAATTTTGTAACGTGTTGATAGTTAAAGTTTGTACCGTGTCAAATGCATATACATACATGCACATTAAACATTTTTGCAAAGTGCTTTATTTTAATGATTTAATAAATAAAATGAAATGAATCTAATTATGAAAAAAATAACATTTTTGGAATATGTTTTGAAATATTCTAACAGCAAAGAACATGTCTCAGGCGTTTCATTGTGTGCTGTTTTTTACTATAGTGTATGCGTCGCTTATTGATTTTTATTTACTAATGAAATGCGAACATAAAGGAAAGTGGAGACAGCCACTTAACCCTTTTACATGCTATCTGTTGATGACGTCAGATAGTCAGCGACTCGACTGAATGACAGGCATCGCCTACATAGAAGGCAGGAAGCCAGAAATGGAATTTCACTTTAAAAAGAAAACACTGTCGTGGAAACCATGCTTGTATAAAGCTGGTTGTCTTTATGTGTGTTTTGTGTTTGTTTGGGGGTTGACGCCTGCTTCTTGTAGAGCACACACAACGCCTCTGCCATTGGGAAAACGTTTAACCCACATAATTATTATAATGTGAGCACACCCAGAAAATAATGCGTAAAGCTGCAAGTCAAAATTGTAAATTATTGTTAAATATTTAAGGACAGTGCCTGGCTATCGGGCTTTTGCTGTTGTTGCCGTTGTGTAATCATAAATGTTAATTGCACTTGCATTGCAATTGCGTACACAGACTTGCACGAACATAGCGCGTCAAGTAAAAACTATTCAGCCATTATTGCTGCGTTATGGAACAGCGGATGTGAATTCTTTTTAGTTATTCGTATTCACCAGCACATTCGCAATTGAATGAGCAGGCAAGTTGGAGCGTGACATGTGCCACTTCCGCCTGATAGCGTCACAGTCATGGATCCGTATCCGGATCGAGTGGGTATCATTGCGGATATAAATATGTCTCACTACCTCATTTTCTCTCTTTCTTTTTGTGTATGTGTGTGTAAACGGTTTGGATTCGAGCTCTGTGCACTGAAATTAAGCAATGTTTGCGTGACATTTGAGCGTTTGTGCAGAAATGCGGTGCTTTTAGGAACGACCAAAATGAAACGGGTTATTAGGACTTGTTTTTCATTTTAATATAATTTGTTCTCTTCTCTTTGTTTGTAGCGCTTGATTAGTTGTTTGTCTGTTTGGAGCACACGCCATGTTAGTATTGTGCGCCGTGCACATGATGAAAACTTTGCAAAGCAATTTGTTTAATTTAGACAAATTTGAGTTCCTTTTCCACCTGAAATGTATGCAGGACCTTTAATAAGTTTCATCTTAACGTAACATTTTACCAGTTCAGTCTACTTTAGTTTTTTGTGGTCTTTACTTTGTAGGCTCGACATCGTGGCTTTAATGTGTATTTTGTCTTAAAAGCAGAAATGCATATTTAATGCACATAGAAAGGGAACAAAACTGCCGTTATTTATGCAAACGTAACTTCTGCTCTATAGAAATTATTATTTTGCCTTTTTCTTGCATTTGCCTATTCGTATATTCATTCCAAGGCAGTTTTTTTTTTTTTTGCAACTGCTGCGCCATTTGTCTTAATGTTTTCAGTTGTTTTTGCAGCTGGTCATTGTTGTTGCTCCTGTTGGTGGTTACTCTTGCAGTTGCAGTTGGCAGTTTGGTGCGTTTGCATTTCCGTCTTTATGTTTGGCTACACAAGCGGTCGTAGCATTTGGCCAGCATCCTTCCGCTTTGTGTTGTTGAGCAATTTAACATTTACATCCTGCATCCTTTGTATTAAATACCTGAACTGGAATGCGCATGTAAATATAAGCTCAAACGCACATTGCCCATCAAGTAGATCAAACAAGGCTTTAATGTCCAAACCGTCAGCTAATTAAAGCAAAATGTTTTCTGTTTTGTGCAAGCTTTATAAAAACGCTTCATAAAAAAACACATGTAGTTGCGCCTGGTGACTGCTTTCGACGACATCGATCGCCAGCTGTGTCGGGCTAGTAAGTTGTTGGTCTTGATTCAAAATTATACGTTGCGGCATCATCAACGCGCCACCATCCTAACAATAACTTTCCGAATATGCCAACATAATTAATTTTCAATTATCCATGTGACATTTGCCCCACACTTGCATGCCCAAACATCTTTTCAAGCAACAATGGGGTGTCTACCATTATTATTAATTGTAGGACTGTGTGGCCATCACCGTCATCATCATCGGACTGGTGTCACTTAGTATAATTAAGCGTGCTTTAATAGTAAATAATTCACAATCCATTTGGCTTGGCAGTGAAAAAAAGGAAAGCGTGTTTCTAATGATTGTAATGATGCTGATAAATGAATCACACAAATATTCATCGCATGTTATTGCTACTATTTTCATGTCTGCTTGGCGCTTGCCTTAGATGCACCCAATGTCGCGCTTTACTCTTGCTTACAAGTTGCAGATTAAAAGTATTTTAACACAAATTTCGTAACTTTCAACAATTGTTATGTAGTTTCGTAAATTTATAATTTTGTTTTCCAACCGACTGACTCAACAAAGTTTAATTTATGTATCCAATTTTAAAAACGAATGGAAATTTTAAAAATTGTTAGCTGGCATTGAAAACAAAAATGTTTGTTTTGTGTTACCTGTAACATATTCATGTCTTTTACTTAATACTTACATTTACTATCATGTTTACTGTTGTGAAGGCACCTTTTGCAAGGTTGTCAGAATACTGGTCACGCTATTGAATAATGTTTTTGTCATATGATGTGGATTTAATAGATAGTCATTACGCCTCCGCTATGAAGTGACGTAGAGAGGTTCTAAATTTAAGCAAGACAACTTAGTCACGCAGTGAAGCGTACAAAAAACCTTTAGCAGCATCCGTTCATCTGCATTACAAAAAATTACGGATATATTGATAAATGCATTTGTTCCGCTGTTTGTAGAGTTAGTAAGGTGAATCACCCAATAGCATTTGTGGCTGAAGACAAGGTGTTAGGAAAGCGGTAGCGCGTGCAGGTCGACAAAAATGTTTGTTCTGATCGTGTATTTTCTTGTTTTGTATATGAAATGCTGGCGCTTGCTTAAAAAATGGGAATAAACTACACCGACAATAAAAGTGTACAATAACAGAAAGAAGAACTCAATTCAAACAAGAGGAAAACAAATCGCAAAACAAGCAACAACTACTTATGCGCAGGTAGAAAGCACACAATGGAAATGAAAATGAAAATAAATGGCAAATGATAGAATTGGAATATGAATAGGAATTATTCATAATGTTGAAGAGACACGCATACATATGCATTCCACGGATATGAGTGTCACTATCGAGAAGCAGACAAAGCCGCTGTGGCGGCAGAGGCATGGCAGGGGAGAAAGGCGAAAAATAACATACATGTGCCATTGCAAGGATAATGTGTGGCCAAGCTTCTACACCAAGCCAAATACAAAAAACCAGTCAAGCGAGTCATTCATTTCAGCAACCACACACACAAGCACGATACTCATAAAGCTGAAAAATACGTGAAAAACGTTTGCTGAATTTCAAACATTCTTTGACTGTTGCGTCTTTACAATCAGTGAACGTAGAATGGAAATTCTGCCAACGACAGAAGAAAACATATGAAAACATTGCAGCCGGACGCAACCGACTGCAGAATACTCTGATACCAGAAGGCTCAAATTTTGAGGGCGTGATAAGGGTGATTGCAGCAGGTGCGGGCGTGAACGTAAAATTTTTTTGCGGATTTTCTTAAGTTGTCAGATCCTATCTTAGCACTATATATGATGTCTGTAGCTTTTAAACTGTGAAAGCTTTAGGCGTTATCGGTTTCAAAATGCTTAAATGCTTAATTTTATTATATCTTACGCAGATTTTTGAAGGACGCTAGTTGCTAATGTATCCCCAAACTTGTTAATTCGAGCTGTAAGAGTGTTGGATATATTATAAGGTTTTGTCAATTTTCAGCTATCGATTTTATTGATTTTCCAGCCTCAAGGTGAGCATAGCACCTCCTTTGTAACACTTTATCTAAACAGGCTATAGACAAAAATATTTGCAAGGTTTTAGGGGTCATGCTTTAAGAGTCTCGGACCAATATACCCTTTACCTTCAGTATCAGAGTATATATAAAACCGTTTTAAAACAACCCATGGCAAATTCAACAAAGTAATTAAGAAAGGCAAGACAAAATATACAAAAAACAAGCTCAAAATAGTTTTAACACAGAATCAAATAATAAAAGTGAAAAATTTTAGGATTTTTTTCCGATAATGATTATGTTTGATATCTTAACATGTGTTATCGCACATTGATTCTGTTCGCTTGGCCAAAAAAATCTTATCAAGTTAAGAGGAGCTTCACCTTAAATTGTGTCTTCACCAAAAGTGTTAACCCAACATGGTTCTCGTCTTGGTCCTGCCTATAAGGTTAGTTACTTACACCTACCTCAATACCCGGATAGGCGCTCACAAGTTGACAGGCGACAGAGCCAAAGCCAGGTTGGGGTGAAGGAAACCAGTCATCCTTAAACCGCAACGCACCAAAGACAGGCAGACAAAAAGAGAGGCAGGCGGTAAGACAGCGCAGCGTTTATCTGCAACCAAAAAAGTAATTTCATAGAATGTTCATAGTGGTTGGATAACCCTGGCCCCCGACAGTGCCACTGCGGCATGGGTAAGAAACCGAACCGAGTGTCAAGTGTTATTGACGATTTGTTGATGATGTTTGCACAAAGGTTTGTGGACTAGTTGAAGCAGGGCAGGCAAAGGACAACTGGTACAAAGGTTTGCGCATAGAAATCAAGTGAAGGACTCGTTTACAATTTCTTCAGCATCCCTTTGTTTATAGCTTGAGTGGGCAACAAATGCTGTTGGACACAATTTACAGAAGTCTTTCTCTGAGCATATTCATATCTACTACAGTCTTATCCTGGTTTGCTTTTGAGCAGCTGCTATTCCTGGTATATCCTGCACAAACGAATTTCATTTGCTTTAAAAGTGCTCAAGCTTTCTGTTTACGGATGCTTTAGAATTTACCAAGGTTGTTGCTTTGTTGCCTTTTTCCAAAATTTTAGCTATCGCTACTTTGACGTTGCCGTCAAAAGCAACCATAACAACTACAAAAGCAACAACAACAGTAATAGTAGCACCAATAACAAAAATGGCAAGGTAAACACGCAGAGCACGAAACATCTTTTTACTGCGATAGCAGAAATATTTTTTCATTCAACTTGACAACAACAGGGAAAGCTAAATAGAAGGAAGCGTACGCCCAGGCACGTAACATTTTTATCTGTTATTCAAAGTTGCGCCCACGCCCTTTTGTTGCTGTGCCCATCGTTGTTGTACGATATTCCGTGCCATGTGAAAGGTAAGTTCTAAGTAAACGGGTACCAAATTAAACTCGCTGGCTTCTTTATCTCAGAACACTCATCTAAAAAGGCAAAAAAGTTTTCAAGTGTTGAGCAATAATCACAAAGGCTGGACGCTCGTTCGCCCTGAAAGTTTGACGCCAAAGTTTTTGTGCTCTGGGCATCGCTTAAACGGGTTTACGGGTTCATTTGCAGTTGTAATAGGCGTCAAAATGTCAGGGATTTAGCCTCTTCAATGTGGCATTTTTACAACCTTTTCTTAAACTTATCCCTGGTGTCGTTTATTAGCTGCAAATGAATCTAACGACAAGGCACAATTTACAAATGTGCAAATTTATGAATTTTTTTATAGTAAATAAGTTTCCTCAGATAGTTACGCCAACTGTCAAGTCCAGCAGCCTTTGTCATGCAACAATAACAATACTTATCTATCAATTATCTCTGAAGACACGGCAAGAAATCCATCGAAATCAATGATGAGAAGCAGTACACTCAATTTCTTTTATACCGACACAAGCAGAGTGTAAACAATGCAACATCGCTCTGTGAAGTGAATCAAATCAAATATTTATTGTTTTCGATTCAATAAATTTTTATCACGCATCCGTCAGTGTGAAACTCTTCAATATGAACACATGCCTATAAGAGCTGTCATCAAGGGGCATGACATGGGCGTGGCAGGTGCAAAGTACCAAGCGATAGGGTGAGAAATTGATGCTGGCAATAAAGCACAACAACAACAGCCGCAGCCGCTTGGGGTAAATTAGATTCTTCCTTAAAAAAAGGGTAACAAGAGGCCTGATTTCAAAGGCAGGTCACCAGTTATGTTGCCAAAAAATTTGGCGAATAGAATTAGCAGTTGAATGCCAACAAACTAAACACAAGCAGACAAACAGGAGAAGCTCAAAGCTCAGCTTGTCCTCTTCTTTTGTGCCCTTCTTTCAGCTTCTTCTCTTGTGCCCTTCGTAAACCCAGATTTGTTGTTCGAACTCAACAAAATCACCTGCTGCTGACAAAAAGTCTTGCAGCATCCAGCTGCTGATTCTGTTCGGCTGGTACTATAGCTAGAATTTTAACAGGTTTTGGACGATGATCACGAGATAATAAACATAACAACGGATACGTAGATTTTAATGCATCAAATTCATTATAAAACGTTGTGTTATACAATAAATAATGTTAACAAGTGTGTATATAAAATGGCTCTTTCATGCTATATGAGTTCAGAACAAATAAATTTGTATCGTAATGTTACCAAGCGGTAAAAAAGTCCTGATTTCAAACTGATACGGATGAGGCAGGCATGTTCGCTGCGTTCAAAGATTGGATGATACAGTTCTTTCGGCGACGCTACCAGTTATATTGCCATCAAATTTTTTGACTCTGGCTTAAAAACTGAGAAACTGAGGGCGGTATGAGTAAGAGTGGCTTCACAAAGTTTTGATGCAGTTTTTGGGGGACGCCAGTAGCTAACTCCTTACCAAACTGGCTTATTCTAGCCATAAGGATGTGGGAAATATGTGAACTTATCGATTTTCAGTAATCAAACTTTTCGATTTCCCAGCCTCTCAGTAGGCGTAGAACTTCATTCTTGAAACTTTATCCTTGCCGGCCATAGAAAAAGATATTTGCAAAGTTTCAAGTCTCCAGCTTGAAGGGTGTCGAAAAAAGGTTGCGTTCATGCAGCCGGACAGACGGTCAGACAGACAGAAACCCTGACAGCCATTTCACAAACACAATATACTCTTTACCTTCGGTATCGAGCATAAAAACAGGACGAAAAATAAATTGAAGAAAGATGCATAAATAAATACAAATACAAAAACCAAAAGAAATTCAAATCGAGTGAGGTATAGAGTGCATGGATTATGAGCTGTTAAAGGGCGCAGAGGTTAGGCTATGGGTTGCCGAAAATTCGAACATAAAGAATTTGCAATTTAAAAGGGATTTACGGTAGCTCGTAAAACAAACACAATAAAAGATCAAACGACATAAGAAGGATGATGCATTGTCCTGGCCTGCGGCATCGTTTGCCCTTCGGCTGTGACAAAATGTCAAAAGAGATGTTATTTACATACATACAAAAACTTGTGGTGTGTGAGAATAAAGCCCAGCATTGCGTAGCGAAACAACGGAAAAACAACAAAAATATACAGCAAATGATGGCCAAACAGGAGTTGAATAAAATATGGGGTGACAACTCTGCGACACATCAAGATGGATATAACAAGGTCAACAGCGTTACAATCTCGCGAACATACAAATACACCCAAACTCAAATGCCTTTATATGTTGTAATATTAAAGTCGAATCGGGGTGTCTGCAAATTGTTTACCTGTTATTGGCTGTTGTCGCTGACGCTGCCACAGTTGACAGTTTAATCGAATCAACAATGCTAAGGAGCGTATCGAAAAAAATTACAGCACCAACAAAAGAAAAGACATTAAACTTTTGACAGTTGTTGAGGGCTTGGGTAAAGTCCAGTTCATACTAAGCCCTGTTGTTTATATAAATTCATACTAGAACTTGCGAAAAATATAGCAGGTTGAAGCTTTTTTCTGCTGCAACTTTCGCAGGCTAACAACAATTGTTAGCCTATGTTACTTCACTAGGAACCCACAGATGGAAATGGGGGTATAAGAAACATCCATAAAAGAATACGTGTTTTAAATGTCATATGAAATCCAATGAAGTCAAACCAAACATTAACATTGCAAGAAACAATTGCTTGTCATTCTGGTTCAAGCCCTGTAGCTGTACTTTTCGCTAATGAGACATATAAAAATGGCCCATTTGAATATAAATTCTTAGTCCACATAAAATTGGCAAACTTGATTCGTTTGAATGAATCTTATACTCAAATATTAGAATGCAATTGTGTGATGTTAGAGCAGTGTTTGTAGAAATTGATATAATTCTCAAGGGCACTAACTAGGCTTATTCATTTGAATAAAAGAATATTAATCAAATGTTGCAAATTGAAATCAATTTACTTATAATTTAATTAGCAATGATTCAATAATGCAAACCAAATCAATTTGAAGTGTTTATTTATGTTTTTGAGCGCCTGGCACACTTTTATCTGTGTACCCTACACTTTGCCTAGGCAAACGAACTGCAAACTTAATCCAATTAATGTTCAATTAAAACGCTTGAGTTGATTTGGCAGCGTTGCGAGAGCAAGCTCTGCACCTCAGCACAGGTTACAATTATAAGTATTTACATATGTGAGAGCACAGTAACAGCACCAGACCACAGGCCCAGCAGTCAGGGTACAAACTCATGAATTTTGTTGAGCTGCACGTAGTCTGTCCACTTACTACAACGGCAAAAGCTACAAATACAACAGCCCCACCTCGAGCAACTTTCCATCTGCCCATCTGTGGGATACAAATTATTTTTTCCTTTTTTTTTCGAAGCATAGATAGTTTTTATGCTGACGGCTTTTGCATTTGGGTTGGCGTGGATTCTGCACGTAACGGCTGGGCAACTAAAGACGTAATGCGTACTGCGTTCGAGCTTAACGCTGCCCTGATGCCACATTCAAAATTGCCACATGAGGGTGTATTTGGGGGCAGCAAGAATGACATTGGCGACGTGAGTGAGACACTGATGCGTGTGGTCCAAGCGGACCGCATACTCGTCTCGTCGCATGTGGCTATCATTGCTCCATATTGTCGCTGACTTTGACAGCTAAACTTGCTTGGTGCGATTGGAGCTGAGCATGTGCCAATGGATTTTGTAATGGAACCGCAAATTGAACCGAAATCGTTAACGGCTGATGGTATGACTGAGCCCCCGACCGTGAGCCCTCGAATGTCAGTCAGGGATTCCGATGCAGCGCTCATCAGTTCTACGAATTCAAACTGTCAATATCTTGTTGTTGTTATTGGCCTCAATTCATTTAAAATGTTTACTAACATGGTTTATGCATTAGGCAGTGCTTACAGTTTAATTGATTTATGCAGTCACATAAATGCATTTTGGTTTAAATGAATGAGCACCCACACATACCCAAACAGATACCTAAACGTTAAATGCATTCATGCAAGGACAATTTCAATTCAATTTGCGCTCATTTGAATTCGGGGAAAAACAAAGTTCAAGTCGAGCGTGATAATTCAATAATGTCTAGCGCACAACACACTCTATATGCTTGTTTTGAAACGGTGTGTAACATTGTAGCAGGAGTGAAGTGTAGTGTGTAGCGCCCGAATAAAGCCCGGGCTTTCTTCTTCCTGTTTTTAGCTATATGCTAGAGTGTTATGAGATTTAAGAAAAATAGCTTTTGTGCGATGATAAGATTTGTTTTATTTTGGTCACGAAGCTGGATTAACTACTGCATACTTAACATGTTTAGGGTTTTCCATAAAAAAATTATTTTTTTTTGCTTGTTCTAACTTATTTGAATAGACAATCTTAAATGCTGGCTTGTTACTAAACAATGAAAACAATAAAAATACTAATATTTTTCATGATAACAACACACGGTTGGCCTGCTAATGTTTCCGAATTCGCAGCATTTTGTGTGGGTGTTTGCATATCTGTGAGATGCCAACATAACTCTCTTAATCACTTTAAAGTTGGGTCCGGATAAAAGAAATTTTAGTTTTTTTTTGTATTGCTAGTTTTTGTTCTGTTTGCAGTCCTGTCCATCAACAAGAAAGCTGAAAAAAAATAATACAAATAAGAGGAATGAGATGCAGCGGGATGGGGTAAGAGTCGAGAAAAGTTCGGTTGAGTTGAGTTGAGTTAAGCTGGTTGTAAATGTGTTAAAAGGCAAGACAAATTGCATGTTATTATAACCAACCTCATTGGGCAAGCAGTCGCTTAAAGTTAAGCACGCGAGGCTGGGCAAATGAATTTGTGTGAGAAAACTTCCATGAACTTGAAGGCGATCAGCTTTAGAGCGCTTGTTTATGCACTAAAGACTAGATATTCATTCTTAAATTCATGAATACACACGACTCGTTCATATATATATACATAATTGAGTGTTTTCTTACTCGATGTAAATTAAAAAAAAAGTATAGCAAACAACTGATGACTAATTAAATTGACATAACATGATGTGTGCAACCGAATATTGAACGATAACTGCACATGCGAAGCCAATTGGCAATGAGCATTTATTGCAAACGTGTTGAATGTCTACGGAATATCTTTTATTTTGTCATATTATGGTAAAAATAATTTCAAATAATTAAGCCAACTCATTACTTACTTTCATTCTCTTTTTAATCTAATTTTAATATATTTCATATATATAAAAAAGTGGTATACATGTGTCATTTGATTTTGATATTCTGAAACTGAAATTGAATTGAAAACAATGTAAACGAGTATTATAAAGCGGAGTCAATGCACCACTTGCCTTTCTTTATGAGTGACAGGCAATGTCAGTGCAACGATCTCAAAAGCTTAAAGATCATAGGACACTAGACCTGGAATATATGCTATCGCATTTCAAAGGCAGAAAAAATTTAGTGTATAATAGTGCATGGTATCCAATTTTAAACGCTCTACCTTATGTAACACTTGTAGCACTTGAATGCTGGATTGCAATTTTGTATATCTTGTCTCAAACTGTAGTCCAAAGTGCTTCCTGCTTCAACTGGTTTGCATTTGTATACTTAAAATGCGCATAATTTTTGGTGCATTTGTCACAAAAGTCAAACATTTGTTTGGGTATAGTATGGTCTGATATTGGCCCAAAAACTGCATTTTGTTTTGCATACTTTCCATTTGATTGCGCAAATGCAAATTTAAAATATGTATGTTTGTATTTATTTGCAGCAGAATATTATAATTTCCTCTTTTACATACGCACAGCTGCCGCTGGCGTTTGTCAATGTTAATTTATTTAATGAATATTACGCATTGTTTAACTTTTTTTTTTAATTCTAGGTAAAGGGTGTGCTGGAAGTATTCTGGGCTTAATTTGTACAACAATTGCTGACAACATGCTGAAACCGTTAGCCGTGATTATTGGAATTTTTTATTTAGGTGAGTTGTCTCTTTGTGTATTTTTACGAGACTCAGGTTCAAAACCAACGCATTATTAATGAAACATCAATTAAGAATTTAAAAAAAGAGTCACAAATTAACTAATCACATTAACCTTAAAAAGATATCTGCGAAATTTGTTACTTTTTTTTGTGTATTTTACAAAACGAATCATGGACAAATGCATATTTTATTGTATTTGCACATGTGACCTGTTTCTTGACTTGCTTTTTATGGTCATTAAAGAATTATGGTTTATCTAGTTAGACAGCAACCAAAAGCAAAACAAGTGTTTAAAAGCTTTAAGCCCAACGAACTATGCAAAAGAGGCTTTTTTAGTCAGCAACCTAACCAAAACTTAAGGGTGTTGGAGTTTGACGTAAAACTTTTGGTGCTTGTCACGGCTCAACGAACATGATTTTTTAACGAAAGGAAATTACTCAACCTACTCCGAACTCATCGAAATAAAATTCTCTACAGTAGGTAAGTAGAGAACGAGGCTATTTATTTTAACGAATTCGACAACGGCCTGTGTCATGGGTATGCGAAAAGGAAAAATTCTTCACAACAATTTGACTTGTGTCATGACTACGCGTTGATATATATTGCGTCCTCACTTAACCAACTTGGGCTGCCATACCAATAATTTTGATTTCGAAGCCTATCGAAACGCATTCACTGTTCCCAACAGTTCGTATAGTAGATAATTTTATTGGATTTGATAGAAACAAGTATAAGAATTTGAAAAGAATTCAAATATATCTGAATGGAATATACAATTAAGTATACGACTATAAAATTACGCATATAAATAAGAGCAACTCCCCAAAATACGGTAATGTAATAAACTAACTTAACTTAAACAAAGCTTCCATTAAAAATTAGAAATTATAGTCGCAAAAAGTACACGAAATAAACTAACAGCAAACAGTTAACTATAATTATATTTATCTTAATTATATTGCGTGACGTAAGTTGCCTACTAAGCAGCAAAAGCTACAAAGTCACAGAGTCACCTGCCCCAACAATCATCCACAATGTATACGAGCCGCCCTTGCGGGATTATTGTTACATGCGAAACCGCAGCTGGTTGAAGCCAGCGAACCACCTAACCCAATCACCCAAGTAGTCTTTAAACCATCACCACGAAGGCGAAGTCGGTGTCGCGTGAGAAATCACAACACGCTCCGGAAAGCTGCCACCCAGTGGTCAAGTGGTGCCTCCATCCATACGTTTATTTGCATATAGAGCGTGTTGTGGCGCTAAAAGTAAGTTTGTTTTTGATTTCTTGCCCCTGGCAGCCCCAAAAAGTATTCTCTAAGAAATTAAGAACACTCCACTCCATTTGCGTGCTAGGCGTATGCTCAATGCAAAGCGGAATACATACGTATGAATGTATGTATGCGTGTGAGTCTTATGACACACGCAAATCAAAGTGCTCGTCATTGCCTTGATTTACTGCGACCAGCAAGTTTGCCAGGGCCGCTACCTCTTTATTACGTTTCCATAGCAAACTCAAGTCGAATCAAGTGAAGTGGCAGAAATTGATTGTCAACGCTTATCGCATGCAAATAAAGTCCACTACAAGCTGCTCGCTTATAAGAGATGAGAGTCAATGCTTTGAGGCTTAAGTCCTTCTTGATCCATTTCATTTATGTTAATCAAAAGCCAAGCAAAATCAATTTCTCAGCATTATGCTAGTCGATGGCTGGCTGAAGCAGCAGGCGGTCGGTCAATGGCTCTGATAAATCAAAACAATTAAGTCGCTTTAAATTGGGACCGAATCAAAGAGAAGCCGCGCCATAAAGTGAGTAGCATTAACCGAAGATTCAAGTGGGGGCTAATAAGCTTGAGACAGCGCTAATTTTACCCTCATTAAACAAACTGACATGCCAGACAAGTTGAGGCTGACACCAAGGCAAATCCTAACGTAAAAGGCAAAACCAAAGACAGAGTCGCTTAACTGCCAACTGCCAACTGGTAACTGGTTACGTTTTAGAGGCTCAATAAACCTAAAGACTGGCCGAACCAGCGAACGAGCTACCCCATAACAAAGCCTCTCATGCTGCCATTCTGCCACTCTTTCAGGCTGGCTATGAAGAAAACGTTGCCATTGCTATTTTGGCAGTCATTAACGGCAAACTGCTTCATCATTTAATAACCCAAAAGTGAGCTGGTTAAATGCCGAAGCTGCCAGGCTGTTGGCTGTTGTTGCCCAAAAACAACCAGTGATTCTACCCAAAGACACACACACACAAACAGACCAACAACAGCTTGAGCAAGACACAAAAAAGAAGAAAAAAAAAATGGCGTAGAACATGCCACACTTATTTTTATAGATTTCATTTTAACGCCGAAAAGGCAAACGCATCGAGGCTATAAGCTCCCCTCTGCCAACACCCACACCCACACCCACACCACACACCCAGTGTCGACTTATGTTTGTACTCTATCTGGCTACGTTTCCTTGGCAAGCGCATTGCTGGCATGCCTACATCAAATTGGCAAGGCGTCAAGCCAGCCAGCCAGTCAGCCCCACAGTGAAAGCCAAAAGAGCGAAAAAAGGGTTCATTATGGCAATTTGCTTAAACTCGTGTGCCCGCCCCCAAAGCCCTTCATAAGCAGGAAGAATAGCATCTTGAAGTTTGTGTCTTCTCTTTTTTATTTTACAAATGTCCGCATCTCTGGCCTTTAAAGGCTACGCAGTAAAAAAACGCGGTATAATATGGGGAATTTTGTGGGTTTCCTGTTCAAGGTCTTTTTCTCACACTAAAATTCCGGCCATTTTGTACACATTGCGCTGAAAAACTTCATAAAATATAATGATTGCCGATTTCTTTAATACAGATCGCTTTTTAAAGTTTTCTCCATTACGAAAGCTGCGGTTCATTGCACCCAAATAGCGATTTTCTCATTCAACCATCCCCTATATCACCTATGCATGTGTAAGTGTAGTGTCGCGTTATTACAACGTTTTATGACGTGGTTGATTTACTGGACTGAGCCCCAGTGCCATGTCGTGCCAAGATTTTTTTTTCCATAATAACGAAGTCCTCAGTGCTTTTGTTTACCTATTGATATTTACGACATGATTTCATCAAGGCCCACACATTTTTAATTGCACATTTCTTGGGAGCCTTCAATTGCGTTGCCTTCACTACATTATTTTGCAAATGCACTTACGTACTCTAAGGCAGAAAGTGCTACTATTGCAGTCGGACTTGAATAACACACGGAGCCCACGCGACTTGCGAACACCAGCAGCTTACGCAAGCTTACAAATTTCTTGTTACACTGGCTGAAAATGAATAATCTTGATATAAAATATCACAATATGGCTATCGAATAGGTTCACCAAGTGATTTTAATAATGCACTTGTGTAAGTTTATCTCAAAGTTTTTGAACAATCGAGCTACAAATTTGGCCATGTTCTTTAGTTTGCTTAAGTTAGATCATTCGTCGAATTCGGCTATATCGGATTACTAAAATCATATAGCTGTCATACAAATGCAAGGTCTGTAATATGGTCTTAGTGTGAACAAGTATGCTCCTCAAGTGTATATAGTTTTCGGCGTCAAAAAAATAACTTCCCTACATGCTTTTCAGCTTTCTCAAAAAAAAAAAAAATTAAATAAAATAAAATAAAACATTGTCGTGTTAAAAAAACTTAATAGAAAAAAGGAAAAAAAAGCTTAAAATTTCTGTTTCATCGATGGCTCATCACTTTATTTTCACGATTAAGTAATTTTGTATTCTGTACATTCAGCTAATGTCATTCGATTCAAGCAATAAAAGTCAACTCCGTCCAGTTGGCGTCTACGGTCACCGGAAGTCGGCTGCAAGTAGTTGATTTGAGTTGGCGTGTTGTGTTTTCTTGTATTTTTAATTTTATTTGCGTGTGCCTGAACAATATGCAAGAGATTGTGACTTGAAATTCGTGTGGGGCTACGCATTAAAAAATATTATGAGCTGCGTTTCGGAGCAGCTTTATTGTCCATTGGGCATTAAGGCAGTCAGGCAGTTAGTCAGTTAGTCAGGCAGACAGGCGACATGGCCATCGCCGTATTTCAATGGCCTTGCGTTATTGTTGACTGTTGTCCTCAACGAGTATTGTCAACGACATGATTTGTCATCTTCAGTCGCGCTTAATGAAGCGGCCGATTTGGTATTCGGCCTCCAGCTCAGTGGATTGCGGCTTTGATCGATTGACCAACACGTTTTCTGACATTGTCAACCAGCTGCTCGTGGTCGTGGTGCAGGAAATTTCTTTTGGTCGTTTTTGTTGTTGTTTGGCCATTAATGGGTAATAAGTAAATTGCGTGCTTGTCGTTGCACGCGTCACATTCGCAGTGATTGCTCACTTTTCGACACTCCCGTCTCGACATTCAGTGGATGAAACGTTCGGCATTTGACGTCTGTCCATCCAGGACACGACCCAGTGATGCCGCCAACTGCCGATTTCAAAAGTGGGCGATCATTAATCAAAGCAGACAAGAGAGGAAGAGACGAAAGACAGACAAGAGCGCTCTCATACGGACTGTGCGTAGCTGGGCGTGCTTAGTTTTTTGTTTATATCCTTCGAATTTTCCATTTTCTACTGTTATTATAAAGATATTCCGTGTCGATTGCTGCAGCCATAGCCAATGCCCACCCACAGCGTATGCGTAACGCATTGTTTAGTCGACATTTGCGTTATGTGTGCCAAGTAATTAGTGGCATTGGCAACGTAGAAGTGGCAGGGGCTGGGGTTGGCAACTTCCAAAATGGTAATACTATTTGATTCGAAGTTGCTTCCTGCCACACCAAGCACCAAAGATCCAAGCAACCCACAAAGAAACGACTGAACGTTTCACGAAGCATTTACGAATCATGATTCACTTCGCCAGCCGCCTAATCTCTGCGTGTCGAGTATGTTTGGGTATTTATTCAAATTAAGGTCAAAAGCGGCTTTGCTGGTATGTTGATGTAAGGAGTATGAGTGTTAAGCGTGCTTCATGCCTCGTCCCTTGGCTAATGTTGTTTTCAGTAGCAATTTATGTTTTCAGTGGCATTTAATCAGACGTGCCTTGAGGAAACTTGCACATTTATCGCCCCTTTGGCCTCCATGGCGAATGCATATCTTATATCGTACATTGGATATACTTCGCCACATCTCAGGCTATGCTCAACGCATATCCTTCACATTCAATCTAAATTGTTTTATGCCAATAGCCCAGGCATCCCTTGGCAGTCGTTTACGCCTTTTATTGTTGTTGTTGCTGCTGCCACTGCCGCCAAATATGCTAAACAGATAAATTCGATTCAATTTCGTTTTTCTTTTTAGAATTCAATTTACTGTTTAGTTCAAGGACTAGGGTCTTTAATTTATCTGAGCTCTTCCACGTTCCGCATTTTTCAGATGCAAATATTTTTGGCTGTTTTTCAATACCCTCAGACATCAATTTAAACACGCTGTTGATTTTTGGTTAGGTAGGTACTTCGAGTACAAGTATGAGGCTTAAACTTCCGACTGCCACAGCCTTTCAGATTTTAATCGAGTTTCGTATTGAATGCTCTGGTTAAGATAAAAAAATTGATTCTGCATTAAAATAACTCTATTGACCTATGCAATCCTGGAACCTACACGTATTTGTGCTATAAATACCCTCCACATATCAAATAAAATAACAAATTAAAAAAGCTTGATATTCGGATATCTGTATGCTAGTTTTGTTGCCTGAGTATATGAGTACATAAAGAGTTTCTGTTATTAGACAAATATACCTATTGTTTCTACTAGTGAAAAAGTGTCAAAGCTGTGTGTGTTTTCGGCTTCTACCGCATGCCAGTGACAGAGTTGCCACCTTTGGTTTTAAAAGCACAAAGCTGACAACACTAATGAGCCACCTACTGTTACCGTTTGCAACTTTACGTCATTTGTTTTATGCAGTTTTTACATGGCCTTCGCTCGTTGCCTTCTGTTTCAACTCATTTTTCGTGAGCCGCAAGTTTGACATAATTCTGAACAGGGCTGACAGGTTTTGGCCCACAGCCAACCAGTTCCAAAAAAATCTATGTATATATATATATATATATATATGTATGTATGTATTTATTTACTAAACTAAAGAGAAAGGAAAGTTTTCGGATTTGCAAGGATTTTTCTTCTTCTTGTTTTTGTTATGCAGTTGCAGTTTTTGTTTTTGCACAGCCAGCAAAAGTTGATAACGAGCAGGTGTTAAAATGTGACCAAGTGTAGGCTGCTACTGGATGCCTCACAGCCTTCCCTTTCCCCGATGTGACCCACAACGCCAAAGGCTTCCCGCCCTGGTGATTACAAGTTGTTGACACTTTACAGTTTGTGGCGACAACTCAAAGCAAAAACAAGTTGCCCATCTCGCCAATGGTTGCTGGTGGATGCTGTGGCCATGGGCAATATGCCGCAACATTCGTTCCTCTCGCAGCTCGGCTCGTCCTTGTGCTCGTCTTAAGCCCATTTGAGCTGCCAGCTTGTTTGTGGCTGTCACGCAGCGTTGCCAGAGTGTGTTGCGTGAATTGGCTGGCTATATTCAGGCATAGGATTGCATATTTGCTGTCACGTCTACATTCTGCAATCGCTCGCTCCTCTGCAACCACCTATACAACCCACAGCTTTTATGGCATTACAAGTTTAAGAGCCGCAGCGCCATTCGTTGACTTTTTAATGAGCTTTCGGGCGAACAATTTGCCGAAAGGTGAAATTACGTAAAGAACCGCAGACACACAAAGATGCACGTGTGTATGTATGTTCAGTGTGTATGTTGAAGTGGCCGCGGGCGCTGGTTTGTGAGCCTGTGCGTAGCGCAAACACCAAACCCACAATGCGAACGCATTTTTGATCGGTGCCTTAGTCGAATATCATTTCACATATCGTTAAAATTCGTTTAGGCGCAGAATACGAATTGCTACATTTCCGCCTAAAAATTTTGCCCCATTCCGCACCGCTCCGCATCCAGACAAGACCGAAACAGACCGCAGCACCTCAACCACTTTAAAAATTTCCTGCGTGTGCCACGGTGGCATCATCCTTGTTGACTCTAAATTGAATGAAATTGAAAAATTCAACGCTATAGCAATTCCATTACACTTTTTTCAGGCTCATTTTCACCGCGTTGGCTCTGTTCCCCCATTCACGTAACACTGCTTAAACTCCAAATTTATTCATTACATGCAATTTTTTTTTTCGATGCTTTCACTTTCTCGAGTATTTCGCTTGTATTGAGCCCACCCGCTCATCGGGTTCCTTTACGTCGTCGTCGTTGTCGGGCGCATTAGGCTGGCAATCAGAAATCATGTGTGAAATGAAAAAACAAAAATTCTTGTGTAAAATAAAATTAAAATCGCAGTGCGAACAGAAAAAAAACTAAAACCGGCTATTGCTTCGGCCTGAGGATAAAAAACACAGGCATTTATATTCGAGTGCTTGGGCTTGTTTTTGTCAGTATTGTTACTCATGTCTGCGTTCTTTCAATTACATTGGCAATTGCTGCGGTAAAAACACCGGGAAGAATCGTTAGGCCCCTGGGGTGGCTAACAATTCGATGCTGATGTCCATTACGGGCACAACTAATCAATATGCATAAATAAATAAACATTTACAAATACCCAACAGCAGAGGCAGCATTATCTTAAGTTATCCAAGTGGGATATATGTTTGTGTGATTATATTGCAGCTTCAGGGCATTGTATATTTACAATCTGCATTTTATAAATATTTTTATGTGCAATCAACAATGGCAGTAGTCAGTTAGGTATCTAGCTTTAGATCGAGCTACAGCTCCACCTCCATCTCGAGCTTAGATACCACTTCTGCATCCGCTCCTGCAGTGCAACATGTTGAGCATTTCAAATGCGTTTCTTGCACAGCTTCCTCTTAATGTCTAATATAAATGCCCGCTGTCACGCATCGACTTTGTGTTTGTTGGCTGTCGTCAATAATAGTTCGATATGTGACAGTCCTGTAACAGAACCTAGCATTGCGTTTGACATGAGTTTGCCGACTTATGTTTATCGCATAAGCAAATAGAAATTACCAACGACTGTGGTCCGCCTGTTGCAACAGCTACATGTACAGGAGCTGTAACTGTTGTCACAACCTTTGAGCCACAATGACCACATCCACTTTATGTATGTATTCTTGGATATTCCCTAGTTTGCTGTCAGCAAAAACTTTATTGTGTGTGCTTTACATTTCAAATGCTTATAAGTTGAGATAAAATAAAAGAATCATTTAGCAGGAAGAATCGAAATTTTAAATTCAAGCCAAAAATGAATATGTTATATTGATATTTATTTATTGGCTATGTCAATGTAGAAATGGTTTTTTGATCGTCCGTCCGGAGATCAATGCAATTCTATTCAAGCTAAAATTCCTCCTGAATTGTTAGAATAAACTATGTACTATAACTTTAAAATTTAAGTTGTACTTAAATTCAGTTGAATTTGCCGAGTCTGTCGAACATAACAATACATATAAATAAAAGAAAACTAAATGTTCGTGTGATAGTTTGAGTGAGCATACAAATGCATTTATATAGTATGCATGTGTGTAATTTTGGTTAGTTGATGTCGCCCACAAACTTGCATACTAAA
The DNA here is from genome assembly GCA_030179655.1 of Scaptomyza flava. Lineage (NCBI taxonomy): Eukaryota > Metazoa > Arthropoda > Insecta > Diptera > Drosophilidae > Scaptomyza > Scaptomyza flava. The sequence goes on from JARNME010000012.1 coordinate 202,754, forward strand.
TAAGCCCCCAGCTCGTTGGGTGGCACACAAGCCACATGCATTCCACATTTGCAGTCGACAGCCGCCACTCATTTGTTTTCTTTTGCGCCCAAAGGCGAGCTAAAACAAGAACAAGAAGAAGAAGTAGCTGATGTCTGAACATGCTCAGTCACACCAACGCACACACATACAAAACACACACACGCACACACACACTCACATGCACTTGCATACACATACACTTGCATGCACACAAACACACTCACAGACACAGACAGCCACAAGCAATTACGGCCGCACAGCATTGTTGCAATTGCACGGGAAATAGACTTTTTGAATGCGAATGCGTTGCACATGTCGTAAGGAATACGCTTAGAAAAAGTTGTGCAAAAAGAAAGAATCCCGCAGCAATAGGTTTTTTTCTTTCTTTCTCAGCTTGGTGCTAGCAATTTCTTGTTTTTTGTGTTTTTGCTTTTACTTTTTAGTTGCGAGTAAGTTTTTTTTCGCTTTCGGGCCGAATTACGAATACGAAGTGAGCGACCAAAAGAGGCAGAAAGACAACTGCTTGCTATTCCACAAGCAACATGCCGCATCCTTCTGTTGCAGTTGCTCCTCTTGATCTCCTGGTTGCATTCATTGCTGTAGTTGTTGCTTATGCAGTTGTTATTGTTATTGTTGCAGTGCTGTTAGTGCGCCAGTCTTCATGTTTCTTCATGTTGTCAGTGGTGTCGTTGCAACTGTTTTTGTAATTTGTTGTAGTTTGTGGGCGCTGATGCTGTCTCTAAATCCGTGCTACTTAAATTGTCCCTAAAATCCTCGTGGCAATTCTTTTGCCATGCAGCACATGCAGCTTTTGTATGCTGTATGAGAATTTAATGACATTCTTAAGTTGTCATCAGTGGTTCAGTGGCTGCCAGCCCAGGAGTCGGCTCGTGCCGAGCTAACTCGAGTCGAGTCGAGTCAAGTCTGCATGCATCCGCCTCTGAAAACTGGAACTCAAACTAGTCGTGGCATTGCCTTTTGCAATCACCCGCTTACATTGCCCCAGCCTCCTTGGCTTCCCGATGTTGTTATCCTTGTAGATGTTGTGGTTGCTATTGCTTTTGTTGCTGCGGTTGTTGCTTCTGCTGCTAAAGCGATGGGAATATTAAATTGGCTAGTACGAACAAAATGAGTAAAATCATTAGCGTACACTCCATGCACCAGGCCCACAAGCACCAAGCCCTACCAAAAGCAATAGCGCCCACACATTGCGCAATCGCTCTGCCTGCTTCACCTGCTTTATTTTCTTCTAACCCTACTGCCCTTGTACTTTGCAATGCTGGCATGTCGCCCTTTGAAGATGAAGTCATATCAGCATTAGTGTCTTCTGTCCGTTGGTCGCTGCCGGCTATGTTGAGCTGTCGGCTTTCCTGTTATTCCTATTTTTTTTTTGGTTGCATTTAAGTTAAAGGCAGGAGCTGGGAGACATTTGCATTCACTTGTATTTTTGGGGTCAGATCTCAGATATGAGTCATGTAGGTAGTTGCATATGATTGCAATGCGCAACGTTGCCCAGGGAGCACAACGAAACGAATTTAATTTCAATTTAGGACCAAAACATTTGTGCTTCGCCTGTCAAGCTTTTTCCATTTGCCGTTTTCACATTTTCATTTTCCATTTGCATTTATTTTTGCGCTGCATGCGCAAATCTTTGCTATTTGTACAAAAGACAGCCGCTGACTAGAAAAAGCCGCGCGCATTTGAATATGCAATTTGCAATTTGACTTGACGAGGCCAAAAACCGCGCTCCGGCTCCCAGCTCCGACAGTTGGAAGAACCCGCGACGAGCCCGAGTTAATCTCCGAGCTTAAGAAATGCCAGACAGCTACGAGCGAGCAGAGAGCGTTGCAGTCACAATAACAGTAACAGCTACCGCCATAGCTAGAGCTACAGTGCCACATTTTATTACAGCGCGCGCTTTTTTTTTGTTGTTTCTGGTTTTGTGTCCTTCTTGTTCTTGTGCCCCGGCTGACATTTCAGGACCAAGATTTATGCACTGGGGCTGCAGTTGAAGACAGCTGTCGTTTGCTGGCGCTGTCTTTTTTTTTTTAGTCCTAATAGCTTTTTATCCGCGTGCATGAAATATGCCGCTAAAATGTGAAATAGAGCCAAGAGAATATGGAAAGTGTCAATCCAAGTTTTTGTCAATTGTCTGCCGCAAGTAAATTGCAGTAGGCTTAAAGAGTAAAAACGTGTGCCACAGAATGCAAGAACGAGAAATAGATAAAACGAGGGAGGGAGACAGAGTGCTTACAGATTGGCAGCTGGCAGATGGAAAACGAAAGCTAAAATGAGCCCAACTTAATCGTGGGACAAACTAAGTACATCTAAGTTTTCTTGACACGCCAGTGACAAGAACACTGCACACACACACACACACACAAACATTCACACACACACAATTAAGTCATGATAAATTGCTATTGTATGCGTTTGCAGTCAAAAGCGCAGAAGGCAGCCCAAAATGAAACAATAAGCCAAGTCCGTCAAGTCAACTTGAGGCGACAAGAGTTGAGTCGAGTCGAGTCGAGTCGAGTTATGAAGGAAAGCAGACAAGCTCACACTACTAGCCGACACACACACACACACAAATTTACACATACAGCACTTCGTCACAGTCACAGACAATGCGACTAGACGGCCCAGAACAGTGTGTGTGTGTGCGTGTGTGTGTGTGTATGTTTGTTCGTTAGAGTTGCTCTGTCATGGCTTGGGCTCGTGTTAGCCTGAAACTGACAGCTTTTGGTGTTGGAAAATGTTTTGAATTCATGCGTTCTGTCAAGTAATTTACCCCCAGCGCTATCCATAGACCCAAGTGGCTGACTGGCTGAATAGCTGTTTTTGTGTCTGCCCGGAAGTGTGTGTGAAGTGGTGTCAAGGTACAAACGGCTGTTTTTGTAACAGTTCCCATCAACTTTCCTCCTGCTGCATATTGCCACAATAATGCCGGCCCAAACCACTAATGACATTGGCTTATTATGCAAAGTAATTATAAAATTGTATATTGTTAAGATAATTGTTTTATAGTGATCGGCAACAAAACAAGCTTTATTTTTTTAAAATGTTATGTGTCATAGTTTCAGCAAGTATCATTAGTTTAAGGCAAGGCTTGGTTATTTGCAAACGTGTGCTTACACTTGAATGGAGTGAAGGATCATTAGAAAGTAGGCTCATGAACCAAGTAAATTGAATATTCTTGGTAACAAATTTTTAATACAAAGTGGGGCTTCGGTTAATTTTCTATCCCGTTCTTTCTAGTAACGTGATTATGTATGTGAAATTGAATGACTTTTGTTGTATGTATTAATATTGTACACACGCAAAGTAGTTCATTGGGTTGAGTGTCCTCTTTACAGCGCTCCCTTTTTTAGAGCTAACTTGCTGCCATTCTATTATACGTGTCCTTTGACCGTAACCATTCAAAAGAAATTGCTCAATGCTACCTTTAAGTTGGTTGACTCTGACTAGCAACGCTCTTGGTGAGTTACCCTTATTGAAAGGTGTTCATTTGAGCCTCTCAGCTTGTACAACACATGGGCCAAATGCACACAATTTGCTTTGTATGTCTTTTTCATGAAGGCGTCTTGTGTGTGTTTTAAGCTGAAAATTAACATTTTCACCATGATGCATTACTCGAACGAAAGGCATGAATGTGCCCGAGCTTTGGGTTTGGCATTGTGTTTGGGACGTGGGATTGGAATTGTGTTTGGGTTCGTGTTCGAGTTTGAGTTAGTAGTACCTGAGCATGAGTTGGCTACGCGTCAATTAGCTGAGCCCATGATGGCTTGGCAAACTTTAAGTTTTGCTTCACTTGACTGTGTGACTGAGTGCATTTGTCTTGACTGACGCTGACATGGATACGCATTGTTGTCACTTCTTCCTGGTTGTTGTTCTCGCGCAGCTCCAAGTGCCTGGCTAGCTGCTGACGGTTCTTGTTCTTGTTGTTGTTTCAACTTCTAATTATGCGCCTTCTTCTAGGCAACAAACCGCTGTTCTATATATTGTCTAGTGGCGCGCGGTGTGGTAAGAGGGTACTTAAGTGCCTGCAACTGTCACAGTAACAGCGTTGAGGACCCGACTCCCAGCTTGAAAACATTTGTGTATGTATGAGTGTATATCCAATATGTTTACCACAGCGAGAGCATGAAAGTATATATACAAAAATCAGTCTGATGTTATTTTATTTTCGCGAAATAAGCAAATCTCAAGAATTTATCTCCCACTTGGCGACCTGTGTTGTGTTTTGTGCTATATTTCCAAACTGTCTTCAAATTCATATAAAGCACCTGTTTGCCGCGTGTTGCCATAGGGCTGAGATGGTGCCACCAGCACCGCATACAACTTACAAAAGCGCTTTGTACTTCAAAGTAAGCAACGTTTCCTACATTTGCTACTGTATGTTGGTGTTTGTGTGTGCTTTGCATCTCTCAGCCTCATGTGGATATGTCTGTTTCTGTTTCTGCTTCTGTTTCGCAATGTGTCTTTGCATTCATTTTGTTCACTTTGCTCATAACAAAAAACAAAAAAAAATTTGTTTTATTATTGCCACACAATCGATTGAAGTTTTCCTTCTTTTGTTCCATTTTCTTTCACTGTTATTGCTACTCTGCTCGTGTGTGTGTGTATGTGACTTATATTTTGTTAGCGTGCCTTTGATGTCAGCCGCCAAATGGGAGAGTTTAAGTAGTAGAAAAAAAGTTGCTGTTGACTACATGCGCTTAAAATGTATGTTCATCAAGCTATAGTTCTCTGTACACAACATAAATTAACACTCGTATACTTGAACTTTATCAAAAAATAAATAAATTAATCAATAAAATAAAATAAAATAAAATTAAGCAAAGATTTACATTAACATTCAACCATTCTTGCGCTAAGACTGGCTGCATAATGCAAATTTTTTGCTTTTTCATTGGTCATTCAGTTGATTGTATTGAGACGTGGGTCAAGTATACTGTCTTTTACTTCAAATCTGTACTGTATTCCAAACATTTTGCTCTTTGTAATTGAATTCTTAACTAAGAATTATTTCTGATTGTTTATTTGCAGGTAAGTCTTGCAGACTTAAGATTGAATACCTAGCCGTCTGTGGTATATCGTAAGTACCAATACATTGAAACATTAGCATTGCCTGGCTTATTATAACTTTATTATTAGTGTATTAAAATATTTGTTGCGAAAATCAGCAAATGTATTCAAACCTACTAGTTAATGTTTAAGTCGTTGCCATGCCGCTAGGTATTGTTCCTGTATTTTAAGCGCGGTGCTGTGTTGGGCAAAGGCAATACTTTGATTTCGTGCGATAATTATAGCATGCCCTCATGCGCCACCCGAAAAAGCAAATTCTCCCACTACGTGCAGCTATGCGTCATCAAGAACTCTAGTGTTAGTGGGTGGTAAGCTGGGTTGCTCAGCTACTGATGGTCAGTCGTGCGTTTAGCGGCGAGGCTCTGTGGATTTATTGCTTTGGCGACGCGTTGACATGCCGCGTGCTTGAGTCCAACTATGAGTTATACTCTTATGTCTTTGCCGGCGCCAATTTTGGAGGCAGACTTGCCTTTCCATCCCACCGCAAATTATTGTGCATTGTTTTATGGGTTGTTACTACTGCTCAGATTTGAGCAATTGTTGGAAGGGCGCAGGACTTTGGCAAGTGGCAGATGGCAGTTGGCAATCGGCACCTACAATATTGGGGCAGTACGTTTTTGCCAATTACCACATAGCTCGTGTCGTGCACAAGTCGTCGCTTCGGGCGCTCGCAGCGTATACGTTATTTTTATTGGACATTGCCACGCGTCGCTGCGGTCTTCGTCGTGGGCATCGTAAGCTTTACTCGCACGCGTCGCATAGTCCTAGGCCAACATGAAGAGCTTTTCTAACGTTGCGGCCTACGCTGCGAATGCGATACCAAAACAAAACGGATAATTGCAGTGGTGTTCTCTCTCCACCCTCAGCTCTCTATCCTATCTCGTGCTACTCTCTCCTACTCTGGTTGCATAGTCTCCACTTGGCCACCTGTGCCTGTGGGGAAGGTTGGGAGTACGTTGATTGCACTACTTGACACACATTCAAGAACAACGAACGGTAATTGTACTTGATTCATCAGAACATCAAATTAGCGCACTTACTGCTCACTTTCATTTCTCTCTGGCAATTTCTGAAGTTCCTTCTAATTGATTCCATTTGAAATAATGCGTGGAATGAATTCAATATCGAATTGCAGTCGAGTGCAATTCAGTACATGAGGGATGTTATAGAAAAAATGTAATTCTGTAATTTTTGTAATCCAAGTATGTAAGACATAACTGAAATATGCACATTTGTACAACGGCACTTGTCATGCTCCCATTTGCCGCATACAGTTTGAGAGTCACTAAATACGCAACTCTACACATATAAAATTTGGCGCCAAATGCGACCGTCTATGTTCTCTCGCACGAAGGCAGAAATTGCCGAAGCAATGACACGAGCGACACACTGCCGAAGCTGTGGCCAACGCTCGTGTGGCAGGACACACGAAGCCAGAGTGCTGGCAATAGGCATAAGGACAAAACAGTTTGCGACTAAGACTCGTGAGGAACGGACGCGCGGCCAATGGCAAACGGGCTACGTACGCGTGCGAATAGAATTACGAATGAACTCGTATATAAAACTTGTGTAAGTGTGTTTAGACCACAATTTAAGCAAATGAATTATTGCCCGGCGTAGAATCCAAATTTTGTTGGTGCGCTTTGCGTGGAAACATCGCGTTTTTGTGTGCGTGCTTAATTCTGAAAAGTCCAAAGCGTAGACGATCGTGAAGCTACTCGCACAAAGTGAAATTCAACACGAACAACAATAAACATGCAGCGTGTAAATCATTGAGTGTCAGCAGAGTCAATCAAGTGTGACATTCATATGATTTAAGCCAGAAGCACAATTGAAAAAAGCCCTAAACGAGTGACAGAGATTTGTGCTTGATGATGCTTCTGCATATGCCATATAATTTAATTTGGCAAATGTGTTGGAAAATTGTAGAGAAAAGATAAACGCGCAATGCCAAAAACTTAGAGATCCAAGGAGTTAGAAATGAGCCAAAGGGAGAGAGAGTCACTCAAGCAAAAGAAAAGCAACCGCTTCGCCACTCCAATTGTTGCGACTACTTACGTACAGTTTAAGCCTAATGGGTTAATGCGGTTCAGCACTTGCTCTCGAGAGCTGCAAACTAAAGTAACCAAAGTATTTGTATGTAATACACATACGTACGTATGTATGTATGTATGAATGTTACCCATACATACATTAAGGAGGTGTGCCACACTCGTTAATTGTATGCATAAAACTTGCCAACATTCGCTGTTAGCTAGCTGAATCTCAACTAAGTGTGTGTGTGTTGTGTTTTGTGGCACAGCCTTTGCAACAACTTTTTGGGTGCTGCTTCAATTACTGTCAGGCAACAACAACAGCACAACAACGGCTCTATTTCCGTTCTAAAATTTGAGCCAAGTTTTGAACCAGCTGCGCTAGTTCTACCGCGTGCTTCTTTTTGGCTACCTTTTGCACACCTGGCTAGCCCGCTTGCCTTGCTTGGCCCGCCTGCCCTCGCTTACCCCATTGTCGTTCACTTAGTAAATAAATTGGCAATCGCATTTAATGTGAGTTTATGTGCGTCGCAGGCAGCCAGGCTGCTAGCAAGCAGCTAGACGGAAACTGAAACAGAGACTGAGACTGCATGTTAGTAGTTTTGTACACATATATTTTTATTTTTATATTTTACCTTCTGTTTTTGTTTTTATTTTATTTTATGCGGCTTTTTCTTGCGCTCGTGCTCATGTGCAAATCGTAAATTTACGTTAATGCCGAAATTTCACGTGATAATGACGTGATTACCCTGGCATACAAGTCCAAAATATACACCCGTATAAGAACGCACTCACACACAAGCTGTACAGCGTGATTGCGCTGATTTGGCGGTCTACGTATAGGCTGGCAGCATTTTCTGGTAAATAGTGACACCACAAAATATTGCGTTCCATTGCACATGCCGCCACCTGTCTATGTTGCTGCTCAGGCATTGTTGCTGTTGTCACTATTTGTTTGAATTTTAGCATAAGCAACGAACTGCCACACACACACACACACACACACAGCCAAAAACAAACTCACACTGAACACATGCAAATAAATTAGGCAAGTTTTATTTGTGCGATTCTCATTTGGCTTAAGATAGAAAATAATTTTTTGTGCTTTGAATTAACTATTCTGGAAAATAAAATATCAGTTTCAATGCATTCAACTCTTGCTGTGCGCATCTTGAGAAATCTGCAAAAAAAAAAAAAAAACTTTTTGTGCTTCTATCGCGAAATGTCGCCTGCTGCACTGCAAACTTTTTAATTACTTTAAAACGGCAATTCGAAACTTGCGCCTGTCGCTCTTTTACACTCTAATTACAAGCCCATTTATAGCTGACTTGTTTGTTTATTTTTTATTTTATTTGTTATTTTATTTGTTTGTATTTAATTTTATTTTATCTGAGTTTGCGTTGCTTATCAATGAAAACTATTGCATTGCCAGTTAAAGAAAGTCACTTGATTTTGTTTTTATTTTATTTCTTTAACGTTCATTCGGTGTTGCCATTTCCGTTTCCGCTGCTACGCCTTGACAGCCGCCAGTTTGTTAGTTTTACCTTGACATTTTTTCCTTGCTGTTGTTTAACTGTTTCGTCTGGCTTTTGTTGCTGCTGTTGCTTTGCAATTTTTGCTTAGTTACCTGCACGTTTTTTTCTATCGCTCTCTCTTTCTCTCTCTCCCGCCCGCTTTTGTAACATTTACAACACAAGTCTAACAATGTTTGTTTTTCTGCTCGACCACCCCATGTTCGTATCCTTCACAGCTATTGTTGTTGAGTGCGCCGCACAAAGGTCCTTTCACTTTGCATTCCATCGTCTGGCTGCATACAAATCATGAATCATTTCTGCTGCACCTACTCCAACGTGTGCGATTCTTAGTAAGGTGTAATGCTGCTTTGCGACTCTCGTTTTTGTTGCTGCAGCTAAGCAGATTTAACAAAGCAATGTGCAGATAAGTCGCCCTGCAATGAATTCCATTTTGAAACTTCTTTTTTTTCCTTGGGCCGATCGATTGCTACTATATAAAAGCGAATGATGTCATTTCAACCAGCTACAGCTTAAGGTCTGTTCGTTTCAGTTGTGAATTGTATTTTTTTTTTAAACCATTTTAAATAATTACGACCGCAATAAATTATTAAATCAACAACAATTACTCAAGCGATCAATCGGCAATGATATAATTAATAAATGCGCCTGGCCAGACTGTGGCTTGCGTACTGCGTCAAATAACTTTCCCCTCACAATGCCGTCATAATGGTATGTGTGTGTGAGTGTGTAAGCACATAATGTGTCTGTGCATTATAATACTTTTCATGACTGCAATTATGTGGCCCCTTGTCCCCGACTATCAGGAAACAGCACTTTATTAATACGTATACGTAACGTGACCCAACTATAGGCCACACGGCATATGTTCTCAAGTGGCTGTGCTGAGCTTTAGGTGCGGTACTTATAAGGCACCGAAGTTGCCTCGTAACTGTATGTATAATTTTTGTTGTACATGTAAATCAGTATGTGTGCGCGTCATAGGGGTAGCGTGTTTTTCGAGTTCGAGTGCTTCGTAATCGATATTACAATGTATGAATTGTGCGGCCATATTGACGCCAGTAAGCGCATTGTGTTGGATACAAGTTGCTGCCTTTTTTTTTATCGTCCCTCGCATCGGCAACAATGGGTCAGGTGGCAGGAGGCATCCGTAACTGCAAGCCGTTGCTAACTGTTTGCACGGAAAAGTTGCTGAAAAGTTGCTGACTATGCATAATGCTGAACGTGTAGCGCTTCTAATTTGTGTGCTGTGCTCCTGAATGCTTTATGAACTGCAGACAATGAGTCTTACAGTTCGATTTCTAAAGGAAACGTATCAACAGAGTGTAGAACATTTTAAATTTTCGCGGAGGTATTAATTAAGTCACATACAGTCAATTTACCTTAGAACGAACTAAGTAAAAAATGGTTTCAATTTACTGTGACTTTCAAACAGAATGGACAGTTCCCAGATAAAACGTTCTGGTAGAAAATTAAATATTTAATTGTATTAAAAGAAAGTAATTTAATATTTTAATCCATAATCAATGAATCAAATCGGTTGATGTTTATAAAACGTCATGGATTGAGTAAGCGACATTGCTAGTTTCATGTCTAGTTGTTAGGTTGTTACACGTGCCATTTTGGCGTTTGAACTGAATTGGCAACAATTTGATATTTGTGGGATTTGTGTTGTATCTCTTTGCCGCCAACTGTCTAGCTGTCGCATTTTCGTATTCCCGTCTCGTGATCGTTTCGTTGTTAGTCCTCCCAGAGCAAAACAATGCCGAACGTAACAAAAATTCAAACAAAACAGAGCTCAGCAAGTCAAATTTTCCATTTGTCTGATTCTCTTGTCAGTTGTCATTTTCTATGAATACATTATTACACATATGTATATGTGCTTTTGGGTGCATGCAAGACTGTGTGTGTGTGTGTGTGTGTGTGTGTGTGTCGATTTGAGTTGCTCCACTGCCACCAGTTTTATTTTAGCAGCAAAAGCAACAGCCCCCATTTCGAATTACACGCTTCAATGTTTTTGTAAAATGTGTTAATGAACTCACAATAAGAAACTGTCATACACACAGACATCCCACACACACACAGAAACACACACACACACACATGCATGTGTCTCGTGAGTGTGCATGATTTCTCTGCCATACATATAAACAATGACAGTCCATAAAATATGTATACGGCTACAGCTAAAATACCTATGCAGCCCCAAGGTGGCGCTCAGATTGTGATTGTTGATGTTAATGTCAAAATAAATAATATATACAGTTTCACATTAGCAGCTGCTGTCAAATTGAACATAGTAGCAGTCAGTATAAAGTGACTAGCATGTGCAGCTCGACGAGTTTTAAAAGGGCTTTAATATAATTCAATATCCATTTAAATCGCTCATAACGAGAGCGAAGTCGATGGCATTCACATTTCATTTCATTGATATTTTAATTGGGGCTCAGGCGTGTTAATTGATAGTCCAATTAGTTGCGTAAAACTATTTATACACTTAATTAAGTGCCCATTACATTTTTGTCGCATTTCGCCTAGTTAAGTTGGACAAAAATTTATCGCAAACAGTTTAAAAAGAGGGAGAGCAGCACACTCACTTTAAAGTACTTTTGCTATTAGTTGATTTATTGCACTCATACATCTATATGTGTATGTACGTATACTGTATGCATTTGTTCACACAGTCTTGGCTCATATCAACTGGCAGACAGATTCAAACGGGCAGTCGCTTAGACACGAGCATAACTTTTGCCCACGTCCCTCTTGGCCACTGGCATTCAATACTCCACTCGTTTATTCATACGTGCGCTTATTGCAATGTTCATTGCTTTATATTCATTACGGCAATGGCACTCGATGCTTTCGGCCGGTAAGGACCAGAAGCCGTAGCAGGAGCAAAAGCAATAGTAGGTAGCTGCTCCCTCTGCCCTACTCTGTGTCCCTCTTTTGCTGCTTTTGTATGGGCGTGCGTCCGGTATGCTCGATAATCCAATAAATATTTATGAAGCACTTTATTGGAACAACACTGAATTACTTTATATATGTATGTGCATGCATGTATGTACATACATATGTGCGTATGCGAACATGTGTATGGGTATACGTATATATATATATATATATGCTGCAACGTGCAGGCTCGTGTCAAGACGAAACATGTACATACATCAAAAAGAAAAAATAAGAAGAAAAAAAACACTGTGGCATTTGGAGAAACTGACTGGCTACTTGCATATCGCTCATACGCACCATCGTACCAATGCGCCGCTTTGATGCGGTCTGTTTGGTCAGACAGTGTGCTTCACTAGACTTTGCATTTTTTCAGTTACCCGACTTTTTTTTAAAAATATTTTTAAAACCTTTGTCTGTTGCTTATTGTTTTTTTTTTTAAAGTGTGAGTGTGTGTATGAGAACTCATGTTTAAATTATAAACAAGTGATTATGAAGTAAACTTCTGCTGTTTGGTGACTCAATCATCTGCCACATGGGGAACGGCTTAAACGCCTGACACCTGCCTAGCCAAATACCGAATTGCACTTTCCTATGAACGTGGCCCAGCTGGATCAACCTATTTACTTACATATCAGTGCACAGTTTGCATTATTAATGCGTTGCTGATGTTGAAATGAAGTTGCAGTTGGCTTATTTATTAGCGCATACTGACCTGTACCCCCAAACCTCACTTTTACCCCATTGCCTATAGTCACCTGTCACAGCGCATAATTAACGATTTACGACTTTGCATGTAAGCCTGGACGGTGGCATTGAGAAATGTTTGGGAACCGTATACGTTAGCTGTTTACAACTAACGATAATGTTTTGCTTACTTGCCATTTTACAAGATCAGTTCATATATGCTTACAATTTACGTTTGCATTTTTTATTACATACAGAAAATTAAAGCGCATTCATTTAAATTAGCAGTTATTGAAATGTTGCCGCAAATGTAAACAAAATATGTGTGCGAGTTAATTCCGTTAACCGATTGTAAACACAAATAATGCTTGGCAAAAAATTGAAAATCAATGCAATTGCAGACTTTAAACAAAACGAACGGTAACAATGATTACCAGAAACAAGAACAAGAGCCATAACTGTAAACACGATTGATGGACGTGGGAACAAGTGGAAGGGAGTCTAGCAACCACCCCTTACTCTCTTTCCCACCTCTTCTTCCTAAAATGGTGCACTTCTACAAATTATTGACCAAATTTACAGGCTGACATACCGCAAAAAAACGAGCGCAAGAGCAACCAGTCGACGGGTAGAGAAAAAGAGTGACAGTAAAGGCGTGGGTGAACGGGGTGGCCGCAATGCATAACTGGGTCAATTTGACATGTAGTTGTCGCAGCAACTCCTGACGTCCGTCTTGTTGCAATATTCGGCAACGGGGCGAACAAGCAAAGCAAGATAGTTGGTGATGGGTAGTTGGACGGTGGGGCGGGAATGTGTATGTCAATGCATTAAATTTATTCTGTGATGTTTGCAACTATTTTTCTTGCCGCTACCCGACCAGGGGGTGGCCAGACAAATAAATTGCAAGGCATGCAATAAGACGAACCGAAATGTGTGTCTAAGTGCCGTCTGACTGTGTGTTAGTCTCTCTCTCTCTCTCTCTCTCTGTTTGTATGTGTGTGTGTGTGTCTTGTACTCGTATGCAAATAAAATCGTACACGAAATTGACTTTAGAAGTGTGTGAGCGTGTGTGTGTGTGTGGCAGCAAACACACCGCTTGGTGCAACCCTAAACCGAAACATGACTTTGACTAACGTTGCTGCCGCATGTAAATGGGTGCCATGCCGCATGCCACACGTTTCCCAGTAATCATCCATTATCGTAATGCCAGCCATGTCCATGCCCAGTACAACCCCAAGCCTCAAGAGAGTGACCATGTGTGCGTGGTCGATTGGATTATGTTTCAACCTGCGAAACTGCGACTAAAGCTGTAGCTATAGTTGGCCTGGCTTGACCTGACCTGGCTGCTCTTACTGCGACATTTATTAATGATGCGACCAAAATTCGTAGCACACACACACTTTCAGGGGCAGCCCAAAAACGATTTGGGTAATCGCAGCTCGAAATCATATTAATTGGCCTGTGCCTCTTGGCATTTACTCGAATCGATAGTGAAAAGTTCAAACTGTAAGGCCTAAAAAGGTTAACGCTGTTTCTGGCTCGAGTGCCTAGCAATTAAAATAGTTTATTTCGTTGGCAAACCGGTCGGTTGCTCTAGAACATATCAGCTGCCTTAATTCACACACACAACACAAATCCATACTCATAAATAATGGCTATCAAACGACAACATACCAACAGTTATAATATCACATCAGGCGACAAAAAGAGTATTCTTTTTATGGAGTAAAATTTCACTTGCGCAATAAGCTTTCAAATTATGGGTTGAACTTGTGATCAGCTTAGTTCCAGCTTAGAGCAAACATTTAAGTGTATTTTGAATGAAATTATTCTATGGTAAATTTCTTATGCGTTGTATTGCAGCAGCATTTCAAGACACATTTGTTATTTTACTATCTTCTTGTTAATTGTAGTGTGTATGTTGATTGACAGCAGTTGGACAAGAATATAGAGTGGATAAGGGGTAGATAACGGCAAAGATCAAATGAGTGAATTCTGTGCAACTTTCAGAAACAATAAAACTCAGTATGCATAATTTATAAGACAGAGTTTGCGACTTGGAAGTCGGGTACTGAGAGCCGCCCTTAGCAGCGTCATCTTCAATTTCACCTCATTACGTGGCATTCGTCAGTTCGTTACGCCCAGCCTTTGCCAAATTTTCGTTAAGCTGTGAGATTTTTACGAATTCATAAGATTCTGTAAATGTAATTATATGCTTTTGAAAAGTGTTGCCTAATTAGGCAAAAGTCGACAGACTTAAAAGAAGTATAGTCGTGGCCTGACGTAACCTACAATGTAAGGCTCTTCTGAATCTTTTTTTTGCTTTAAGTGACGTAGAAAGTTTTATTTATAAAGTTGAACAGACAAATAATCAAACACTGTCTTATCCCAAGTACAACTAAATCAATGTACGATTGGAGTATTTAAAAAGGTTTGATTAAAATCATAGTTTTTCTCAAAACCGAATTGCGTTGCAAACAAAGCGCGCAAACTTAAGTCAAATTTATAATAGATGAGTTTTAAAGGTGCTAAAAGGCGTTTGGGAGGAGAATTACAAGTTAAATTCTTTACCAACTTATTGAAAAATGTGTAAATGTGACTTATTATAATAATTAACAATAGCTTCTTAATAAATTTAAGTTGGTTAATTTGGATTCTTAAATGCGCCTTTGCTGTTATTGTTTCCCGTTTTGCCATTAAGGATCTCCAAATTGAATTTGTTATGCATAGACAGCAACTGTCATACGAAATACGAGCCTCCGTATTGGTGTTGGATTGGGGCTCCCTGTGATACCTTTATGTAGAACGCACTTAATTACATTAAAGTCAGTGCAATGTGAGCTGCTCAAGTTTTTTGCAATATGCTGGGAGTCAGTCAACGCGACTGCAACTTTTATGAGACGCCGACAGTGGCTTAATTAGATCTTTCAACAAGTACAACTACAAAGAATTATGTAAGAAATGCACTTAGCTGCCTTTGGGATGGCTGATGTTGAAAAGAAGAATTTGATTGTGCGTGTTGCATTGCTGAATAGCTGATTTGTCTATTTTGGGTCCTTTGTCTGCTGCTTTCTTAGTGTCAGACTTTGGAGCTGAAGAATTTCAATTTAAATCGAATTTTGGCCGGCATGTGAATGGCATGTGGTTTGGCATTTTATCTTTGCACCAAAACTTGGCCAAGTCAATACAATGCCCAATGCAGTGCTAATTCTCCGACTGACACTAGCTGCATACAATTTGTGGTATATTTATTGGCTTGTTTGGTCAGTTACACACACTCATTCACAATCGCCCCCTCTCCCCCCCCCCCCCCCACACACACACACACACACACATATTGCCAATAGAGAAATAGAGAGAAGGACAGAAATATTTGATTTCACAGCTGGATTCCAAATTGTTGGTCTATTTAGCTAAGCAGTCTGAAAGCCCTGACCATTGACATACATATTTGCACAGCTATCGAGCTAAACTTGTGTTGGGCAAATTTCTGCAAGGGTTCATATGTTTCAATATGTTAAAATTATAACATTCTAGCAACTAAATTTGGTACCCACAAAGCTGAGGCAAAGGCTTTGCCACGCTTGGCAGCCGTTACTCTGGCCATGACTTCTAGTTCAGGTGCAACCACGTTGCATTAACTTATGCAACAACTTGCAACTTTAAATAAATACATTTTCCGTGTGTTGTTCAGGCAAAGGTGGACGAGGCTGATGCAAGGGCAGACGCTGACGGTGAAAGAGGGGCGCACGTAACAATTTGTGAGGCAAACATTGCTTTATTTTAGTTTCAATTTTTACTTCGTTATTTTTTCATATATTCAAACAGACGAACACAAACATACACACTCACACATAGCGAGACGATGGCAACGTTTGGCCGTGTTTGTTTTAGAACACGCCGCTTGTTGTCTTTGCCAGCGTCCTCTTCGTCCTCATCCTCAACATCCTTTTGCCGCCATTTTACGCTCGTTATGGCAACACTTTTGGCTCAAAAGCAAACGACGATGTAAAAAAAAAAAAAAAATGTTAAAAAATGTTATTGCGTGGTGTGCGGCTCGTTATATTCCATGAGGCAACATAGAAAGGCAGCAACAGCGAAAAAAATCATTTCAAGCAGAAACAACAAGGGAAATGCACAAAACGGCTTCGCGCCTTGCAGTTTCCTTCCTCTGAGCCATGCCGGTGTGCCAGTGAGTGTGTTAGTTTGTCTGCGTATACTGTGTGTGTGTGTGTGTGTGTGTGTCACTGTGTTTGCTTACGTTCGCTTCGTTGACTGGCAACTTTCGTCGCCTGTGCGCTTGCACCCGCTCGTGATTGACTGCAACATGTCTGTATCTGAATGTTCATCGTTGTTTGTTGTCATTTTTGTTGCTGCTGTTGCTTTAGTTGCTTGGCAATAATTTTTAACGCTCTACGAGACGCATGCCGCATTTGCCTGCTGTCTGTCTTCGCTGTCTGCCGCCTGTTTGTTTACATGATTGTGCACAGGAGTGTCTCTGTCTGCCCCCAAACTGAATACCTCAAGTACTTGGTTCCAGAGGAGGGTGGTTAGTTTGGTGATGGTTTGAGCTTTCCCTTAAGCCAAATCATAGCAAATTATATTTTTATTGATTCTGTCAACATTTGTGAACGATTTTCTCGATAAAAAGCATAGCAGAGTGAATTAATTTGACTAAGGACCCCGTTACGTATTGCACATACGACATGGGATGAGTGCCTAGTTCGCGTCCCCCAACTTCTACTTGCACTGCTAAGTCAACTGGCCAACAACCACAATAATAACAACAATATTGTAAGCTTGCAACAACGCAAAAGCCGCAGCAAGTCGCGACGACAACAACAAAAGCAGCACCAACAACTTTTCGCATTCACTAAAACTTTTCAACATTTCCTTGTTAGTCGTTGTTGTTGTTGCTGCTGTTTTGCATGGCCATAGACACACTGAGCAAATTGTAAATGAAAAAGTTTTTTATGATATTCAGTGTTTGCTGTGGGCGGCTCTTCCATCATGTCCTCCCTTTTTCACTTTTCCCCTGTCCCATCTCTTTATCTCTCTCTCTCTCGTACTCTATTTTAAAGGCCGCCTATGGATACAAGTATTTGTGTTTGTGTAGTCGTTATTGCTGCATTATGTCTATTGTTGTCTATAGAAGTTTTGTTGAAAGTAATTGTAAATGTTGTTCATAGTTGGACTGACTTTACGGCTGTCCGTCTGTCGAATTGTCTGCCTCGATTTGGTTTCTGTCAATTTTTGGCTGAGCTTTTCGTTTTCAACAATTTAGTCCGTTTTAAAGTAATATTAAAATACAACATCAAAAGGAAACCTTGAATTTTAAATTTTATTCGCATTTGTGTTTTATGGGAATTCTTGATTACGCAGCATTGTATAAAATGCTTCAGGCTGAACCAGGTGTAATACAAAGTGTTTTTGGCAGTGAGCAAATTAAAATAAAACAAAACGAAATAAAAAGTGAATGCAGCTCAGATTTGGATTAAGTCAACTTTGTAAATGGAAAGTCAAAAGAAGCAGCAGTAACATTAATTGCAACAACAATGGCATTACTGATAAAAAAGGAGCATTAAATGCACTCAACAATAAACACAATAGTGCAGAAAGTGTGAAAGGACTTACAAGCAACAAAATTAAAAGTAGACAAAGCGCAGCGAAAGTGTTGAGAACAGCAATAGAAATATTAAAATCAGCAACCTGACGGACACACCGCGTTACCCTCCAGTACCGTCCAGGAGAACAAAGGGAAGCTCAACGCCAACATGACCCGCTTTCGTATAAAAAATTTAAAAATTTTATCATGCTGCCTCAGTGTTTGGGTAACGCTCTTTGGAGGCACCCTTCATCTGGCACGCTGTAGCGAGTTTCCAGAGCGTGAATGTTGCGATTTGACCACCACCTCCACAGTGGGTCCCTTGCCATTACCACCGCCGGCCCTGCCCACCGACAAGTCATTATCATCAGCCACAACGGCCTTGGAGACAGATCTGAATCTAACCATCGGACGGTCGGGTAAGTAATTGTCCATAAGAAAATCTAAAATAACTGGCTAAACTGGCATAATTGGCAAACAGATCTTGTGTTTATTAGATACTAGAGAAGGAATAACAAATTTGCTATCAATAGTTACATGTCGATAAATATATTACTTTCATGTTGCAAACACGCACTTTTAAGATATCTTTGACAAGACCATGGGAAACATAGAAGCACTTGAAAGTCTTTGCAATAAATAAGGTCGAAAGCTGAACTATTTTCTTCCGGCTTGCTTCAATAAGCTGGACCGAGGTTCTATTATAGTCAGATGTGCAGAATTATCGATTTCATGCATAATGCAAATGCATTATGCTATTTACAGTGTCACTAAATATATATACCGTTGTAGCAGCACAACGTGGTCGATGCAATATTGGTAAACAATACTTAACGCTCCACTGGCTGCAGTGATACACCTCGCCCACTTGTGAAAACTATACTTATGTATCAGCCGGATAGAAGATAGTGTCAGCTGCCATCATTTATGGTCCAATTAACACCATGACCTTTCAAGCCATGAACGGGACTTAGTTGAAGTGAGCTTGTGAGCTGCTCAAGCGGGAATCGAAACGGGATCGTGAAGGGGCCAGCAGTTTGACATGCATTGGTTGCGTGGCAGTACTAGAAATCCTCAAGGAAGTGGAGAGCGTCGTCTATATGTCTGTCTGCGACTGAGTCTCTGAACTATTTGAAATGCAAAGCAAACGTCAGCTGTAAAACAATTTATATTCACTTTGAATTGAGGTTTTGTTTCGTATTTTATTGTGTGGCAGCAGACAACGCACAGGTGTATGTGTGTGTGTGTGTATGTTTGAATAAGTTTGTTATCCTGCACGGTAACTTGACTTGTTTTAAATGTTTGCTGAGCGTTGCTACGTGCCGTAAACAGAGAAAGAAACAGAAACAGAAATAGGAATAGCGAGCTGCATAAAGAACACAGTTTTTACAATTGGCCACGGGGCAGAGTAAATAAACATGCCACTCCGATGAGTTTGTTGCACTTGCTGAAACATTTGTTTGTGTTGCATTGTGGAATTGAAAAAGAATTTGAAGTAGCTAACGAGCTTTCCATGTCCATCGAGACTTCAATAATCAAGAGAAGTACAAAAAAAAAAAATAATAAATACCACCGACATTCAAATTAAATATTCAACTCAAAATATATCGATTACAGCTGGCCAACTACGAAAACATAGTGGTATATATAGCAATGAAATTATACGTATTTGATCCCTCACTCCCAGCCACTTTAACCATACAAATATTATGGCCACGGCAAACTGGCAACCGGCAACTGGCAACTGTGAAAAGTTTTGGCTAAAGTGCATAAAACTTTGAGACGTAAAAAAGTACTGAAAAATTAATACTGAAATGAAATAAAATGTGAAAATGTTATTGAGTGGCCCTGTTAATGGGGCTTTCAAAGAATTTTCGTACACATTTAAATGTCAAATTAGCAACAAATTAAAAATGCCAGCCTGCATGCTGAATGAGCCTGAGCAATGCCTACCCACTACAAAAGATATTGCGAGCGCAATAACCTCTTACACATACATAAACACAGGAAGGCACACAGACAGGCAGTGGCAGGAGGTGACACGCAATGGCAGTGGCTGGCCATATAATTAAGTTTATTAAATAATCATAAATATCGATTCGATTTGGCTTCGGCTTCATTTTGCCCTCGCTTCAGTTCGCTAACTTGCGCTGCGATACGCGACGTCGCGTATAAAAATAGAAAATGGACAACAGGAACGTATAATGCTTGCTAGTTGTTACAACTCGTAAGTGTGATTGATTGATTGACTAGCTGATGGACTGACTGGAAACGGTTCTAACAGACATAAGCCAATTAAATTGGCTGGCCAAATTAGTCATTAAAAAATGAACTAGAGACGTTTGATGGCTCTACAAAAATCGATTGGCTTCACGGTAAGAAATCTGCAAATGCCTTAAATGCAGACCCACACACACACACACACAAACACACACAACAACATGCACGACACACATAACAATTTACAATGAGGTTGACGTTGAGGGACATAAAAATTTCCGTATGCCTTTTTTTTATCGACATATGGCAAAGTCTACAACAACGTCGTCCGTTTTGGTCCTTAGTGCTGTTGCACGACAAGCTAGACTAGAACATCGACAACGTTGAGTACGTCTTGCAGTCCATAGCATTTAGATTGAGTTTGCACACACGTATACATAAGTTGCTTGAACTGGCATTCGTATTGGTATTCGCATTTGAATTGGAATTTTTCTTTAAGTGGCCAAGGCAATAGTGAAGCGCCTTTCATCACCGACCCCCTTGAACATATCCAGCATCTTGTCACAATTCCAGCCTGAATCCAAATATGAATGGCATATGTTCATACTTTTAAATTCGTATGATTTTAATCAAAATAAAACTTTCATTCAACGTTTGCCAATTTCGTTTGCAAAATTGATAAGTGGAGGGGGGGGGGGGGGGGGGGAAAGAAGTTTAAGATTACATTTATTTCCATGTATTTGTTTTTTATCTATTAGTGTTTATTCTGTGATATTCATATATTCTGAATTTTGATTCACGTGCACTTAACTCAACTTTAAGTGACTTACAGTAACGATGTCCAAAGACTTATCCTAAAGGCCAAATCACATCAATTTTAAACTTAATAGACACTGCACGTTGCACACGGGCACACAGATGCACGCACACAAGGATAGTTTCGCCGCACAATGCTCTTATGTTATTTCACCTTAATTATATTGCAACACTCGATACGACCAGCAAGTCAACCCAGACCAACATAGCACTGCCCAACGCTCGGATGCTGCGCCGCGCGAATACTGTGTGAGTGTATGGCTGTATGTGTACACAACTCGCACAGGTGCCAGAAGGTCCATGTAACATGGATGCTTTATGTACTGGCCCTAGTCCACGCGAGTTTGTACGTATATGTGTGTATGGGCGTGAATTAGTTATGAAGCCAAAGTCAAACTGGGTCAGCGGTTCTTCCAGCATTCTCCTACATTACTGCACTTTCTCTCATTCACCGTGCCGCCCGGACTGTTGCACCACCGACTGTTGCCATACATTTGTGCGTTGCGTATACCACTTGCGTGTTATTGCGTATACGTGCCGATGGCCATGCCTTCAACACATACCACTTTCCCATTCTGTGTCAATAGTTGAGGGTTGTATGGCTGTACTACCTATAAAATTGTAATTAAATTCAATGTGCTGCTTAACGCAAGTAATGCAAATTTTATTGTTATTATTAAGTACTGGTATGTACATACATATGCATAAATGAATGCACGTTACGTAAGTCCATATGAATGTGTTTGAAATAAAATAATGCAGTAGCAGTGCCACATCAGCTACAGCAGCCGCAACAACCTGAACGTAATATTTCAATTTGTAGCACACTCGACCAAGAAACCAGCCATCCAAGTATATACGGTTTCTGCTGCGGCTGCGGCTGCTGCTGCTGCTGAATCACATGGGCATGACCTTCATCAAATGTAGAATAGGTAAAAACAGACTCTTAACCCAAACTCTTTGCTCATGGTTGCTGCTTCTGCTGCTGTTTTTTTTTTTGCGATGTTTGCTAGGGAAATTAAATATTCAGCACAAGACAGAATGCTACACCGATGGAAATGACTGCCAGCCATAGCCAACACTAAAGCTTAAGGCAATAGACTTCTCCTCCACGGAACCACATGAATTGTGGGGCTACCGCTGCTTATGGGTCTCTAGCTTTCTCGATTTCACTTCAAATGAGAAAAAATGCGCAAAGCGAAGCGCGCAAAAAGTAAATTAAAATTGTGTGTGTTTATTTGCAAAAAATTCAAACGAAAGCAAAAAGTCTTGCCAAAGAAGCAACGGGTGGTGCTTTTAAAGGTAGCTAACTGGCTTGCTGCTGTTCCTACAACATTGTGAATTTTGCCACCATTTAAAGCCAGCTGCCACAAAAGCTGCTTTAAATTCAAAAGAAGCTCGACGTGTTGGGACTAAAAATCAAGGCTGCTAATTAAGTGTTTCACTTTATTTTTCTTCTTATATCCATAAACATATATGAACATTTGAAAAAAAATACACATATATCTTTTTTGTGAGCTTTGAAAAAAAACGACATGAGGGCGCTTGCCACAGATCTCGTCTTTTGCACGTCACATTCGGCAGGCCATAAAATGCTCTATGCGTAATTGTATGCCTTTGTATGTTTGCAGTTGCTTTGGTGTGTGTGTGTGTGTGTATGTGTATATATACACTGTGTTACTTTAAGTCCTCAGCTTAGAATACATTTTTGAGGGATTTATGGTTTTTATTTGCCCACCAAGTACCAAAGCACGTGTTGTCTTGTTTTGCGGAACATTCATGCAATTTCATTGTGGGTTAAACAAATCACCAACTATTGCTATCTTAAAGAGCTAAGAGGTGATTTAAATGTATGTACCACACCTAAAAATCAACCACAGAGCACATAATCTATCAAAAATCAATTTACATAGGACTGCTAGCAGTCTAGCCGTCTGGCAGTCTGAAAGTTTGAAATACACTGTAACCCGCACGTAGTTGCAGTTTAAATATAATGGCAAGCATAGCATGGGACAACCCTCAGCCTCTGTCTGTTGGTATAAGGCATATCAAAGACCTAGTCAGTATCCTTATATAATTCCATGAGCATGTCAGCTTTTACACACTTACCCATACACCAAGTGAGTGGGCACCTGACGATCGCCTTTCCTCGCGCACTTTGCATAAATTTGTTGTGCATATAAAATTAAAAGCATATTTTCAGTCGTCGAGCTGCATGGCAAGGAGTTTACTTAAGATTGCTACTGTTGTTGATATTTGTAATTTGTACTTCTCTTAACTGGCAACAGCATCAGTGACGGAGGCGGCAGTTCAAAAAAACATATAGAGTAACGCATTGCGTTGTGTGTACTTGAATGTGTGTGTGTGTGTGTATGTGTGCGTATGCCCACGTATCTCTGAGATACGCACAAAGCAAATGAGCAAAGTTTCGTTTTTTGTATACTTGTATTTGATTTTCGGGCTGTGCCCTTTTGCAGCCTTTACAGCTGCCAAAAGTATCCGTTTTTTATCTGTGTGCTTCTTGTGTGCTGCCAGAAAAAAAATGTTAGCTTTAAAGGGGAAAAAAACTAACCAGAAATATTAAATATGTACATGTTATGTGCTCAAGAAATAAACAGAAACCAATGGCGTTGATGGCTATTAATATGAATGTGTATCTGGGTGGGTGAGTGTCTCTGATATTCAAATGAACTAACTAACACACACGCACACAGAACTCTATCCGCACAAAAACTTGTGCTCATAGCTAGGCAACTCTGATGGCAGGTGCTAAGGCTGAAATCAAAAAGCGTCAACGCGTTGCGTGTCGTTGCGTGGGTGTGTTTAAATATATAGTATATGTTTGTCTGCTTGTGTGCGCGAGTGTATTAAACTTGAGTGTGTGTGTATGTGTACCTAATGCGAGCAGCAACAACATATGTAAATATTTCGCCTGAGCGACACACTCGACATTCATTTTGCCACCACACGCCGCCCGCGGCTAAGGTTTGCGTTTTTATTTAATTGCGGAAATTGCGGCATCGCGTTGCCATCACACATATAAACACTCCACGTATACACACAGGCTGACTGACAGATATGGCGAATTTTCTCTTATAATTTTTTTCATATGGTGGCGAAGCATTGTAACATATTTTTATGGCCTCACATTTTTCAGCTTTTATACATTTTCATGTTTGTATTCCATGCAAAGCATTCCTAAAACTCAAAAGCATGTATGAGTTTTGGAACACAAGTGTGGGTTTCTGTGTATGTTATTTGTATGAATTGAGTCAAGTGTGTCATCTTCGTCTTGGGTTCTCCGCTTGACAAACCAAACTAATTAGAAAGTCACTTTGGTCGCCTGAATCAAATCTGCAAAACCGTTGGGCATAAAATTAAAAAATTGTTGCGCTTCCAACTCTTGGCATGTCATTTGATTTTTCATTCTTTCGTTTTGCTTTCTGCTGAATCTTGCGATACGTTTGCAAATCTGAGTATAAGGCAGACACTTAAAATTTTTATCCAATAATATGATTTTGTTTGCTCTTGTTTTTGAAACTCTCGAGGTAAGTGGCTGAATTGCGTAACATGACTTCAATGAGTATTTTATTGAATTGAATTAATTGCCTGCGATTTTCGGCCCACACTCGCAACCCACTTGTATAACAATGCGAGCAAGTGAGTGAATTCGAGGTGCAGGACAAATGGCTGGCAATCAGCTTATGAGTGGCTTATGTGAACCGATGCCATATATCGATACTCGCGTTTCTTGCTGCTGTAGCGCAAGCGTTTTAATGTGTTTGCGCGAGCTCTTATCAAACCATTACGATCTAAATGACACTTTGACAGGGGCACGGCAGCGGGTTGCGATAAAGGAAGGGAGGAAAGGCAGGTCAGGACGTTGCCTGGCTGTACCCTTAGTTCGGGTTGTTCTTGTGGCTGCACGCAGTCGATGACGGGTACCGATAAGCGCAAGAAAAATCGAAGTAGCGCTCCAACACACAAATACACACCTACAACACACACTTGCGCGAGTCGCGACACACGCCACTTAGCTGTTAATATTTAAAGTTGCAGCTGTGGTAGAAGGAAGAGGAAGCAACAGCAGCTACCATGCTGCGCCACACACAAACGGAAGCGGAAAGCTCTTCGCCTGCGGAAGTGTTTCGTGTGCGAAACTTTATATAAGCTGTTGTTGTTTTTGCTGCTGCTGCTCCAACTGCTGTTGCTGTTGTGCAGTTGGTGTTTTGTGTGGTTCATTCTCAGCGATGAATATTGCACGGATTTCTTGTAATGACAAAGCAGCAACAGCCAGACAACAACAAGAGATACACAAACAAACACGGTATCTGTCGAATAAAGCACAATTCGCTCAACAACATTGCAGCTCGTTTTTATTACTTAAGCAGTGCCACTTGCCAACTGGTCGGTACACAGTCGACAAATATTGATTTAGTTTAAGAAAAGACTGAGTTTAATTAAATTTATTTTTGACTAATTGTTTGGATGCAGGATATAACATTTAATGCATTCTATTTAGGAAAATTATGATTTTTTGCAATTTATGGTGTATAATTGTTACTTCAGCAACTTCAGAGGAAACACACAGCATGTAGTGCAACAAAGACTTTACCAGGTGCTAGCATTTAGTTCTGGCACGGTCTGCGCTGCCTTTAAATGGCAAATCTGCCAAGTTAGTTGACAGTTTTCCATTGTTCCTTTCTGCCATTGTTGTTGCTTTAGCTGTTGGTGTTCGTTTCCAGCTTCATTTCCATGCCAGGCAAGTCGATGATTTCTGTTGACATCTTGTTGGGCTGCATCCGTCTGACGCTTGGCACTTGCCGCCTGCATCACGCTTCGTGGAGCGCAATCAGCGCAGCTGCTTTGCAATTTGTTATTACTTTAGCCGCGTGTCTGTGCACATACAACAACATTTTCAGCATTTATTTTTGTAGTCATGTTGTATTATTTTTCTGCCCTTTTTTCTCCTTGATAATTTTACTTGTTCATTGCGTCACTTTGTTGACCCATCGAAGTAATTTATGTCGAGAAAACATTTATTTATCCTACGAAATCGAACATAATATAAGATCTCAAAGCTAATTTTGAAAAAGTTCCCTTATCTGTTTGTGAGCTTATCATATTTTTCATTCGCAGTCAAGTCAACAATAAAAATAGCCATTTAGAGTTTATTAAAATAATTATTCATTAATTTTGAATTATTAAGAAACTAATAATTAAGCTAATAAAAGTTGAACAGCCTTAAAAGTTATGCAAGCAAAAATAAAACCAAATACTCTGTTAATTGAATAGTTAGTTGCAAGACTGTAAAATCCTGCTCTGTTACTTGTGCTTATAAGCTTAAAAACTGGCAGCAAGAACAACCACACCAACTGCTGCACATGCAAAATCAACAAATAAGCAGACAATCACACAAATTAAGCTGCTGCATTTAGTATGCGTTCTGTATTGACCCTTTAGATAGTCGGCCCAAAAACCAGCAGACCAAACGACATCCCGCCAATGATTATGCAGCCCAATCAATGCTAAATTTTTAAATTGCATTGTTTTGAGTGCAAACTGATTGATAACATATTTGGGCTAGCATTTCGCAAACTTTGTTAATAGCTGTTGAGCTGATCTCAAAAATTTAGGCACCAAGTGACTGCCAGATATCCTGCAAACAAATTACTACTTAAAAAAAAAAAAAAAAAAATTACTAATGTTTTTTACGCATATTTAGATTTCATTCCTAGGCTGACATCGACACATTATATCTTCCAGCTCATGTTGAGAGTATTGAGTAAAACAGAAGTTTCAAAAACACTCACCTACACACACCTATATACACATAATTGTACATACAAATATAAATATATTTATATGCTATAGTTGTGTGTATTATTCGTGGTACTTATAAATAATAACAATTCCGCTAAACCGGATGCCGAAATAACAACTTCCTTTTGTGTAAATGTTCAACGGTTGGTCACATGCCACTAGCCCGGCAATTCACTTGTGTGTTTGTGTGTGTGTGTGTGCGTTCATTTATGATTGAGTGCGTTCTATAGTAGTCGCGTATCCTCCATGTGTTTGTATGTATGCGCCTAGTAATGAGCGCTGCTACATGTTTGCTTTGGCAACAAACCAAGCACACAAATGAAAATGTCAAAAGAACTACAACAAATTGCGTGCAGGCTGTATTTTTTTTTGGTATTTTTGTATTTTATATTTTTTTAATTTGTTTTTATTTTCGCTTTTGAATAGATCTACACATCAACCGAATGTTCGCGTTGTAGTCTCCAACCCTTTTTTCCGACTTTGGTTGCTTTTATTTTGAGTTTCCGCCTGCCATGAAATATGAAACATTATTTGTCCATATCTATTTTTTTTATACTCGATACCAAAGGTAAAGAGTACATAGGATTTGTGCAATGTTTGTCTTGGTATCTGTCCGTCTGTGCGTTTTTATGAACGCAACTTTTTTCGACACCCCTCTGGTAGAGACTTAAAACTTAAAAACATAATTTTCTACGGCCGGGAGAGTAAACTGTCTTGATTTTAGCAAGAGTCACCAAATTCGTTGGCAATATAAATGGTGGAATCCCAGAAAGATCTGCATCAGCCCATTTTTGAACGCAGCTGAGGTGTGCGCTGCATTCGTTCGCCTTTGCAATCAGGCCTCTTGTTGCTCACTTTTAAATATAATTCGATTTTTGGTCAAAATTCATGTTGAAATTTTATGCCAAAAAATCGACATCATCATTTGGCAAATCTTTCGACTTCCATAACTTCGGCAAAACTGAACCGATTTTCAAAAGCAATGTCTTAAAAGTCATGGTTTGGCATCTAGAACAAAATTGCATTTAATAAATTTCATTACAAAGAAATTCGATTTTTGCATGTGTAAATTTTATGCCAAAAAATCGACATCATCATTTGGCAAATCTTTCGACTTCCATAACTTCGGCAAAACAGAACCGATTTTCAAAAGCAATGTCTTAAAAGTCATGGTTTGGCATCCAGAACAAAACTGCATTTAATAAATTTCATTTAAAAGAAATTCGATTTTTGGCCATTTTGCATGCTAAAATTTTATGCCAAAAAATCGACATCATCATTTGGCAAATCTTTCGACTTCCATAACTTCGGCAAAACTGAACCGATTTTCAAAAGCAATGTCTTAAAAGTCATGGTTTGGCATCTAGAACAAAACTGCATTTAATAAATTTCATTTAAAAGAAATTCGATTTTTGGCCATTTTGCATGTTGAAATTTTATGCCAAAAAATCGACATCATCATTTGGCAAATCTTTCGACTTCCATAACTTCGGCAAAACTGAACCGATTTTCAAAAGCAATGTCTTAAAAGTCATGGTTTGGCATCTAGAACAAAATTGCATTTAATAAATTTCATTACAAAGAAATTCGATTTTTGCATGTGTAAATTTTATGCCAAAAAATCGACATCATCATTTGGCAAATATTTCGACTTCCATAACTTCGGCAAAACTGAACCGATTTTCAAAAGCAATATCTTAAAAGTTATGGTTTGGCATCTAGAACAAAATTGCATTTAATAAATTTCATTACAAAGAAATTCGATTTTTGGTCTTTTGCATGTGTAAATTTTATGCCAAAAAATCGACATCATCATTTGGCAAATCTTTCGACTTCCATAACTTCGGCAAAACTGAACCGATTTTCAAAAGCAATGTCTTAAAAGTCATGGTTTGGCATCCAGAACAAAACTGCATTTAATAAATTTCATTTAAAAGAAATTCGATTTTTGGCCATTTTGCATGTTGAAATTTTATGCACAAAATCGACATCATCATTTGGCAAATCTTTCGACTTCCATAACTTCGGCAAAACTGAACCGATTTTCAAAAGCAATGTCTTAAAAGTCATGGTTTGGCATCTAGAACAAAACTGCATTTAATAAATTTCATTTAAAAGAAATTCGATTTTTGGCCATTTTGCATGTTGAAATTTTATGCCAAAAAATCGACATCATCATTTGGCAAATCTTTCGACTTCCATAACTTCGGCAAAACTGAACCGATTTTCAAAAGCAATGTCTATAAAGTCATGGTTTGGCATCCAGAACAAAACTGCATTTAATAAATTTCATTTAAAAAAAATTAGATTTTTGGCCATTTTGCATGTTAAAATTTTATGCCAAAAAATCGACATCATCATTTGGCAAATCTTTCGACTTCCATAACTTCGGCAAAACTGAACCGATTTTCAAAAGCAATGTCTTAAAAGTCATGGTTTGGCATCTAGAACAAAACTGCATTTAATAAATTTCATTTAAAAGAAATTCGATTTTTGGCCATTTTGCATGTTGAAATTTTATGACAAAAAATCGACATCATCATTTGGCAAATCTTTCGACTTCCATAACTTCGGCAAAACTGAACCGATTTTCAAAAGCAATGTCTTAAAAGTCATGGTTTGGCATCTAGAACAAAATTGCATTTAATAAATTTCATTTAAAAGAAATTCGATTTTTGCATGTGTAAATTTTATGCCAAAAAATCGACATCATCATTTGGCAAATATTTCGACTTCCATAACTTCGGCAAAACTGAACCGATTTTTAAAAGCAATGTCTTAAAAGTCATGGTTTGGCATCTAGAACAAAACTGCATTTAATAAATTTCATTTAAAAGAAATTCGATTTTTGGCCATTTTGCATGTTGAAATTTTATGACAAAAAATCGACATCATCATATGGCAAATCTTTCGACTTCCATAACTTCGGCAAAACTGAACCGATTTTCAAAAGCAATGTCTTAAAAGTCATGGTTTGGCATCTAGAACAAAATTGCATTTAATAAATTTCATTTAAAAGAAATTCGATTTTTGCATGTGTACATTTATGCCAAAAATCGACATCATCATTGGCAATCTTTCGACTTCCATAACTTCGGCAAAACTGAACCGATTTTCAAAAGCAATATCTTAAAAGTCATGGTTTGGCATCCAGAACAAAACTGCATTTAATAAATTTCATTTAAAAGAAATTGGATTTTTGGTCAAAATTCATGTTAAAATTTTATGCCAAAAAATCGACATCATCATTTGGCAAATCTTTCGACTTCCATAACTTCGGCAAAACTGAACCGATTTTCAAAAGCAATGTCTTAAAAGTCATGGTTTGGCATCTAGAACAAAACTGCATTTAATAAATTTCATTTAAAAGAAATTCGATTTTTGGCCATTTTGCATGTTGAAATTTTATGACAAAAAATCGACATCATCATTTGGCAAATCTTTCGACTTCCATAACTTCGGCAAAACTGAACCGATTTTCAAAAGCAATGTCTTAAAAGTCATGGTTTGGCATCTAGAACAAAATTGCATTTAATAAATTTCATTTAAAAGAAATTCGATTTTTGGTCTTTTGCATGTGTAAATTTTATGCCAAAAAATCGACATCATCATTTGGCAAATATTTCGACTTCCATAACTTCGGCAAAACTGAACCGATTTTTAAAAGCAATATCTTAAAAGTCATGGTTTGGCATCTAGAACAAAATTGCATTTAATAAATTTCATTTAAAAGAAATTGGATTTTTGGTCAAAATTCATGTTAAAATTTTATGCCAAAATATCGACATCATCATTTGGCAAATCTTTCGACTTCCATAACTTCGGCAAAACAGAACCGATTTTCAAAAGCAATGTCTTAAAAGTCATGGTTTGGCATCCAGAACAAAACTGCATTTAATAAATTTCATTTAAAAGAAATTCGATTTTTGGCCATTTTGCATGCTAAAATTTTATGCCAAAAAATCGACATCATCATTTGGCAAATCTTTCGACTTCCATAACTTCGGCAAAACTGAACCGATTTTCAAAAGCAATGTCTTAAAAGTCATGGTTTGGCATCTAGAACAAAACTGCATTTAATAAATTTCATTTAAAAGAAATTCGATATTTGGCCATTTTGCATGTTGAAATTTTATGCCAAAAGATCGACATCATCATTTGGCAAATCTTTCGACTTCCATAACTTCGGCAAAACTGAACCGATTTTCAAAAGCAATGTCTTAAAAGTCATGGTTTGGCATCTAGAACAAAATTGCATTTAATAAATTGCATTTAAAAGAAATTCGATTTTTGGCCATTTTGCATGTTGAAATTTTATGCCAAAATCTTAAAAGTCATCGTTGACATCTAGAACAAAACTGCATTTAAAAAATTTCATTTAAAAGAAATTGGATTTTTGGTCAAAATTCATGTTCAAATTTTATGCCAAAAAATCGACATCATCATTTGGCAAATCTTTCGACTTCCATAACTTCGGCAAAACTGAACCGATTTTCAAAAGCAATGTCTTAAAAGTCATGGTTTGGCATCTAGAGCAAGACTGCATTTAATAAATTTCACTTAAAATAAATTCGATTTTTGGCCATTTTGCATGTTGAAATTTTATGCCAAAAAATCGACATCATCATTTGGCAAATCTTTCGACTTCCATAACTTCGGCAAAACTGAACCGATTTTCAAAAGCAATATCTTTAAAGTCATGGTTTGGCATCTAGAACAAAATTGCATTTAATAAATTTCATTTAAAAGAAATTCGATTTTTGGTCAAAATTCATGTTAAAATTTTATGCCAAAAAATCGACATCATCATTTGGCAAATCTTTCGACTTCCATAACTTCGGCAAAACTGAACCGATTTTCAAAAGCAATGTCTTAAAAGTCATGGTTTGGCATCTAGAACAAAACTGCATTTAATAAATTTCATTTAAAAGAAATTCGATTTTTGGCCATTTTGCATGTTGAAATTTTATGCCAAAAAATCGACATCATCATTTGGCAAATCTTTCGACTTCCATAACTTCGGCAAAACTGAACCGATTTTCAAAAGCAATATCTTAAAAGTCATGGTTTGGCATCTAGAACAAAACTGCATTTAATAAATTTCATTTAAAAGAAATTCGATTTTTGGCCATTTTGCATGTTGAAATTTTATGCCAAAAATCGACATCATCATTTGGCAAATCTTTCGACTTCCATAACTTCGGCAAAACTGAACCGATTTTCAAAAGCAATGTCTTAAAAGTCATGGTTTGGCATCTAGAATAAAACTGCATTTAATAAATTTCATTTAAAAGAAATTCGATTTTTGGTCAAATTTCATGTTCAAATTTTATGCCAAAAAATCGACATCATCATTTGGCAAATCTTTCGACTTCCATAACTTCGGCAAAACTGAACCGATTTTCAAAAGCAATGTCTTAAAAGTCATGGTTTGGCATCTAGGATAAAACTGCATTTAATAAATTTCATTTAAAAGAAATTCGATTTTTGGCCATTTTGCATGTTGAAATTTTATGCACAAAAATCGACATCATCATTTGGCAAATCTTTCGACTTCCATAACTTCGGCAAAACTGAACCGATTTTCAAAAGCAATGTCTTAAAAGTCATGGTTTGGCATCTAGAACAAAACTGCATTTAATAAATTTCATTTAAAAGAAATTCGATTTTTGGCCATTTTGCATGTTGAAATTTTATGCCAAAAAATCGACATCATCATTTGGCAAATCTTTCGACTTCCATAACTTCGGCAAAACTGAACCGATTTTCAAAAGCAATGTCTTAAAAGTCATGGTTTGGCATCTAGAACAAAACTGCATTTAATAAATTTCATTTAAAAGAAATTCGATTTTTGGCCATTTTGCATGTTGAAATTTTATGCCAAAAAATCGACATCATCATTTGGCAAATCTTTCGACTTCCATAACTTCGGCAAAACTGAACCGATTTTCAAAAGCAATATCTTAAAAGTCATGGTTTGGCATCTAGAACAAAACTGCATTTAATAAATTTCATTTAAAAGAAATTCGATTTTTGGCCTTTTGCATGTTGAAATTTTATGCCAAAAAATCGACATCATCATTTGGCAAATCTTTCGACTTCCATAACTTCGGCAAAACTGAACCGATTTTCAAAAGCAATGTCTTAAAAGTCATGGTTTGGCATCTAGAATAAAACTGCATTTAATAAATTTCATTTAAAAGAAATTGGATTTTTGGTCAAAATTCATGTTCAAATTTTATGCCAAAAAATCGACATCATCATTTGGCAAATCTTTCGACTTCCATAACTTCGGCAAAACTGAACCGATTTTCAAAAGCAATGTCTTAAAAGTCATGGTTTGGCATCTAGAACAAAACTGCATTTAATAAATTTCATTTAAAAGAAATTCGATTTTTGGCCATTTTGCATGTTGAAATTTTATGCCAAAAAATCGACATCATCATTTGGCAAATCTTTCGACTTCCATAACTTCGGCAAAACTGAACCGATTTTCAAAAGCAATATCTTAAAAGTCATGGTTTGGCATCTAGAACAAAACTGCATTTAATAAATTTCATTTAAAAGAAATTCGATTTTTGGCCATTTTGCATGTTGAAATTTTATGCCAAAAAATCGACATCATCATTTGGCAAATCTTTCGACTTCCATAACTTCGGCAAAACTGAACCGATTTTCAAAAGCAATATCTTAAAAGTCATGGTTTGGCATCTAGAACAAAACTGCATTTAATAAATTTCATTTAAAGAAATTGGATTTTTGGTCCAAATTCATGTTCAAATTTTATGCCAAAAAATCGACATCATCATTTGGCAAATCTTTCGACTTCCATAACTTCGGCAAAACTGAACCGATTTTCAAAAGCAATATCTTAAAAGTCATGGTTTGGCATCCAGAACAAAATTGCATTTAATAATTTCATTTAAAAGAAATTCGATTTTTGGCCATTTTGCATGTTGAAATTTTATGCCAAAAAATCGACATCATCATTTGGCAAATCTTTCGACTTCCATAACTTCGGCAAAACTGAACCGATTTTCAAAAGCAATATCTTAAAAGTCATGGTTTGGCATCTAGAACAAGACTGCATTTAAATTCATTTAAAAGAAATTGGATTTTTGGTCCAAATTGCATGTTGAAATTTTATGCCAAAAAATCGACATCATCATTTGGCAAATCTTTCGACTTCCATAACTTCGGCAAAACTGAACCGATTTTCAAAAGCAATGTCTTAAAAGTCATGGTTTGGCATCTAGGATAAAACTGCATTTAATAAATTTCATTTAAAAGAAATTCGATTTTTGGCCATTTTGCATGTTGAAATTTTATGCCAAAAAATCGACATCATCATTTGGCAAATCTTTCGACTTCCATAACTTCGGCAAAACTGAACCGATTTTCAAAAGCAATGTCTTAAAAGTCATGGTTTGGCATCTAGAACAAAACTGCATTTAATAAATTTCATTTAAAAGAAATTCGATTTTTGGCCATTTTGCATGTTGAAATTTTATGCCAAAAAATCGACATCATCATTTGGCAAATCTTTCGACTTCCATAACTTCGGCAAAACTGAACCGATTTTCAAAAGCAATGTCTTAAAAGTCATGGTTTGGCATCTAGAACAAAATTGCATTTAATAAATTTCATTTAAAAGAAATTCGATTTTTGGCCTTTTGCATGTTGAAATTTTATGCCAAAAAATCGACATCATCATTTGGCAAATCTTTCGACTTCCATAACTTCGGCAAAACTGAACCGATTTTCAAAAGCAATGTCTTAAAAGTCATGGTTTGGCATCCAGAACAAAACTGCATTTAATAAATTTCATTTAAAAGAAATTCGATTTTTGGCCATTTTGCATGTTGAAATTTTATGCACAAAAATCGACATCATCATTTGGCAAATCTTTCGACTTCCATAACTTCGGCAAAACTGAACCGATTTTCAAAAGCAATGTCTTAAAAGTCATGGTTTGGCATCTAGAACAAAACTGCATTTAATAAATTTCATTTAAAAGAAATTCGATTTTTGGCCATTTTGCATGTTGAAATTTTATGCCAAAAAATCGACATCATCATTTGGCAAATCTTTCGACTTCCATAACTTCGGCAAAACTGAACCGATTTTCAAAAGCAATGTCTTAAAAGTCATGGTTTGGCATCTAGAACAAAATTGCATTTAATAAATTTCATTTAAAAGAAATTCGATTTTTGGCCTTTTGCATGTTGAAATTTTATGCCAAAAATCGACATCATCATTTGGCAAATCTTTCGACTTCCATAACTTCGGCAAAACTGAACCGATTTTCAAAAGCAATATCTTAAAAGTCATGGTTTGGCATCTAGAACAAAACTGCATTTAATAAATTTCATTTAAAAGAAATTCGATTTTTGGCCATTTTGCATGTTGAAATTTTATGCCAAAAAATCGACATCATCATTTGGCAAATCTTTCGACTTCCATAACTTCGGCAAAACTGAACCGATTTTCAAAAGCAATGTCTTAAAAGTCATGGTTTGGCATCTAGAACAAAACTGCATTTAATAAATTTCATTTAAAAGAAATTCGATTTTTGGCCATTTTGCATGTTGAAATTTTATGCACAAAAATCGACATCATCATTTGGCAAATCTTTCGACTTCCATAACTTCGGCAAAACTGAACCGATTTTCAAAAGCAATGTCTTAAAAGTCATGGTTTGGCATCTAGAACAAAATTGCATTTAATAAATTTCATTTAAAAGAAATTCGATTTTGGCCATTTTGCATGTTGAAATTTTATGCCAAAAAATCGACATCATCATTTGGCAAATCTTTCGACTTCCATAACTTCGGCAAAACTGAACCGATTTTCAAAAGCAATGTCTTAAAAGTCATGGTTTGGCATCTAGAACAAAACTGCATTTAATAAATTTCATTTAAAAGAAATTCGATTTTTGGCCATTTTGCATGTTGAAATTTTATGCACAAAAATCGACATCATCATTTGGCAAATCTTTCGACTTCCATAACTTCGGCAAAACTGAACCGATTTTCAAAAGCAATGTCTTAAAAGTCATGGTTTGGCATCTAGAACAAAACTGCATTTAATAAATTTCATTTAAAAGAAATTCGATTTTTGGCCATTTTGCATGTTGAAATTTTATGCCAAAAAATCGACATCATCATTTGGCAAATCTTTCGACTTCCATAACTTCGGCAAAACTGAACCGATTTTCAAAAGCAATGTCTTAAAAGTCATGGTTTGGCATCTAGAACAAAACTGCATTTAATAAATTTCATTTAAAAGAAATTCGATTTTTGGCCATTTGCATGTTGAAATTTTATGCCAAAAAATCGACATCATCATTTGGCAAATCTTTCGACTTCCATAACTTCGGCAAAACTGAACCGATTTTCAAAAGCAATGTCTTAAAAGTCATGGTTTGGCATCTAGAACAAAACTGCATTTAATAAATTTCATTTAAAAGAAATTCGATTTTTGGCCATTTTGCATGTTGAAATTTTATGCACAAAAATCGACATCATCATTTGGCAAATCTTTCGACTTCCATAACTTCGGCAAAACTGAACCGATTTTCAAAAGCAATGTCTTAAAAGTCATGGTTTGGCATCTAGAACAAAACTGCATTTAATAAATTTCATTTAAAAGAAATTCGATTTTTGGCCATTTGCATGTTAATTTATGCCAAAAATCGCATCATCATTGGCAATCTTTCGACTTCCATAACTTCGGCAAAACTGAACCGATTTTCAAAAGCAATATCTTAAAAGTCATGGTTTGGCATCCAGAACAAAACTGCATTTAATAAATTTCATTTAAAAGAAATTCGATTTTTGGCCAATTTGCATGTTGAAATTTTATGCCAAAAAATCGACATCATCATTTGGCAAATCTTTCGACTTCCATAACTTCGGCAAAACTGAACCGATTTTCAAAAGCAATGTCTTAAAAGTCATGGTTTGGCATCTAGAACAAAACTGCATTTAATAAATTTCATTTAAAAGAAATTCGATTTTTGGCCATTTTGCATGTTGAAATTTTATGCCAAAAAATCGACATCATCATTTGGCAAATCTTTCGACTTCCATAACTTCGGCAAAACTGAACCGATTTTCAAAAGCAATGTCTTAAAAGTCATGGTTTGGCATCTAGAACAAAACTGCATTTAATAAATTTCATTTAAAAGAAATTCGATTTTTGGCCATTTTGCATGTTGAAATTTTATGCCAAAAAATCGACATCATCATTTGGCAAATCTTTCGACTTCCATAACTTCGGCAAAACTGAACCGATTTTCAAAAGCAATATCTTAAAAGTCATGGTTTGGCATCTAGAACAAAACTGCATTTAATAAATTTCATTTAAAAGAAATTCGATTTTTGGCCAATTTGCATGTTGAAATTTTATGCCAAAAATCGACATCATCATTTGGCAAATCTTTCGACTTCCATAACTTCGGCAAAACTGAACCGATTTTCAAAAGCAATGTCTTAAAAGTCATGGTTTGGCATCTAGAACAAAACTGCATTTAATAAATTTCATTTAAAAGAAATTCGATTTTTGGCCATTTTGCATGTTGAAATTTTATGCCAAAAAATCGACATCATCATTTGGCAAATCTTTCGACTTCCATAACTTCGGCAAAACTGAACCGATTTTCAAAAGCAATGTCTTAAAAGTCATGGTTTGGCATCTAGAACAAAACTGCATTTAATAAATTTCATTTAAAAGAAATTCGATTTTTGGCCATTTTGCATGTTGAAATTTTATGCCAAAAAATCGACATCATCATTTGGCAAATCTTTCGACTTCCATAACTTCGGCAAAACTGAACCGATTTTCAAAAGCAATGTCTTAAAAGTCATGGTTTGGCATCTAGAACAAAACTGCATTTAATAAATTTCATTTAAAAGAAATTCGATTTTTGGCCATTTTGCATGTTGAAATTTTATGCCAAAAAATCGACATCATCATTTGGCAAATCTTTCGACTTCCATAACTTCGGCAAAACTGAACCGATTTTCAAAAGCAATATCTTAAAAGTCATGGTTTGGCATCTAGAATAAAACTGCATTTAATAAATTTCATTTAAAAGAAATTCGATTTTTGGCCATTTTGCATGTTGAAATTTTATGCCAAAAAATCGACATCATCATTTGGCAAATCTTTCGACTTCCATAACTTCGGCAAAACTGAACCGATTTTCAAAAGCAATATCTTAAAAGTCATGGTTTGGCATCTAGAACAAAACTGCATTTAATAAATTTCATTTAAAAGAAATTCGATTTTTGGCCATATTGCATGTTGAAATTTTATGCCAAAAAATCGACATCATCATTTGGCAAATCTTTCGACTTCCATAACTTCGGCAAAACTGAACCGATTTTCAAAAGCAATGTCTTAAAAGTCATGGTTTGGCATCTAGATAAAACTGCATTTAATAAATTTCATTTAAAAGAAATTCGATTTTTGGCCATTTTGCATGTTGAAATTTTATGCCAAAAATCGACATCATCATTTGGCAAATCTTTCGACTTCCATAACTTCGGCAAAACTGAACCGATTTTCAAAAGCAATATCTTAAAAGTCATGGTTTGGCATCTAGAACAAAACTGCATTTAATAAATTTCATTTAAAAGAAATTCGATTTTTGGCCATTTTGCATGTTGAAATTTTATGCCAAAAAATCGACATCATCATTTGGCAAATCTTTCGACTTCCATAACTTCGGCAAAACTGAACCGATTTTCAAAAGCAATATCTTAAAAGTCATGGTTTGGCATCTAGAACAAAACTGCATTTAATAAATTTCATTTAAAAGAAATTCGATTTTTGGCCAATTTGCATGTTGAAATTTTATGCCAAAAAATCGACATCATCATTTGGCAAATCTTTCGACTTCCATAACTTCGGCAAAACTGAACCGATTTTCAAAAGCAATGTCTTAAAAGTCATGGTTTGGCATCTAGAACAAAACTGCATTTAATAAATTTCATTTAAAAGAAATTCGATTTTTGGCCATTTTGCATGTTGAAATTTTATGCACAAAAATCGACATCATCATTTGGCAAATCTTTCGACTTCCATAACTTCGGCAAAACTGAACCGATTTTCAAAAGCAATGTCTTAAAAGTCATGGTTTGGCATCTAGAACAAAACTGCATTTAATAAATTTCATTTAAAAGAAATTCGATTTTTGGCCATTTTGCATGTTGAAATTTTATGCCAAAAAATCGACATCATCATTTGGCAAATCTTTCGACTTCCATAACTTCGGCAAAACTGAACCGATTTTCAAAAGCAATGTCTTAAAAGTCATGGTTTGGCATCTAGAACAAAACTGCATTTAATAAATTTCATTTAAAAGAAATTCGATTTTTGGCCATTTTGCATGTTGAAATTTTATGCCAAAAAATCGACATCATCATTTGGCAAATCTTTCGACTTCCATAACTTCGGCAAAACTGAACCGATTTTCAAAAGCAATATCTTAAAAGTCATGGTTTGGCATCTAGAACAAAACTGCATTTAATAAATTTCATTTAAAAGAAATTCGATTTTTGGCCATTTTGCATGTTGAAATTTTATGCCAAAAAATCGACATCATCATTTGGCAAATCTTTCGACTTCCATAACTTCGGCAAAACTGAACCGATTTTCAAAAGCAATGTCTTAAAAGTCATGGTTTGGCATCTAGAACAAAACTGCATTTAATAAATTTCATTTAAAGAAATTCGATTTTTGGCCAATTTGCATGTTGAAATTTTATGCCAAAAAATCGACATCATCATTTGGCAAATCTTTCGACTTCCATAACTTCGGCAAAACTGAACCGATTTTCAAAAGCAATGTCTTAAAAGTCATGGTTTGGCATCTAGAACAAAACTGCATTTAATAAATTTCATTTAAAAGAAATTCGATTTTTGGCCATTTTGCATGTTGAAATTTTATGCCAAAAAATCGACATCATCATTTGGCAAATCTTTCGACTTCCATAACTTCGGCAAAACTGAACCGATTTTCAAAAGCAATATCTTAAAAGTCATGGTTTGGCATCTAGAACAAAACTGCATTTAATAAATTTCATTTAAAAGAAATTCGATTTTTGGCCATTTTGCATGTTGAAATTTTATGCCAAAAAATCGACATCATCATTTGGCAAATCTTTCGACTTCCATAACTTCGGCAAAACTGAACCGATTTTCAAAAGCAATATCTTAAAAGTCATGGTTTGGCATCTAGAACAAAACTGCATTTAATAAATTTCATTTAAAAGAAATTCGATTTTTGGCCATTTTGCATGTTGAAATTTTATGCCAAAAAATCGACATCATCATTTGGCAAATCTTTCGACTTCCATAACTTCGGCAAAACTGAACCGATTTTCAAAAGCAATATCTTAAAAGTCATGGTTTGGCATCTAGAACAAAACTGCATTTAATAAATTTCATTTAAAAGAAATTCGATTTTTGGCCATTTTGCATGTTGAAATTTTATGCCAAAAATCGACATCATCATTTGGCAAATCTTTCGACTTCCATAACTTCGGCAAAACTGAACCGATTTTCAAAAGCAATATCTTAAAAGTCATGGTTTGGCATCTAGAACAAAACTGCATTTATAAATTTCATTTAAAAGAAATTCGATTTTTGGCCATTTTGCATGTTGAAATTTTATGCCAAAAAATCGACATCATCATTTGGCAAATCTTTCGACTTCCATAACTTCGGCAAAACTGAACCGATTTTCAAAAGCAATGTCTTAAAAGTCATGGTTTGGCATCTAGAACAAAACTGCATTTAATAAATTTCATTTAAAAGAAATTCGATTTTTGGCCATTTTGCATGTTGAAATTTTATGCCAAAAATCGACATCATCATTTGGCAAATCTTTCGACTTCCATAACTTCGGCAAAACTGAACCGATTTTCAAAAGCAATGTCTTAAAAGTCATGGTTTGGCATCTAGAACAAAACTGCATTTAATAAATTTCATTTAAAAGAAATTCGATTTTTGGCCATTTTGCATGTTGAAATTTTATGCCAAAAAATCGACATCATCATTTGGCAAATCTTTCGACTTCCATAACTTCGGCAAAACTGAACCGATTTTCAAAAGCAATGTCTTAAAAGTCATGGTTTGGCATCTAGAACAAAACTGCATTTAATAAATTTCATTTAAAAGAAATTCGATTTTTGGCCATTTTGCATGTTGAAATTTTATGCCAAAAAATCGACATCATCATTTGGCAAATCTTTCGACTTCCATAACTTCGGCAAAACTGAACCGATTTTCAAAAGCAATGTCTTAAAAGTCATGGTTTGGCATCTAGAACAAAACTGCATTTAATAAATTTCATTTAAAAGAAATTCGATTTTTGGCCATTTTGCATGTTGAAATTTTATGCCAAAAATCGACATCATCATTTGGCAAATCTTTCGACTTCCATAACTTCGGCAAAACTGAACCGATTTCAAAGCAATTCTTAAAAGTCATGGTTGGCATCTAGAAAAACTGCATTTAATAAATTTCATTTAAAAGAAATTCGATTTTTGGCCATTTTGCATGTTGAAATTTTATGCCAAAAAATCGACATCATCATTTGGCAAATCTTTCGACTTCCATAACTTCGGCAAAACTGAACCGATTTTCAAAAGCAATATCTTAAAAGTCATGGTTTGGCATCTAGAACAAAACTGCATTTAATAAATTTCATTTAAAAGAAATTCGATTTTTGGCCATTTTGCATGTTGAAATTTTATGCCAAAAAATCGACATCATCATTTGGCAAATCTTTCGACTTCCATAACTTCGGCAAAACTGAACCGATTTTCAAAAGCAATATCTTAAAAGTCATGGTTTGGCATCTAGAACAAAACTGCATTTAATAAATTTCATTTAAAAGAAATTCGATTTTTGGCCATTTTGCATGTTGAAATTTTATGCCAAAAATCGACATCATCATTTGGCAAATCTTTCGACTTCCATAACTTCGGCAAAACTGAACCGATTTTCAAAAGCAATATCTTAAAAGTCATGGTTTGGCATCTAGAACAAAACTGCATTTAATAAATTTCATTTAAAAGAAATTCGATTTTTGGCCATTTTGCATGTTGAAATTTTATGCACAAAAATCGACATCATCATTTGGCAAATCTTTCGACTTCCATAACTTCGGCAAAACTGAACCGATTTTCAAAAGCAATATCTTAAAAGTCATGGTTTGGCATCTAGAACAAAACTGCATTTAATAAATTTCATTTAAAAGAAATTCGATTTTTGGCCATTTTGCATGTTGAAATTTTATGCCAAAAAATCGACATCATCATTTGGCAAATCTTTCGACTTCCATAACTTCGGCAAAACTGAACCGATTTTCAAAAGCAATGTCTTAAAAGTCATGGTTTGGCATCTAGAATAAAACTGCATTTAATAAATTTCATTTAAAAGAAATTCGATTTTTGGCCATTTTGCATGTTGAAATTTTATGCCAAAAAATCGACATCATCATTTGGCAAATCTTTCGACTTCCATAACTTCGGCAAAACTGAACCGATTTTCAAAAGCAATGTCTTAAAAGTCATGGTTTGGCATCTAGAACAAAACTGCATTTAATAAATTTCATTTAAAAGAAATTCGATTTTTGGCCATTTTGCATGTTGAAATTTTATGCCAAAAAATCGACATCATCATTTGGCAAATCTTTCGACTTCCATAACTTCGGCAAAACTGAACCGATTTTCAAAAGCAATGTCTTAAAAGTCATGGTTTGGCATCTAGAACAAAACTGCATTTAATAAATTTCATTTAAAAGAAATTCGATTTTTGGCCATTTTGCATGTTGAAATTTTATGCCAAAAAATCGACATCATCATTTGGCAAATCTTTCGACTTCCATAACTTCGGCAAAACTGAACCGATTTTCAAAAGCAATGTCTTAAAAGTCATGGTTTGGCATCTAGAACAAAACTGCATTTAATAAATTTCATTTAAAAGAAATTCGATTTTTGGCCATTTTGCATGTTGAAATTTTATGCCAAAAAATCGACATCATCATTTGGCAAATCTTTCGACTTCCATAACTTCGGCAAAACTGAACCGATTTTCAAAAGCAATATCTTAAAAGTCATGGTTTGGCATCTAGAACAAAACTGCATTTAATAAATTTCATTTAAAAGAAATTCGATTTTTGGCCATTTTGCATGTTGAAATTTTATGCCAAAAAATCGACATCATCATTTGGCAAATCTTTCGACTTCCATAACTTCGGCAAAACTGAACCGATTTTCAAAAGCAATATCTTAAAAGTCATGGTTTGGCATCTAGAACAAAACTGCATTTAATAAATTTCATTTAAAAGAAATTCGATTTTTGGCCATTTTGCATGTTGAAATTTTATGCCAAAAAATCGACATCATCATTTGGCAAATCTTTCGACTTCCATAACTTCGGCAAAACTGAACCGA
Source organism: Scaptomyza flava (assembly GCA_030179655.1). NCBI lineage: Eukaryota > Metazoa > Arthropoda > Insecta > Diptera > Drosophilidae > Scaptomyza > Scaptomyza flava. The sequence continues at coordinate 245,996 of JARNME010000012.1, forward strand.
TTTTCAAAAGCAATATCTTAAAAGTCATGGTTTGGCATCTAGAACAAAACTGCATTTAATAAATTTCATTTAAAAGAAATTCGATTTTTGGCCATTTTGCATGTTGAAATTTTATGCCAAAAAATCGACATCATCATTTGGCAAATCTTTCGACTTCCATAACTTCGGCAAAACTGAACCGATTTTCAAAAGCAATGTCTTAAAAGTCATGGTTTGGCATCTAGAACAAAACTGCATTTAATAAATTTCATTTAAAAGAAATTCGATTTTTGGCCATTTTGCATGTTGAAATTTTATGCCAAAAAATCGACATCATCATTTGGCAAATCTTTCGACTTCCATAACTTCGGCAAAACTGAACCGATTTTCAAAAGCAATGTCTTAAAAGTCATGGTTTGGCATCTAGAACAAAACTGCATTTAATAAATTTCATTTAAAAGAAATTCGATTTTTGGCCATTTTGCATGTTGAAATTTTATGCCAAAAAATCGACATCATCATTTGGCAAATCTTTCGACTTCCATAACTTCGGCAAAACTGAACCGATTTTCAAAAGCAATGTCTTAAAAGTCATGGTTTGGCATCTAGAACAAAACTGCATTTAATAAATTTCATTTAAAAGAAATTCGATTTTTGGCCATTTTGCATGTTGAAATTTTATGCCAAAAAATCGACATCATCATTTGGCAAATCTTTCGACTTCCATAACTTCGGCAAAACTGAACCGATTTTCAAAAGCAATGTCTTAAAAGTCATGGTTTGGCATCTAGAACAAAACTGCATTTAATAAATTTCATTTAAAAGAAATTCGATTTTTGGCCATTTTGCATGTTGAAATTTTATGCCAAAAAATCGACATCATCATTTGGCAAATCTTTCGACTTCCATAACTTCGGCAAAACTGAACCGATTTTCAAAAGCAATATCTTAAAAGTCATGGTTTGGCATCTAGAACAAAACTGCATTTAATAAATTTCATTTAAAAGAAATTCGATTTTTGGCCATTTTGCATGTTGAAATTTTATGCACAAAAATCGACATCATCATTTGGCAAATCTTTCGACTTCCATAACTTCGGCAAAACTGAACCGATTTTCAAAAGCAATGTCTTAAAAGTCATGGTTTGGCATCTAGAACAAAACTGCATTTAATAAATTTCATTTAAAAGAAATTCGATTTTTGGCCATTTTGCATGTTGAAATTTTATGCCAAAAATCGACATCATCATTTGGCAAATCTTTCGACTTCCATAACTTCGGCAAAACTGAACCGATTTTCAAAAGCAATGTCTTAAAAGTCATGGTTTGGCATCTAGAATAAAACTGCATTTAATAAATTTCATTTAAAAGAAATTCGATTTTTGGCCATTTTGCATGTTGAAATTTTATGCCAAAAAATCGACATCATCATTTGGCAAATCTTTCGACTTCCATAACTTCGGCAAAACTGAACCGATTTTCAAAAGCAATGTCTTAAAAGTCATGGTTTGGCATCTAGAACAAAACTGCATTTAATAAATTTCATTTAAAAGAAATTCGATTTTTGGCCATTTTGCATGTTGAAATTTTATGCACAAAAATCGACATCATCATTTGGCAAATCTTTCGACTTCCATAACTTCGGCAAAACTGAACCGATTTTCAAAAGCAATGTCTTAAAAGTCATGGTTTGGCATCTAGAACAAAACTGCATTTAATAAATTTCATTTAAAAGAAATTCGATTTTTGGCCATTTTGCATGTTGAAATTTTATGCCAAAAAATCGACATCATCATTTGGCAAATCTTTCGACTTCCATAACTTCGGCAAAACTGAACCGATTTTCAAAAGCAATGTCTTAAAAGTCATGGTTTGGCATCTAGAACAAAACTGCATTTAATAAATTTCATTTAAAAGAAATTCGATTTTTGGCCATTTTGCATGTTGAAATTTTATGCCAAAAAATCGACATCATCATTTGGCAAATCTTTCGACTTCCATAACTTCGGCAAAACTGAACCGATTTTCAAAAGCAATATCTTAAAAGTCATGGTTTGGCATCTAGAATAAAACTGCATTTAATAATTTCATTTAAAGAAATTCGATTTTGGCCATTTTGCATGTTGAAATTTTATGCTGCAACAATCTTCAAAAGTCATGGTTTGCATCTAGAACAAAACTGCATTTAATAATTTCATTTAAAAGAAATTCGATTTTTGGCCATTTTGCATGTTGAAATTTTATGCCAAAAAATCGACATCATCATTTGGCAAATCTTTCGACTTCCATAACTTCGGCAAAACTGAACCGATTTTCAAAAGCAATGTCTTAAAAGTCATGGTTTGGCATCTAGAACAAAACTGCATTTAATAAATTTCATTTAAAAGAAATTCGATTTTTGGCCATTTTGCATGTTGAAATTTTATGCCAAAAAATCGACATCATCATTTGGCAAATCTTTCGACTTCCATAACTTCGGCAAAACTGAACCGATTTTCAAAAGCAATGTCTTAAAAGTCATGGTTTGGCATCTAGAACAAAACTGCATTTAATAAATTTCATTTAAAAGAAATTCGATTTTTGGCCATTTTGCATGTTGAAATTTTATGCCAAAAAATCGACATCATCATTTGGCAAATCTTTCGACTTCCATAACTTCGGCAAAACTGAACCGATTTTCAAAAGCAATGTCTTAAAAGTCATGGTTTGGCATCTAGAACAAAACTGCATTTAATAAATTTCATTTAAAAGAAATTCGATTTTTGGCCATTTTGCATGTTGAAATTTTATGCACAAAAATCGACATCATCATTTGGCAAATCTTTCGACTTCCATAACTTCGGCAAAACTGAACCGATTTTCAAAAGCAATGTCTTAAAAGTCATGGTTTGGCATCTAGAACAAAACTGCATTTAATAAATTTCATTTAAAAGAAATTCGATTTTTGGCCATTTTGCATGTTGAAATTTTATGCCAAAAAATCGACATCATCATTTGGCAAATCTTTCGACTTCCATAACTTCGGCAAAACTGAACCGATTTTCAAAAGCAATGTCTTAAAAGTCATGGTTTGGCATCTAGAACAAAACTGCATTTAATAAATTTCATTTAAAAGAAATTCGATTTTTGGCCATTTTGCATGTTGAAATTTTATGCCAAAAAATCGACATCATCATTTGGCAAATCTTTCGACTTCCATAACTTCGGCAAAACTGAACCGATTTTCAAAAGCAATATCTTAAAAGTCATGGTTTGGCATCTAGAACAAAACTGCATTTAATAAATTTCATTTAAAAGAAATTCGATTTTTGGCCATTTTGCATGTTGAAATTTTATGCCAAAAAATCGACATCATCATTTGGCAAATCTTTCGACTTCCATAACTTCGGCAAAACTGAACCGATTTTCAAAAGCAATATCTTAAAAGTCATGGTTTGGCATCTAGAATAAAACTGCATTTAATAAATTTCATTTAAAAGAAATTCGATTTTTGGCCATTTTGCATGTTGAAATTTTATGCCAAAAATCGACATCATCATTGGCAAATCTTTCGACTTCATAACTCGGCAAAACTGAACCGATTTTCAAAAGCAATTCTTAAAGTCATGGTTTGGCATCTAGAACAAAACTGCATTTAATAAATTTCATTTAAAAGAAATTCGATTTTTGGCCATATTGCATGTTGAAATTTTATGCCAAAAAATCGACATCATCATTTGGCAAATCTTTCGACTTCCATAACTTCGGCAAAACTGAACCGATTTTCAAAAGCAATGTCTTAAAAGTCATGGTTTGGCATCTAGAACAAAACTGCATTTAATAAATTTCATTTAAAAGAAATTCGATTTTTGGCCATTTTGCATGTTGAAATTTTATGCCAAAAAATCGACATCATCATTTGGCAAATCTTTCGACTTCCATAACTTCGGCAAAACTGAACCGATTTTCAAAAGCAATGTCTTAAAAGTCATGGTTTGGCATCTAGAACAAAACTGCATTTAATAAATTTCATTTAAAAGAAATTCGATTTTTGGCCATTTTGCATGTTGAAATTTTATGCCAAAAAATCGACATCATCATTTGGCAAATCTTTCGACTTCCATAACTTCGGCAAAACTGAACCGATTTTCAAAAGCAATGTCTTAAAAGTCATGGTTTGGCATCTAGAACAAAACTGCATTTAATAAATTTCATTTAAAAGAAATTCGATTTTTGGCCATTTTGCATGTTGAAATTTTATGCCAAAAAATCGACATCATCATTTGGCAAATCTTTCGACTTCCATAACTTCGGCAAAACTGAACCGATTTTCAAAAGCAATATCTTAAAAGTCATGGTTTGGCATCTAGAATAAAACTGCATTTAATAAATTTCATTTAAAAGAAATTCGATTTTTGGCCATTTTGCATGTTGAAATTTTATGCCAAAAAATCGACATCATCATTTGGCAAATCTTTCGACTTCCATAACTTCGGCAAAACTGAACCGATTTTCAAAAGCAATGTCTTAAAAGTCATGGTTTGGCATCTAGAATAAAACTGCATTTAATAAATTTCATTTAAAAGAAATTCGATTTTTGGCCATTTTGCATGTTGA
>JARNME010000012.1:251950-505765 GCA_030179655.1 Scaptomyza flava
GGCATCTAGAACAAAACTGCATTTAATAAATTTCATTTAAAAGAAATTCGATTTTTGGCCATTTTGCATGTTGAAATTTTATGCCAAAAAATCGACATCATCATTTGGCAAATCTTTCGACTTCCATAACTTCGGCAAAACTGAACCGATTTTCAAAAGCAATGTCTTAAAAGTCATGGTTTGGCATCTAGAACAAAACTGCATTTAATAAATTCATTTAAAAGAAATTCGATTTTTGGCCATTTTGCATGTTGAAATTTTATGCCAAAAAATCGACATCATCATTTGGCAAATCTTTCGACTTCCATAACTTCGGCAAAACTGAACCGATTTTCAAAAGCAATGTCTTAAAAGTCATGGTTTGGCATCTAGAACAAAACTGCATTTAATAAATTTCATTTAAAAGAAATTCGATTTTTGGCCATTTTGCATGTTGAAATTTTATGCCAAAAAATCGACATCATCATTTGGCAAATCTTTCGACTTCCATAACTTCGGCAAAACTGAACCGATTTTCAAAAGCAATGTCTTAAAAGTCATGGTTTGGCATCTAGAACAAAACTGCATTTAATAAATTTCATTTAAAAGAAATTCGATTTTTGGCCATTTTGCATGTTGAAATTTTATGCCAAAAAATCGACATCATCATTTGGCAAATCTTTCGACTTCCATAACTTCGGCAAAACTGAACCGATTTTCAAAAGCAATGTCTTAAAAGTCATGGTTTGGCATCTAGAACAAAACTGCATTTAATAAATTTCATTTAAAAGAAATTCGATTTTTGGCCATTTTGCATGTTGAAATTTTATGCCAAAAAATCGACATCATCATTTGGCAAATCTTTCGACTTCCATAACTTCGGCAAAACTGAACCGATTTTCAAAAGCAATGTCTTAAAAGTCATGGTTTGGCATCTAGAACAAAACTGCATTTAATAAATTTCATTTAAAAGAAATTCGATTTTTGGCCATTTTGCATGTTGAAATTTTATGCCAAAAAATCGACATCATCATTTGGCAAATCTTTCGACTTCCATAACTTCGGCAAAACTGAACCGATTTTCAAAAGCAATGTCTTAAAAGTCATGGTTTGGCATCTAGAACAAAACTGCATTTAATAAATTTCATTTAAAAGAAATTCGATTTTTGGCCATTTTGCATGTTGAAATTTTATGCCAAAAAATCGACATCATCATTTGGCAAATCTTTCGACTTCCATAACTTCGGCAAAACTGAACCGATTTTCAAAAGCAATGTCTTAAAAGTCATGGTTTGGCATCTAGAACAAAACTGCATTTAATAAATTTCATTTAAAAGAAATTCGATTTTTGGCCATTTTGCATGTTGAAATTTTATGCCAAAAAATCGACATCATCATTTGGCAAATCTTTCGACTTCCATAACTTCGGCAAAACTGAACCGATTTTCAAAAGCAATGTCTTAAAAGTCATGGTTTGGCATCTAGAACAAAACTGCATTTAATAAATTTCATTTAAAAGAAATTCGATTTTTGGCCATTTTGCATGTTGAAATTTTATGCCAAAAAATCGACATCATCATTTGGCAAATCTTTCGACTTCCATAACTTCGGCAAAACTGAACCGATTTTCAAAAGCAATGTCTTAAAAGTCATGGTTTGGCATCTAGAACAAAACTGCATTTAATAAATTTCATTTAAAAGAAATTCGATTTTTGGCCATTTTGCATGTTGAAATTTTATGCCAAAAAATCGACATCATCATTTGGCAAATCTTTCGACTTCCATAACTTCGGCAAAACTGAACCGATTTTCAAAAGCAATGTCTTAAAAGTCATGGTTTGGCATCTAGAACAAAACTGCATTTAATAAATTTCATTTAAAAGAAATTCGATTTTTGGCCATTTTGCATGTTGAAATTTTATGCCAAAAAATCGACATCATCATTTGGCAAATCTTTCGACTTCCATAACTTCGGCAAAACTGAACCGATTTTCAAAAGCAATGTCTTAAAAGTCATGGTTTGGCATCTAGAACAAAACTGCATTTAATAAATTTCATTTAAAAGAAATTCGATTTTTGGCCATTTTGCATGTTGAAATTTTATGCCAAAAAATCGACATCATCATTTGGCAAATCTTTCGACTTCCATAACTTCGGCAAAACTGAACCGATTTTCAAAAGCAATGTCTTAAAAGTCATGGTTTGGCATCTAGAACAAAACTGCATTTAATAAATTTCATTTAAAAGAAATTCGATTTTTGGCCATTTTGCATGTTGAAATTTTATGCCAAAAAATCGACATCATCATTTGGCAAATCTTTCGACTTCCATAACTTCGGCAAAACTGAACCGATTTTCAAAAGCAATGTCTTAAAAGTCATGGTTTGGCATCTAGAACAAAATTGCATTTAATAAATTTCATTTAAAAGAAATTCGATTTTTGGCCATTTTGCATGTTGAAATTTTATGCCAAAAAATCGACATCATCATTTGGCAAATCTTTCGACTTCCATAACTTCGGCAAAACTGAACCGATTTTCAAAAGCAATGTCTTAAAAGTCATGGTTTGGCATCTAGAACAAAATGCATTTAATAAATTTCATTTAAAAGAAATTCGATTTTTGGCCATTTTGCATGTTGAAATTTTATGCCAAAAAATCGACATCATCATTTGGCAAATCTTTCGACTTCCATAACTTCGGCAAAACTGAACCGATTTTCAAAAGCAATGTCTTAAAAGTCATGGTTTGGCATCTAGAACAAAACTGCATTTAATAAATTTCATTTAAAAGAAATTGGATTTTTGGCCATTTTGCATGTTGAAATTTTATGCCAAAAAATCGACATCATCATTTGGCAAATCTTTCGACTTCCATAACTTCGGCAAAACTGAACCGATTTTCAAAAGCAATGTCTTAAAAGTCATGGTTTGGCATCTAGAACAAAATTGCATTTAATAAATTTCATTTAAAAGAAATTCGATTTTTGGCCATTTTGCATGTTGAAATTTTATGCCAAAAAATCGACATCATCATTTGGCAAATCTTTCGACTTCCATAACTTCGGCAAAACTGAACCGATTTTCAAAAGCAATGTCTTAAAAGTCATGGTTTGGCATCTAGAACAAAACTGCATTTAATAAATTTCATTTAAAAGAAATTCGATTTTTGGCCATTTTGCATGTTGAAATTTTATGCCAAAAAATCGACATCATCATTTGGCAAATCTTTCGACTTCCATAACTTCGGCAAAACTGAACCGATTTTCAAAAGCAATGTCTTAAAAGTCATGGTTTGGCATCTAGAACAAAACTGCATTTAATAAATTTCATTTAAAAGAAATTGGATTTTTGGCCATTTTGCATGTTGAAATTTTATGCCAAAAAATCGACATCATCATTTGGCAAATCTTTCGACTTCCATAACTTCGGCAAAACTGAACCGATTTTCAAAAGCAATGTCTTAAAAGTCATGGTTTGGCATCTAGAACAAAACTGCATTTAATAAATTTCATTTAAAAGAAATTCGATTTTTGGCCATTTTGCATGTTGAAATTTTATGCCAAAAAATCGACATCATCATTTGGCAAATCTTTCGACTTCCATAACTTCGGCAAAACTGAACCGATTTTCAAAAGCAATGTCTTAAAAGTCATGGTTTGGCATCTAGAACAAAACTGCATTTAATAAATTTCATTTAAAAGAAATTCGATTTTTGGCCATTTTGCATGTTGAAATTTTATGCCAAAAAATCGACATCATCATTTGGCAAATCTTTCGACTTCCATAACTTCGGCAAAACTGAACCGATTTTCAAAAGCAATGTCTTAAAAGTCATGGTTTGGCATCTAGAACAAAATTGCATTTAATAAATTTCATTTAAAAGAAATTCGATTTTTGGCCATTTTGCATGTTGAAATTTTATGCCAAAAAATCGACATCATCATTTGGCAAATCTTTCGACTTCCATAACTTCGGCAAAACTGAACCGATTTTCAAAAGCAATGTCTTAAAAGTCATGGTTTGGCATCTAGAACAAAACTGCATTTAATAAATTTCATTTAAAAGAAATTGGATTTTTGGCCAATTTGCATGTTAAAATTTTATGCCAAAAAATCGACATCATCATTTGGCAAATCTTTCGACTTCCATAACTTCGGCAAAACTGAACCGATTTTCAAAAGCAATGTCTTAAAAGTCATGGTTTGGCATCTAGAACAAAATTGCATTTAATAAATTTCATTTAAAAGAAATTCGATTTTTGGCCATTTTGCATGTTGAAATTTTATGCCAAAAAATCGACATCATCATTTGGCAAATCTTTCGACTTCCATAACTTCGGCAAAACTGAACCGATTTTCAAAAGCAATGTCTTAAAAGTCATGGTTTGGCATCTAGAACAAAACTGCATTTAATAAATTTCATTTAAAAGAAATTCGATTTTTGGCCATTTTGCATGTTGAAATTTTATGCCAAAAAATCGACATCATCATTTGGCAAATCTTTCGACTTCCATAACTTCGGCAAAACTGAACCGATTTTCAAAAGCAATGTCTTAAAAGTCATGGTTTGGCATCTAGAACAAAACTGCATTTAATAAATTTCATTTAAAAGAAATTCGATTTTTGGCCATTTTGCATGTTGAAATTTTATGCCAAAAAATCGACATCATCATTTGGCAAATCTTTCGACTTCCATAACTTCGGCAAAACTGAACCGATTTTCAAAAGCAATGTCTTAAAAGTCATGGTTTGGCATCTAGAACAAAACTGCATTTAATAAATTTCATTTAAAAGAAATTGGATTTTTGGCCATTTTGCATGTTGAAATTTTATGCCAAAAAATCGACATCATCATTTGGCAAATCTTTCGACTTCCATAACTTCGGCAAAACTGAACCGATTTTCAAAAGCAATGTCTTAAAAGTCATGGTTTGGCATCTAGAACAAAATTGCATTTAATAAATTTCATTTAAAAGAAATTCGATTTTTGGCCATTTTGCATGTTGAAATTTTATGCCAAAAAATCGACATCATCATTTGGCAAATCTTTCGACTTCCATAACTTCGGCAAAACTGAACCGATTTTCAAAAGCAATGTCTTAAAAGTCATGGTTTGGCATCTAGAACAAAACTGCATTTAATAAATTTCATTTAAAAGAAATTCGATTTTTGGCCATTTTGCATGTTGAAATTTTATGCCAAAAAATCGACATCATCATTTGGCAAATCTTTCGACTTCCATAACTTCGGCAAAACTGAACCGATTTTCAAAAGCAATATCTTAAAAGTCATGGTTTGGCATCTAGAACAAAACTGCATTTAATAATTTCATTTAAAAGAAATTCGATTTTTGGCCATTTTGCATGTTGAAATTTTATGCCAAAAAATCAACATCATCATTTGGCAAATCTTTCGACTTCCATAACTTCGGCAAAACTGAACCGATTTCCAAAAGCAATGTCTTAAAAGTCATGGTTTGGCATCTAGAACAAAACTGCATTTAATAAATTTCATATAAAAGAAATTCGATTTTTGGCCTTTTGCATGTTGAAATTTTATGCCAAAAAATCGACATCATCATTTGGCAAATCTTTCGACTTCCATAACTTCGGCAAAACTGAACCGATTTTCAAAAGCAATGTCTTAAAAGTCATGGTTTGGCATCTAGAACAAAACTGCATTTAATAATTTCATTTAAAAGAAATTCGATTTTTGGCCATTTTGCATGTTGAAATTTTATGCCAAAAAATCGACATCATCATTTGGCAAATCTTTCGACTTCCATAACTTCGGCAAAACTGAACCGATTTTCAAAAGCAATGTCTTAAAAGTCATGGTTTGGCATCTAGAACAAAACTGCATTTAATAAATTTCATTTAAAAGAAATTCGATTTTTGGCCATTTTGCATGTTGAAATTTTATGCCAAAAAATCGACATCATCATTTGGCAAATCTTTCGACTTCCATAACTTCGGCAAAACTGAACCGATTTTCAAAAGCAATGTCTTAAAAGTCATGGTTTGGCATCTAGAACAAAACTGCATTTAATAAATTTCATTTAAAAGAAATTCGATTTTTGGCCATTTTGCATGTTGAAATTTTATGCCAAAAAATCGACATCATCATTTGGCAAATCTTTCGACTTCCATAACTTCGGCAAAACTGAACCGATTTTCAAAAGCAATGTCTTAAAAGTCATGGTTTGGCATCTAGAACAAAACTGCATTTAATAAATTTCATTTAAAAGAAATTGGATTTTTGGCCATTTTGCATGTTGAAATTTTATGCCAAAAAATCGACATCATCATTTGGCAAATCTTTCGACTTCCATAACTTCGGCAAAACTGAACCGATTTTCAAAAGCAATGTCTTAAAAGTCATGGTTTGGCATCTAGAACAAAACTGCATTTAATAAATTTCATTTAAAAGAAATTCGATTTTTGGCCATTTTGCATGTTGAAATTTTATGCCAAAAAATCGACATCATCATTTGGCAAATCTTTCGACTTCCATAACTTCGGCAAAACTGAACCGATTTCAAAAGCAATGTCTTAAAAGTCATGGTTTGGCATCTAGAACAAAACTGCATTTAATAAATTTCATTTAAAAGAAATTCGATTTTTGGACATTTTGCATGTTGAAATTTTATGCCAAAAAATCGACATCATCATTTGGCAAATCTTTCGACTTCCATAACTTCGGCAAAACTGAACCGATTTTCAAAAGCAATGTCTTAAAAGTCATGGTTTGGCATCTAGAACAAAATTGCATTTAATAAATTTCATTTAAAAGAAATTCGATTTTTGGCCATTTTGCATGTTGAAATTTTATGCCAAAAATCGACATCATCATTTGGCAAATCTTTCGACTTCCATAACTTCGGCAAAACTGAACCGATTTTCAAAAGCAATGTCTTAAAAGTCATGGTTTGGCATCTAGGATAAAACTGCATTTAATAAATTTCATTTAAAAGAAATTCGATTTTTGGCCATTTTGCATGTTGAAATTTTATGACAAAAAATCGACATCATCATTTGGCAAATCTTTCGACTTCCATAACTTCGGCAAAACTGAACCGATTTTCAAAAGCAATTTCTTAAAAGTCATGGTTTGGCATCTAGAACAAAATTGCATTTAATAAATTTCATTTAAAAGAAATTGGATTTTTGGCCATTTTGCATGTTGAAATTTTATGCCAAAAAATCGACATCATCATATGGCAAATATTTCGACTTCCATAACTTCGGCAAAACTGAACCGATTTTCAAAAGCAATATCTTAAAAGTCATGGTTTGACATCTAGAACAAAACTGCATTTAATAAATTTCATTTAAAAGAAATTGGATTTTTGGCCTTTTGCATGTTGAAATTTTATGCCAAAAAATCAACATCATCATTTGGCAAATCTTTCGACTTCGATAACTTCGGCAAAACTGAACCGATTTTCAAAAGCAATGTCTTAAAAGCCATGGTTTGGCTACTAGAACAAAATGCATTTAAAAATTTCATTTAAATAAATTCGATTTTCGGTCAAATGCATGTTAAATTCTATGGCCAAAAATCAACATCATCATTTGGCAAATCTTTCGACTTCGATAACTTCGTCAAAACTGACCCGATTTTCAAAAGCAATGTCTTAAAAGTCATGGTTTGGGCTCTTAAAAAAAACTGTATTTAAATAATTTAATTTAAATCAAATTCTATTTTTGATCAAGATTCATGTTAAAATTTTATGCTAAAAAATCGACTTGGGCATTGGTAAAATCCTTCGACTTCCATAACTTCGTCTAAACTGACCCGATTTTCAAAAGCAATATCTTAAAAGTCATGGTGTGGCTACTTTAATAAAACTGCATTTCAATAATTTCATTTAAATATAATACGATTTTCGGTCAAAAAGCAGGTTAAAGTTTTATGGCCAAAAATCGACATCATCATATGGCATCATTTGGCACATCTTTCGACTTCCATAACTTCGGCAAAACTGTCCCGGTTTTCAAAGGCAATGTCTTAAAAGTCATTGCTTGGCCTTTATAAACAAACTGCATTTAAATAATTTCTTTTAAATCAAATTCAATTTTTGATCACAGTTCATGTTAAAATTTTATGCCAAAAAACGACTTGGGCATTGGTAAAATCTTTCGACTTCGATAACTTCGTCAAAACTGACCCGATTTTCAAAAGCAATGTCTTAAAAGTCATGGTTTGACCTGTTAAATAAAACTGCATTTAAAATACTTCACTTAAACAGGAATCGAGCATACCGCAGTCGGTGGCGTCCCACTGCAATATATCCCTCTTTTGCTTTTTGTGTGTTTGTTTAGTGTTTGTGTGTGCCTTTCAATTGTCGCAAAGTCATGCGGCGTGTACATGTGTGCACATAGCGAAAATTTAATTTAAATTTGCACATCAAATTCGTGCATACATTTTTAAACATGCCTAAATCATAACAAATGAAATAAAAATGAAAACACGAACATTACAATCCATGTGGCCGTGTTAAGCAAATGTTAATTTTTAAACCAGAAATAATAGCTCACTGTAGCTCACAATAATATAACTTTAATAAAATTTTATTAAAGAAATGGAGAAAAGAGTAAAAACGGATTGTTTGACGTGCCTGTAATGTTATTATTTTTGAGATCTGCTTAAATGTTATAACAGTTACTGCTTGGCTTATGTTTTCTGTTGACATAGATGTTATTTATAGGGTGTAAAGACTTAATGTTTTAATTATTCAATTGGCTATTCATGCGGTGTGATATTCTCATGATGCCTTACGAGTATCACAAAATAAACGCAAAAATTTGTGAAAATCTCGGCTAACTTTACGACGCATGTAATAATTGATGTTTGTTTGGGGAAGACAGGGACACGTTTGTTAACTGCCCTGCAAACTACCTTCTGCTGGCGGACAGATAGATCGCAAAAAGTTTGCCCTTGGTTTCTAGGTACAGTACTAGCAGCTCTAGAACTAAAGTTTGGGTGTCACCGAATTGGTCGCTATGACGGCTTAGACAGAAGTTTTACAAAGTGATTATTATTGTATGAAAAGTTCACGGGCTGCTTCGAAAACGAAGCAGAGTTGCCTATCTGTGTGTATTTGTATGTATGTATGTATTGTGGTCTAATAGCTAAAAACAAAAAAACTTACTGCTGACAAAGTTCTTGGGCTTAATTGCCATGCAAACTATTGCACAACAAGGCAACACGATGTTGACAAGAAGAAAAACAACCGAGGAAAGTGCCAAATGTTGTGATGAAATAATGCACTAACACCAATTAAAAGTCATTTAACATGTGCAACCCGCCCGTATCAGATGAACGTGTTTAGACACTGTCGATTCCCAGACCTGGCCAAATACAGCAACTGGGTTCAAGTGTTTGATAGTTCAAAAATGTTTTCTCCCATACGCACGAGTAGGGTTTGAGTTTTTGCAAAGCTTACTAACAGAGTTGGTCCAAAGTTTGAAGCATAAATAACTGGACTACTTAATTCATACTACTCTAGCCATTTTGAAAAGGCAGTTGTGCTGGCCAGAAGTAGCCTTGACCGCTATAAATAGCAGAGAAATTCCAACACTTTTTAGCATTGTTTCAAAATTGAAATGTCTTTGTTGACGGGCAACGGCAATGCCAAAAATCGCACCACACTCTTAGTCCGAGCTCGCGTCTGGGTTGTAGCCAGTGCCGGAGCGGCAAAGTGGCCATTACTCTAATTAACCTTATTTCATTCTCAATTACGAGTGCAAAAATAGCCAAACAAACCAAAACAGGAGAATAACAACAACAATTTGGGCAAAACAACAAGAAACCAAAGTAATACAATTGCCTTAAAACATAATTGTTATTTTGCGCCATTTTCCCTTTTGATGCGGCATTCGCAATCGCGTTCACATTCTTGTTGCCATCGCGTTTGCCTACTTTTGGGCGCAGCCAAAAGGCAAATTAAGTTTTTGCTCTTATTTAGTCTCGGCAAGAACAACAGCAGCAGCTAAAACAATAACAACGACAATGGTTTTGTTTATAAGACGGAGCCGCTTTTCTTTAGCTTAATTTACAATTTTTCGCTCTTATCGCGGAAAAGAAAAAATAGGAGCGACAAAGCGAAGTAGACTGAGACTGAGAGAGAGAAACAGAGAGAAAAAGGGAGGGAGTTAGCGAGATGGAGAACGCGCACTGGGCCATAAAAGTCATGGTAGCAGGCAAATGAAAAACATTTCGAACTGGCAATGGCAGCTGCCTTAAAGCTTAAGCTGCGAGCGTAACAATAATTTAATGCGACGCTTAAATTGTTTGTAAAATGTTCAACAACCGCGCAATGTTGCACGTTGAATCCGCTTGCCACTTGCTGGTTGCCGCTTGCCAGTTGGCAGCTCCGAGTCGCACGCCAAAGTTAAAAAGTGGAAAAGTTTTCTTTTCTATTTAACGTAATTTGCCCTCATTTGCGTTACTCACCCCACACACTCTAGTCTCCAAGCTCGGTGGCTGGCCAGATTATTTTCTCCGCTCTTCTCTCTCTCTCTCTCTCTCTCTCCTGAGATACTCGCTGCTTGGCATATGTTCCCCTTGTCTCATAATCTGGCATATTTCCGTGCCATGTGCTTTTTCGCTTTTGTTTTTCTTGCCATTCTTGTTATTGGTTTTGTTGTTGCTGTCGTGACTGTGTCACTCTCCTTGTGTGACAACAGCAAGAGGCTTGCGCTTGAGCTACTTTCTGGTATTTTTTTTTCTATCTGTTTTGGCTTTTAGGTTTGTGGTTAAGCAAATGTTTAACAAACCAAATCACAGATTTGCATTTAATGTTTTCTCTTGGCTGAGACAAATCAGGTTCTTCCAGTTTTATAGACCCAAGTGGTGGCTGTTTACTGTTTGTATCTTTTCTGCTTGGATAAGCGCTACTTTAATGCTTTTAATCGGGCTTAAAATCAAAAGATGCTTAGAACTGAAAAAAAAAAAACCAAATAAAACAAACACCAACAGAAAATGGCCCGACTAGATTTCATCAATAGCCTCTGTGGCGGCAAAAACAGAGGGAAAGAGATGTTAAGAGAGATTACGATAGCTATGGAGTTTAGCTGGTAAGCCTCTTAACGCAGAACTGAGGGATATCATCAACTTCAGCATCGTTCGCAGCTGTAACTGTATCGCAATCCTTTCATTTGTTCTCATTCAGTGGATTTGCTGATATTTGCCCATTTCTATATCGACTTGACTGTTATTTACACTGAGCTCCACTTACTAAGATAGGAACGGCAGAGCTGTAGACAAATTATTGACACGCTTAACACACACACAAGCACATTCGCACACACAACATTCATTGTTGTGTTATGCCTTGGAGTGATGAGAATAAAAACATTTTCACTTATTTGCTCAGAAATTGGATAACAATCGAACTGAAATTGGATCTCACTCATTTTTGTATACACTTCAAGCGGCGACCATTGCTTTGTTTTGCTTTTAAATACCTTTTGTTGCTGTTGTTGCTGCTATTATTGTCAGCATATAAAGCATTTTCCGGCTATTTGCTGTTCTTTCCCATTTTCGCTACCAATTGGTGTCGCTGCCTCCTACCGCAACTCTCTTATTATCGTAATAGAATTTGCCAAATTGAGGTTGAAATGCCTTCGACCTTCCCCTGCGCCTACCTCTTCCACTCCTTTTACTTGGCATCCGTTTATCGTTTGATTGTTTGTTTGCCTTGTTGGCTCACCCCTCTTTCAGTTCTTTCCCCGTTCACCCTCTTGGCGCTTTAACTTTGAGCACTCCTTCATGGTTTCAGTCTCGGTTTCGGTCTCGGCTTCGGTTGCGTCTTTCAGCTGGGTTGCCCGTTCTCCGTTTGTCGTTCGCAGCTCACTTGATTGTTTGCTTATTCGGCGGGCCTTCGCTCATCAATTGCCGTTTTTATTGCCATTTTGGCTTCGACGTTCCCTGCTCTTAGGCATATGCGCGCTACATTGTAAACTGCTGGGAAAGCACATAGCGGGCACACAACGGCAACTCATTGTAGGTTTGGTTGCCATTATCCTGGACTAAGTATCTGTTATAGTCCTTTTGCTATTGGTTTGGGTTTCATTTAATTGTTTATTTTTTGGTTATTGTTTGCCTTGCGATGATTGGACGGCACTTGTCAGATAATCCGGTAAAATAAATGATTTGTCAGCTGATTAGTATATAATATAATATCTGTATAAGTATTTCTAGTCTTTTCTACAGTCGATTAAGACGAGGTACAGGCTTTGATTTATTTTTCAATTTTACTTTCATAGGGCTAGTTCAATTACTACTTTGCAAAAATAAACCGTGTCGCCATTAAACACAACACAAGAAGATCCGAGCAGAAAATACGTAATTAAAAGCTCCAGCAAGGAAAATAGAGGGAAAGTGTACTTGTGTCACATGGACCTTGTGTGTTGCGCCACATTCAGAATGATGATGTGAACTTGGGCTCTTGGCTGATCGGTCAACTCATCATTGCGTTCGTGCAACGTAAAAGTCATGTTTTGCTTGCCACAAAATATTGCAGCCAAGTACCGAAAGGCAGAAAGAAGGAGACAGAAACAGTGTTGAAAAGCATACACGGCTATTTTGCACCACAACATTGTTTCTGTGCGGGCTTTAGCTCGTAATAAATTCTATGCGTACACACACAAACAAACTCAGAACACACATACACGCATATAAGAATTGGTCCACACTGCATGTTTTGTTTCTAGGCAATTGCCGTTACTTAATCTTGCACTGAGAGAAAAAAATATGAAGCTGAAAACAGCAAAGCCTGTAAATTTATCACTTTGTTCACTGCAACAATGGTTTTATTTTTCTGTTTATTTTATTTTAAGAGTAGTTAATAACAATGAAACTCATAAAAATTATTATAAAGAATATAAGAATCTATCAGTTTAATATCTTATTTGAAGAACATTGAACATTTATTTATAAATCGCACTCGGTATTTTTTACGTCAACGATTGTAGTCTCCGCGTTTCAAGCCCACTTGATTTTAGAGTGCAGAGTTGTTCTAGCCGTTGTTGTTGCCCTAGCCAATGCGTTGTCGCTGGCTATAAAAGCGTACTGTTGAGTTGCCACCTTGATTGTTGTAGCTGCTGGTACTGTTGTTGTTTTTAGTATTTGTGTTTCGTGTTTCCACTTGGTTGCAGTAGTTGCTGCATATATTTGTATTCACCTTGTTCCAGTGTAGTGTTGTTGGCTCTCTGCCTCTATTATACGGAACTATGCAACACAACTGGCATTCAGTGTGTTAGCCTGTCTTTTCCAAGTACAAGAATACCACGAACCAGAGCCCATTCAGCTTGAGCTTGTCATTGCCAACCATGGACACATATCCCCTTCTGCCCTTTAAACTGGTTAGCTGTCAGACTCTAATTAGTGCGGCAATAAGATGCAAAAGTGAATTCATTTTATAAGAGAAACGAAGGACGAGGGGTAGCAAATGGACAACTCTTCGGCAGAATTAAATTTTAGGGCTCCTTCTTAAAATCAATCAAGCATAATTTGCGTCAATTTGGAATTTTCATTGCTTGTTTGCAAAGATATTTGCTCTGTATAACATGGAATTACACTCTATTAGTATATACTCTGAAAAGTTGCTGCTGAAGAGGCTGTTTGTTCTGTTGACTGTCACCGGTTGGTAGTATCTGATTGGATTGCTCCGAGGTAAAAATCTTTGGCTCTCAGTGTGACAGCTGGCAGATTCTTAACCGGATACACAGCTACACACAAGCATAGACTCTCTGGCTGACATTGACATTTTGCCTAATGCGTTGGCGAGCTTAAATTGAGTCATACTTTGCGCACTGACAAGACGAGACAGACAGCTAGGCAGCCAGTCAGTCATTGAGAGCTATAATAATAGAGAAATAGGGAGAGGAAGCGGGGAAGCAATAAGAGCCAGAGGTAAACAATCGGTATAAATTATTATGTCAGCTCATGACAGCGCTGGCAACTGCTGCCAGAGCCAGGCCGGCGGGCCACAAGGCTTAGCAGCTGGAATTAGTTTTGACACGCAGTTGGCTTGTTGGCGGGTAGGAAGATGCAAACTATAGACAAGGGCAGACACCTCTGGCTCTTGCGCCGGCCAGCTCTGTGTATCGATCTATAATTAAGATAAGCTGCTGTTGGTGTGTGTGCCACGGCTTCATTATGGCGATTACTCGAATGCAAAGTACGTGTTTAGGGAGGGTAGGCAGTGGGAGCAACTCCTTCGGGTCGCACTTGTGGTTAGATAACAGTTGTGTTATTTGTTTATGAAATTGACCTACGATTATCGCTGCATTCAAAGTTGTGTGTGGCAGTAGACCATAAATTACACACCGCCCACTCATACGTACCGCTGTGCGTAAGGGTGTGTGGCCATGTTAAGATTGTAAACAGCATTGTGAAACTTTAGCACAAATGCTAAACGCTTAAGCGTTTTGTACAACTTGTTTAAATCGAACAAAAGCACACACACACACACACGTATGGGGCACCATACTCAAATGACTTTGACTTTTTCTAACCCGCACCCGTGGGATATGCAGAAAGTATCCGTTTTTTACGCACAAGTTGGAAAAAAGTTGGTAAAATGTATAAAACTTTCGTATTGACAATAAAAGCCAGCAAGCTGCAGTGGGAAAGTGGAGTGGTGTGCGCTTTAGGTCTAGCGGTTGAAGGAAAAGAAATGCAAAGTGTTTGCCGCTTCTTTTCAAATAGAGTCAGGCATATGCACAGTACTACAGGACTCCAGATAAAACCCGCAGGTTGTAGACGGCCCAGTGTCACCAGAAAGAGAGAAAGAGAGAGAGAGAGAGAGAGAGAGAGAGAGAGAAAGAGAGAGAGAGAGAGAGAGAGAGAGAGGGAGGGTGAGAATGAGAAAAAAAATAGAGAAATTCTGCAATATAGTTTCTGTTTGGCACTTACTTGCTTGAAAGTTGCCCAAAGAAATCGTTGAGACTAGTGTATATACTTTTACGGCGACGGCAGACAAAAGCACACGAAATTCAATGAGCTTGAAAAAACCAGGTAAAGTTGCTGCTGCCAGATTTACGCCAAAGAAAAATGTCGAGCAGCCAGCCAGGCAGTTAGACCTGCAACCTGCATCCTACATAGTGCATCCTGAAAAAGACAAGAAAGCAAAACACAAAACAAAAATCTATATGTAAACTCAACTGCAACTTGAGTTGACTGCGACTGCGTCTGTGGTCTGCGACTCTGGCACTGCAGACAAATTGCGCTCGTAAATGCTTTAAATTGTGCGCTCTGCGGTCCAAATTGAAGTTGAGCAAGAAAAACGGGTCGCTTAAAGCGGGAGAGAAACGAAAGTTGCGAAAAACTACAAGAAGCGTGCAAAAAATGGCTGAGCGTGTTAAGAAAAATGTTTTCGTAAGCTGCGAACAAATGCGCGACAATATTTTTCAGCCACTTGCCACCCGCTCAACCGCCCCAGGCAGGCACTCTCGAAGGATACAGCGCTTTTAAGTAGGCAATGGCAATAGTAACTAACTGATAAATGAGGTTTTTGACGCTAATATACCCTGTCCCTTAATTTGTGCAATCATTCTGAGCAACGATCAGATTTTGCAGTGCTATTGGTACCCATTTCAATCAATGTTTTAGTTGAATTGAATATTAACTTTAACTAAAAATGAAAAAAAAAGTATATATGCGCGTAGTACAGTATGAAAATAAAGGATGTAGACCGGTTGAGTTGTAACAAACTAAGTATTACGCTCATATACCCCCTGTTCTTTGTTAGTAGCGAGGATAATAATGCCGACTACCGACTTTATGTTAGCTGTGGATGCTTGGTGTCGGATTCAACGAGAACACCTTTTGGCAGCGGTAAAAAAAAAGCAAGCGCCTTTGTTGCAAAACAAAACGGGAGATCTGCTACTAGCTACACCAGTTTCTGAATTCGTTGTTGTTGTATATGTAGAAGCCACAGCTCTTTGGAGGTTGGCTTGATAACCCAAGCCAGAAGCGATTGCCACTTAAAACCTTATGGCCACACTCTTGAACCATGCACCTCTTGTGTAAGTGAGTGTGTCTGTGCTTGAATGTGTGTATATGTGAGTCTGTAAGTGTAGAAAGGTGTGTTCGCTCGCCAGGTGTCAAAATGTTAAGTTAATACAAGGACCTGACTTTGGTGTCGACTTTTAACTTTCAACAGTTGCCATTGCAGTTAGAGAATGGTTTTTGCGCACGTGTAGAATTTTTCAATTTGTAATGTAAGTTTTTGCTAGGACTTCTGTGACCTGCTCTAATGACCTGTTTCGTTTGATATTATGGGCCAGGCATTAAGAAACTAAAGCCAGTTTCTTAAGACTTTTACCGACTTTAAGCCCCTACCAGATAAAAATTTAATAAGAAGGGTCAGGAGCTGGTGCTTGTCTGATAACAGAGCACAAATTCAATATTCGCTGACGAAACTCAAATTGCAAGGTGAGCAAAGTACTTAAAAATAAGCCGTGCAAAGCACTTTAATTAATTAAAAAGTGCTTGAAAAGTTTACAAAATAAACAGGCAACGGTCGATATGAATACTTTTAGTAGTCGCACCAGCCAGTTCAGGAAATCAAAACGACAAACAATATCTTGAATTAGACTGTTCGGTATTATTGTCAATTTTGTCTTTTTTTTCATTATGATTTTTTCCCCTTCCCCTTGAAGCTTTTAAATGATTTATGCAGACTTGCCAGCCAACCATCCAGCCGGGTGTTGAATCACTGGATTGCGCCGCCCACTGACAAGGGGCAGTGGGTGGGTAGGTAGGCTGGACAAATGGCTGTGGGAATTGTCGCATACTCCCTTACACTTTAATGCTGCTGTGTTATGAATAATAACTTGGACTGCTTTTCGTTGTTGCTGCCCGTTTCTGGTGCTTCTGGCTTTCAGTTTTTGTTGTAGTGCGTTTTCTCTGCTCTTTCACAATTCGCGTCAGTGCGCTGAGCTTTGAATATTTTACGCAGGCATAAATAATTTACAACAATGAACGAAACACACGTTAAAAAAGTGAAAAGGATAAAGCAGCAGCCGCTCAGACTCTCATAAAAACGGAACAAAAGTAAGAGCAAGAATGCAAAAGATAAGAATAAAAATTTATATTTTCTAAGCGCAGAAATGGAGGAAAAAGGAAAGGAGACTCTGTCACATGGTTGCTTGGTCCGCTTTTCGCTTCTTTGCCAACACTTGACATATGTATGTGCCGGCTTTTGACATCTTTCTTGCAGTGCGGGTGTGCCTGACGCGTCTATGATATGTGTGCCTCGCAAATGAGTCGAATAAGGAAAAGGCGGGTGGAAGGTAAGCAATAATGTTTGGCAGGCAACAGAGAAAATGTAAATGATCAAATGTTGTCTTTAGATCTAAATTCGCATTCGTTTGTATTTACCCTGAGTGATGACGGCTCAAAGAAATGACAGCTCAACAAGCCTATGAGCAAACACACATGCACAGAAAAACCCATAGGTTGAAGATTTAACTTTGACTAAACAAATAGAAAATCATTTATTCTGCATGCCTCGTCCCTGACAGCTTTTCAGACACCCAACCATTGTCATCAAATGCGCGCTAAAAATTGTTTCACCGCTGACGCTTTTCGATTTCGACAGACTTTCTGTGTATTTAAACCCCGCCTTATTCATCGAGCTGGGAGATTTATGCGCGTTTTGCATATTTTCTCTGTGTCTAAGCCGGCAAAATTGGCCCATCAAGACAAGTCGAGTCGAGCCCATTCGAGGCGGTAAAAACAATTTTCATTGCGCGACTTTTATGACTTTGTTTGCTGCTGTCTTTGACTTTTATCGAATGCAAATTGTTTTATAATAATGTAATCAAATCATTCTGATTTTGTTATTCCCTTGATAATGGCAACAAACAACTCAAGAAGACAGTTACATGGAGATCAATTTAAGATTTGTTAAAACTGATTGATTACTAATTATGTAAATAATTTTACAACATCCTTTATATATATGTATGTAAATGTATATATATTTCTTATAGCTTTATGTTCAAGACGTCTAAACTCGACTAACATTTTTGATATAGATCTTCAATTTTTTGTAAGTACGTTCGGTGCTGAGAAACAAGTAAGAAGGATTTGATCGGTCTTTGGCATGGAGGAATCGAAGCCTTTCTCTCCCATTGGGACTTAGTCTGTTTTTCTCCTAAATTGATGCCTTTATCTCTTGGGGGTGGGAAGGTTAAGCCTGCTTTGGACTAAAGGTATTAATTAATTTGTAGTGGAAACTAAAACTTTGCTTTGACTTTGCAAGCACTCAAATCTCAGACACATTTATTAAAAGCGATAAAAATAAAAGCATTGTTATAACAAGAACAAGCATAATAGTAACAGCAGCAGCAGCAATGACAGCAATGACAGCAACAATAACAATAATGGTATTTTCACTTAATTTACCATAATGCGCAGGAACCACTTATCCACCCTCCATATACCAATTACACGGCCTTTGGTTGAAAAACAGATTTCCGTTAAGTTCGATGGCAAGTTCAACAACCAATTAATGGGATGGCACATTCAAAATACCCATTGCGAAAGTTTACTTCTTTGTAACTGTTGTCTTTGTATGCTGTCAAGAATAGACGATTTCGTAATCATTCTATGTTAAGTGTGACCAAATTATCGACCATACATAAGATTAAATAAAATTATTTGTGAATGAACTTTAAACTGGTATGTTGTGAATGCAACATAAATAGTAGCTTAAATCCCACCAGCTTTGCTATGCAAATGAAGTCCATGTGAATAAGGTCAATTGCCAAGCACGCGGCCAAATATGAGGCGGGGCTAGTTAGTTGGCAGTTTTGCTGCATATTTACGGACTGGGCAACAGCAGCCAACAGCGAAAGGGACGCACACGAACAAGCAAATCCACTTCATGGCCGCAAATTAGTTTTTAACCCACAAAATAATCCCGAATGGCATAAGATGACTCCACCACTCAGCACCAAAAAACCAGGCGGAATACTATAACGTAAATTTCAACAGCTCCCAGCTCCCAGCTACTACTCACTACCCTCTGCCTTTGCTTCGGCTCCTCTTGGCCTTCCATGTCCTTGTCCATGACTACTAGCCACATTCGCTTGCCGGAAGTTGTAAAGCTGCCATTTCTTGGCTATGTTTTTGTTGCTTTCGCTGTTGATGTTGATGTTGCTGTTACAATCGCCCGCGGTTGGCAACCCCAACTTCGTGATGGGCTCTTTTGGCTTACGGGCAATGCGAAGCGCTAACAATTCGCGAGCTCGTAATGCGGTCGTTTTACAACATTGTTACTGTTGTTGTTGTGGTTGTTGCTGCTGTTGTTATTGGCCTTGTTGAGTTTTATTCCTGTTGTTTTTGTTGTTGAGAAGCGCATTTGTTGTATTAACTTTTTTCAAAGTGACGTGAATGGCACCGGCTACTGCACGGCAGGGCAAGTCATGGCTAGCCGTAATACAAGCCTGCCTGCAGACCACATCTTCCCCATGGCGGCCATGTGGCCATAATTTATTAAAGCCTGCACCAGAGTGCTCTCCAGTTGAGCGGCCGCCCATCGCACACAATTGAAATTGAAGCAGTAGCAGCACCAAGAGCAGCAGTACAGGCTGAAGAACTAACTTGAAGTAACTGTAAGACATCGGGCTGGGTCTCAGCTCCTCCAGTTCAATAGGTAACGGGAACTACCAGGCAGAATGGTAATCGAAATATGCAGGGCAAAGGAAGTGCATCAAAGCGCCCGGAGAGCCATGGAAAGAAATAACACTTGGTGAATGTCTTGCCATTTTATTTTTTTCCTTTCAGCTCTTTTCTATTCTTGTCTTTTTCTCTCTCTCTCTCGCTCTTTTTTGTTCAGACAAAGTTTGGACAACTTTTTGGCTGGAAAATAATTCATGAAACATGGCGGCAACATGCGAACGCCAAGCCCGAAACGCGGATGTGAAAGGCCAAACGCGAAACGCAAACGTGAACTCGAAATTTTTGTGCCCAATCCAAATCTGATTGTGACAGAAACGAATTGTTCTGGTTGCCATTTGCTGGTGGCTGGTCGTTGGTCCTCAGGTCGCAGCTTTCAGGGCCTCGTATATTTATGTGCCTATTTTTTGTTTTTTATGTTTTTTTTTTCTATGTAGCCAGTGAATGTCTCGTTGCAGAACTCCTCCCCCACACTTGGCATGCAAATTTATGGTGTGTCCCGAAACAATTGTTATTGTGTGTTTTCAACTTTTGCTTGATTTGTGTTTTTAAGTGATTTCGAATGGGTCGCAAGGGGCCTGGTAATCGGGCCACGGACGACTATTTGTGTGTTGGTTGTTGTGTGCCCAGCTGGCGTTGATAATTTCTAGCCTGTCATCAGACAGACCAGGCCTGGCTAGATCCATGGTTATGTAGAACTACTTACTAAGCGACCAATAACCATAAAACACTTTGCATTCCACAAAAAGAGAGAGAGAAGGAGGGAGAGAGAGAGAGAGAGAGAGAGAGCGAGAGAACCTCAGAGACCCCCAAACACGGAGCAGAATTTCACTGTTCTGCAAGTTGCAAGTTGCCAGTTGATAGTTGCAAGTTGCTGCAATTTTCGTTCACAATTTTATTTATTTGTGTTTCCGCAAACAATTCGAGCGCCGCGCTGCTGCCACAAAACTTTTGACTACCTCGAATTCGCAACAGTTGCTGCCACTACGGTTACTGCGACTGCAAGTAAAACTGCAACTGCTATAGTAAACAGCCTTTGTTGTAACAGTTACCGCTGGCAGTAGGCCACTTCCTGCAAACAGGGCAACTCTTGCAGCCACTGCATGCAATTCGTGAATTTTTGAAGGCATTCCTTTTGCTCTACCACCACAATCTTTCCATTTGCCCTGTTGCCAAGCGCCTGCAATATGCAAACGGTCATTTCGTTAATGAGTGCAGGGCAGCAACAGCAACAGCAGTGGGAGGAAAAGGAGCAGCTTTAACTTTTACTGAGCATCCGCCGGATGGGCAGTGGCGAGTGAACAGCTGCTACTCTGGTCTCACATCCTACACAGATAGACAGCAGCCGGGTAGAGTGTGGCCCATACAAACTCTTCATCTGCCTGCCGACCGGCTGACTGTCTGTCTCCCTATCAGTCTGTCTGCTTGGTTGAGTGACTTGGTTTATTTCTACGTAATGAAATGAATGTTTTATAAACCGTTGGCCACTAAGAGTCTGTGTGTTATTCCTTCTCTTCTAACTGGCAGCACTTATGAAATTATTATAATCTCAGCGGTGGTAGTAACAACCGCATAATGTCATTCACTCCTCACACCACTAAATGCAACAAATAAACTTGATATCAAAGTTAAATTGCACGTATATTGATGTTATAATAATTAGTTTAACAAACGATTTTGTGTCAGTTATTCATTAAATTCAGATTTTGTAAGACGGTATTGTAATAAAATACTAAAATAAAGTAGGACACGCTTGAAATTGGGCTGGTAGGGAAATTCATATTTTGCCTTAACCATCGATAAAAACAAAAAATAGCATTTACAATGATTTATAACTTATAAAATATGTCTGTCAATAAATATTATTACAATAGCGCCAATTCGCTAAGTAATGATATATGAAGCTTAAATAGTTTTTACAGCAAAGAGTTTGCTTGGTTTTACAGCACTTTTTGCTCTAATTAAACAGTCTCGTAAATTGGACACAACGTTGTGCTTAGTTGCACATGATATTTAGATAGCCTGGACGAGCCTTTTGTAGTCAAAGCCATGCCCTGACAGAAGCGGCAGTCGCCTCTTATGTATATATTCTGTTTGTTTGCTGTGAATTTTAATTAAATTTCGTTTAATATTGTTGCTGCATTTACTTTGGTTGTTGCTGCTGTTGGTACTGCCATTCTGTGGCATGTGCCCATTAAGCATTCTGCGGATTGTCGTCGCGGTTCTCGTAAGCCCAGAATTTATGAAATTCAATTAATATGGCTACCACAGTCTCGGCCTGTCGGCTGCACATTCAGGCATGCAATAAACGTTACCGGTTAAAACGGATATATTTTTTAAAACAATATACAAAAAAAAAAAATTCAGTATACCAATTGTTCAGATCCTAGAACGTAATCTTACACCGATCCTTCTTGGGCTTAACCAAGTCAAATATTTTGTTGTTGATGTATTCAAAGCTGACTGGCTTCACTTTTACCTCCACCATCTGTTGCTCTATTCCATCGAAAAAATAGTGCAACATCTGAGTGTTCAGTTTACCAGTCTAGTACAAGTTCGGCGCACGAAACACGTAAAGAAACAAGTAGTGCAAGAACAAGCAATTTCTGTTTTATAGCTGTGGATTAAACGAAGATGCTATAACTTATAAAGCTTAAAGTTGTTGTCTATAAATACCTAGTATATATACTTAGATTTGTGCATGAGTTGGGTCTGATATATGAGCTATACGCTCAGGTAGGGTACCTTAGATTGGGATACATCAGTTATAAATATATATTTATATTTATTTTTATTTTTTGTATTTACAGGTTCGACAATTAAAGGAGTTGTGGCCATCTTAAATTGCATATTAGCGCGTCAATTATGCTTTGAAGATCCGTCATGCTCAGCAATACTGGAAATTATACCGCGTGTTTGCGGCCCCATACCAGGTATGCATGTCTACTCAGTGAACTAAGTAGAAAAAAAAAATTTTTTTTCGTCCAACTTTTACCAATAATTTGCATTGGTCTGTACACACATGTACATACGTAAAACATGGATTTGGAAATGAAGCATTTCATGGTAACTCTGTAGCATTTGGCTTGTGAGCAGAGTTTTGCGTTAGGTGCAGGTTTGGGGCCATTTGAGGATTAATTTTATTTAGTTGGTGCTTTACTCGTTTATTTGCCTGCTGGCCAGAGACCGTGAGCTGTGCCGACAACTGTGTAATTATTTTAGCAATTTTTGTGCTCGCCCGCGTGCTATAAAACAGTAAATAACGGTCATATGCTTAAAGCGCAGCATAACAACAACAACAAAAACAACAACTGAATACAATTTGAATATTCAAATGCCCCTGAGAACTGACCCAGCCGCCCAGTCGAATGGCTAGCTGCCATTGTGGTTGATATTCGGTAGGTGAATGTGCGTGCCAGCCGCACCACTCTAAGCAAGCACGCATTCGCATACACACACATACATATATAGTTCTGTTAAAGAGGGAGGTTGAAAAAACAGTAGGCGAGCCGCCAACTCCCATTTGCCTTCCCCATTGCCACCATTGTCGTCGCTCACAAAGGAGCGAACGAACAAACGGGCCAAAGAAAAAGTTAATTTATAAATTATTCAGTAATTTGTTTGAGACTTTGCTTTCGTCGCTCACCCCCTCCCCGATACCCACACAGAAGGAACAGGAACACGAACAACAAACACGGCTTGTAGCTGCAGGTATACATTTCTTATGTATGTTGGTTTTGCTTTGATCCGCCCCCTCCCACACCAAACAGCCAAACACTGGGCCATTCAAATGTGTATTTAAGTTCACTTTGCCGTGCACTATTCCATCGCCAACTTAGGTGGCATCACTATTGAGGTTACGGGGAGGCATACGGGCAGATGGAAAGGTTCTCAGTCTTGGATTGTGTGCCCGTGCATAAGACTCTTCTTAAATTTAATTATTAATGTTCCAGTCAGCCAATATCTAGTTGTCTTTTGAGAGCTTTTATTTTTGTTTGCCTTTTATTTAAGTGTAGGTGTGTTCTTTTGTATGTGTGTGTTTGCCTTAATTTCTTTGTGCTGTCACGTGTAAAAATTCGCGTTTAAACCGTGGCATTAACGGATTTGTTTGAAACTTAGTAGTTTGATTTAACTTTTGTTTTGCTTCTCGATAACATCTTTCACTGGCGACGTGACATATTGCTATGACAGAGAATGTGATTGGCCGTGTTTAGATTTGTGGCTTAGACCATTCCACGCTGAGTATCAAATGGTCATAGCCGTGCCCGTTGAGCACATCAATGGCCTCGGCTGCGTCCTTTCGATACTTAAAGTGTACATAGGCGAACCCCTTGCATAGACCCGAGTTCTTCTCGCGGGCCAGATACATTTTAGTGAATGGGCCAATCTTTTTCACCAGCTCCTCAAGATCATCCTCCGTCATTGACTCCGATAAATTAGAGATACGAACGGCACATGAATCGTCACGCTCGCGTCCCTTGGCACCTTCTTTAAGAAATGGTGGCACATACTTGCCCGTCTTATTGCTAGTGTCGCCAACGGCAGCTGCTGCTGCTGCAATTGCTTTGCTTTCAATATCCATAGAGGTGCCCTTGTACGGGCACTTAACCGACCAATGATCTCCATTGCATATCCTACATTTGGCAATCGGCTTGGTCCCGTCCAGCGGATCGTGTGACTGCTCAAAATCTTTGGATCCAATGAAATTCATAAGGATCTCATCAGCAACTTTGGTGGTTGACGAATTCGGACCTGGCATGTCCTGCCGCGAGTCACCGAACTTTATCCAACTGCGGCGCTTGGCCACAGCTTTGGAAACGATCTTCTTCTCAATCTTAAAGGTGCGCACAATTTTGATTTTCTTTCCTTCGTCGTTGTATTTGTACTCAGTCACGTGCTTGTAATCACCATCAATGGTCTCCTTGGAAGGTGGCAGCCCGTCCACATAATCTGCGTTTACTTCATCGGCCCAAGATGTAGTTGCCGGTCTCATTTTGTTCGACTTTTAATAGCTTATACTTTTAAAATTGTTATTTTGTTTACTTTAGCTGCCTACCTACCTAAAACTTTGCACAGATTTCAGATTTTTTAATGAAATATGAAAACTGTCGACGACCCAAGCACAGCTCAGTAAATACAACTCCTAAAAGTTGAGCATTAATTTCATCTGCTACTCTGCTAAAAACTAAATACAAATAAATCTCTCTCAATAAATACCGTGTACAAGCCTAGTATTCAAGCCCCTTTCATACTGATAATAAAATATAAATAGAAGCAATCAAATATTTAATGGACTGTGTACATTATGTTTATGTTTTGTCGCACTGATAAGAATTTTCGATGCAAAAGCCAAGCGATTGTAATTTAAATTCAGTTGACTAGCACACTTCGGAATGGATAAGTCGAGAGCCTCTCTACTTGATTAGTTTGATGTTGCATATAAAGCATACCAAGACAGGCAAAAGCCTAGAGGTTAATGAATTCTGGCTGCGTGATCATTGCCGTTGCAGGAATTGCCTTAACACAGAGACCAATCAGCGGCGTTATGATCTTTTGGATATACCCTCCGATGTGCATGCACTGAGCCACAGCTGGGAAACTGAAGCTCAGTTCGTGGTTCAATGTAAGTAACGATGAAGGTATTATTTTGCCTTGTCAGCTTAATAAAGTTTGTATACCAACAAGGGAGCGATGAGCATCGTTCGATTTACGACTGGGACTTCATCTATGAATCGCAGCTAGAGCAGCTGATTAGCCAGCGTTCAAAGTTCACAAAGCTGATGGCCTGGAATCGCAGCATTATACTACAAAACGAACAGCATCTACGCTTCTCCCTTCCTTCGTTAGTGAGCAGTGATGAGCAGGTCAAGCTGCTGATAGCAGCATTGGTTTGTTATGGCATTGTTTTTATCGATGACGTGGCCCCAACGCCTACAATGACTGAGTTGGCGTTGCGACGCTGCTTTCCACTCATGAAAACGTTCTTCGGTGAGATGTGGACGTTCAGTGACAAACGGGACCATGCGGACACGGCGTACACACAACTCTACCTCGGTTCACATACGGATAACACCTACTTCTGCGATGCAGCCGGTCTGCAGGCGCTGCACTGCATAGAGCACTCGTCGGATGGCTCGGGCGGAGAGAATTTCTTTGTCGATGGCCTGCACGTTGTACATGAGTTACGTAGCCGCTGCCCCGAAGCATATGAGTTGCTGTGCAGCGTTCAGGTGCCGGCTGAGTATATCGAGCCGGGAGAGCACCATCGACATTCAGCACCCATAATACAAATTGATCCGCTTACAGGGGAGCTTATTCAGCTTCGCCTCAACATCTACGATCGCGCTGTGTTTAACACACTGCCCCAGTGCGAGATGGCAAACTTTTATGACAGTCTGCGTCAGCTACTGCAACTGGTGCGCGAAGAAGAGCAGCAGTGGCGCCTTAAGCTGCAACCGGGTAGCATAGTAATCTTTGACAACTGGCGCGTTCTCCATGGCCGCAATGCTTATACGGGGCGTCGCACAATGAGCGGCGCCTACGTGCAACGCACTGACTTTCATAGCAAAGCGCGCACCTTGGGTATCATTGAATAGAGCTGAAGCTCTGTGACTCCAAATGTCAAATGCCGAATGCCAATTGGCAAACGCCAATTGCAATTGCAATGTTTTTCTGAATACATGATAATAAAACATAACGATAACAATCGCTGAACGAACGTCTAATTCCTGACCCAAACAAGAAGCAAACAAATATCGCTTGGCATTTGTTTTTATGGCAAATGTCTTATACGAGCAGTCGCAGCAACCAAAATGTTTGTTCGCTTGTGTGTGTGTGCTTTGAGGAAACAAAATTGCGGCTGGCGTCACCAAAACAAACGTAAAACGCACTTTCAACTTTTTCATTTAAAAACTGAAATTACTTTTTTGCTTACTGGGTAGGGATAGCATGTGGGTTGGAGTGTAGCGAGTGGGGATGGGGCAGTTTAATGGCTGCCGTATTGTCCTTTAAATGTCCTCAAAATATGTACATACATCGTGCACACGTGAAAACAGAGCGTACGAAGAGCACTCTTTAAGCCAACACGCTCCAAGGCGGCCAGAATATTTATGATAATTGCATTTTCTGCAGCGTTTCTGTTGCCTTTTCTCTCACCGCTCTTATGCGGCAACATGACCGTATCGAATCCTTTAAAAGCTCACACTTGCTCATATTTCTCTTTCATTGTCTTTCTCTCTCTTTCACTTTCTTTCTCTATATCTCTATCTTACTCTCACTGTCACCAATAAATATTTTGAGAGGCAAGAGGGCGCGATGTTGCAGATGCTGTATGCAGCTGCAGCTTGAATCGCCCATTCGCATTTTATACATACTCATTGGCGAACCTTATACGACAGAACTCGAGCTGCAGCCTCTGTATGGATGCTCGCACTTTTGTGTTCACTTTGTGCATTTGCCGATGGTTCAATAAAATCAACAAGCTGCCAACTGAGCACAAGCAAACAACTTGAAACATACCCATAACCCCGAAACCCTGCAATATGAATTGCAAGATATACAAAAATACATGTGTTGCCTTGCACTTGCAATCTGCACACTGCCCATCCCTTCATTGAAATATGGTTTGTTCACAAAGCGCACAAATATTTACCTAATTTAATTAATTGCATGCTAAAGCTGTGCAAATAAAACGTTTAGTTTAAATTAATTAATTTTTTTTGTTCACGCAAAGTTGTGCTTGTTTGAGGAACGAGATGAAAACATAACTTGATCAGCTTTTCGTTTGATATCAAGCTAAATAAATGTCACATAAATTTCACGTAGCGGACCAATTTATGGCAATAACGGCTATCAATAGATTTCCAAATATAAAACAACAAGAAAGAAAGCAAATAACAAACTTGAATCAAATAAAATTGAGCCAAAAGGTCGTCTGGCCATGGACACACACACACACCCACACAAAAAGACTTTTTTTGGCCATGCTAGAAAAAACAAAAAATTCATTGAACCAATTCACCGACCAACTCAACAACCGGAAACGCGTTTCGTATAAAAACGAATTGGGGATTTAACGTTAGCAGTAAAAAGCAAAAAGAACGCAAAAACAATGCGAGGTTAACAGTTACTGCAAATGGCGTCAGTTGATGATGGCGTCGAAGCATAAAAAACATTTGCCTCCTTTTATGACTCTCTACACGTCCACAAATACACACACAAACACACATTTATATAGCATGCAACGACGGAATCAAAACACAGGAAAAACAAGTCCTTCAAAATTGCAGTCAGTTGAGGCTAAGCCAAAAGTTGTGCCCCACCTGCTACTGCTACAAGCTGCTACTATGCAATTGCCTTCTAATTGTGGCCCAACAATAAATGACGGCCAAGGGGTGCAAATGTCGACTATGTCATAAATATGATTAATGCCTGCGAAAAATGTCACTTGTTGCGTAGCTCGAACGCCCCACCTCTGCCTCTCCAAACTTCTCTCATTCGGGAAGGCTGCTTTATGTTCGAGTAGCAAATAATCATGTCCGGGGTCGAGCGACCAACGGACTGGATAAGTGACATGGGCAATGGGGCGTTCAGCTCAAATGCTGACCATTGGCCTATTGTCCGGACGTTGCGGATGTTGCTTGGCTTTGCTTTTTGGCGATTTTACGGCTTATGACGAGCCACACTCATGTCAGTGACCGTTTGTGTGTGCCATGTGCGGTGTGTGAGTTTCTGTGTATGTTTGTGTATTTGTGCTTGAGTTTATGAAGTGTTCCCGTAGTCGAGTTTATTAGTAGGGCTTATGTTTTATGGCCAGAAGGACAATGGATGGCAAACAGATGCTTGTTGGCCTTTTGTTTGTTCGCCCCCTCCATACTATTCGCAGTTGCAACGAAGTGTGTGTTTTTGTATGTGTTGAATTTGTGTGTGTGTGTGTGTGTTTGTGCGTGAGCAAATGAGTGTGTGTAGTAGTAGTTGTCATATGCTCGAATAAGCTGTCATATATGAAACATAATTTATTATGTTATATAATATTATCGGATCTCTCTCGCTTATAACGGACCACGCTGTCTGCCCGCTTCATTGGCCGCTTAAATCGACCATTTTGTTGGAGACTCAATTATTCATATGGTTGCAGCAGCTGTTGGTGCTGTTCTTGTTTTTGTTGTTGTGTATTATGACATGTGTTTGGTTTGTAGTTGTCAGCTTGGTCTGGTTGTTTGTTCGGCTGCCTGCCATTTATAACAACTGTCAACTGGCTACAACTTGGGTAATCGATGTGAGCAGCGATTCCAAATTGGACAGCAACACGGACACAACAACGTCCAGAGAAATGTCATAGTTTAAGCGCTCCTGCCATTTATAGATCATTAAACATAAATGTCTCTCACACCCTTACACAGTTATTCAACTATGTATTTGTTTTACTTGTCCTTGCAGTTTCCTGCAGCACGGTGACGGTAACAAAATGCCAAGCTGCACTACGCACGCTGCAGGCGTTTCAATTCTTTCGTCCCACTTGCCTGTGCAAGGAGCCAGGCATGGATCCCGATTGCAATCATTTTCGGGATTTTCTGTTTGATCATCCGTGTGGATTTGTCCTTAAAAAAGGTAAGTGTCACGCGTCGAGCACGTGACGTGAGTTACACCATGCCAACCCAGCATACATACATGCATAGCATTTATGTGGCATGAATCCAAATCGATACTCGCATGAATCTAAAGTTTGGCTAAGTCTTAACAATCGTTTGTAAAACTTAAAAGTTTTCTAATTGCTAACATGAAACCTGTCGTCTGCTGCCGCTTCTGGTGCTGTTTTATTATTTGCAGCTGAAAAGGATCCCTATCCCATTGATGCTCTGCCAACGTGCAATCATGCACTTTCTGTGTGCCAGCAGGAGCGTAAATGCCTGAAGTTGTTTGAGGACTTTAAGACGCATTGCAAAGTGCGCGACAATAAGTGCAAAATGGAGAACAGGTATGCGAAAAATGGTTTTTTGGTGGCCAAGAATTATATAGATATGTGATATTAATGATCCGATTTGGCCGATGTAAACAAATTATCTAACTGTAGCAAAAATAAGAGCTTGACCAAAGTTTCAGCCCAATAGCCCAAAAACTGAGGGTTTGCACATACAAACGGCCGGAAAGACGTACGGCTATTGCTATATCCACTAAGCTCGCCGTGATAGTCAAGAACTTATATACCTTATGGTGGCAGATATGCTTCCTTCTATGCGTAACACATTTAATGACATAATGAATAACAAGTTTAGAAAAATCGATACAATATGAGTTGTATTTAAATCATATAAAAGTTTATTTAAAATTATATATAGGAGTAGAATTAACTATTGTAGTCAGAAAGTGGCGAAAATATCTGATATCAATCTATAATAAGCAATTACTTAATTTGCATAATGAATAAGTGAACAACAACTTTTTCATTTCCTGCCGACAGCCGCAAAATGTGGCAAGAGTCAAGCTAGCAAGTTTGGAAATTTAAAGAAAACACTAATTAGAAAAACAGCATAAAAAGTGAATTAAAGCTGTCTTTAAAATTGGCTCGAAATAGATATTTAATTTAAATGTTAGTGAGAAAATTGATTTTATTGCAGGCGATGCCACTCTATTTGAGTAATCCTGCTCTTTTGATCAAAAACTTTGATGTGGCAACAGAAAAGGCAACATTTAATTTCGATATTCGATATTATTGGCAAAACAAGCTCTCACGCACACAAGGAGTTGGCAAGTTGGCAAGTTGGCGCGAAACTAGAAGTAAGAAGCAGCGAAATGAAATTTCCTGCTGGTTAAGTTCTTCTTGCTTCCTGCAGCCTTCACATGCTTGCACACGCTATATCCTACAGGCCCTGACTCTACACCCCCGAGTACAAACGTTTTGAATGTTTTAATAACTCGAAATGACTTTCTGCGGTGGTCTCTGCGCCATCTTGGGCCTGACTTTAAGTTTCATTGCAGCCGTCTAAACTTTCAACACGCACGGCTATGTGGCAAAGGGGTGACTCCAATCCTGAACCAGCCAACTGCCGCAACCTTTGCGATAAAATATTAATTGAACTGCCGTATGTATGCATTTTTGATGCAATTGCCAATTTTAAAGGAAGTCAGGTCTGGGGTCGTTTCGGATCGAGTCAGGTTGTGGTAGGTTGGACTGGGTCGAGTTTGGTAAAGTAGTTGTGAATGTTCTCCTTGAATGGTTTGGGCTTGGGCTTAATATAAATGCAATTAGCTTAGCTGTGGTGGATGCGGGTAGGGTTAACTGTTAACAACTTTACTAAACGCAAACTTTTCGTTTAAGGGATGCTTGTCATGATGCCTGGACCAATCTACGCTTATCGCCCATGTTTGGCTGCATCTGTCCCAATAACCATATGAAAAAGCGCTGTGATCGGATATTTAATATTGTTAATCACAATCCGTGTGTGGGTAAGTTCTTATGCAGTAGCTGCTACTTAACCAACAACAACAACAAATACCACTACTACAACAACAATAACAGCAACAATAACACAGAAAGCTCGAAGCGCGTGAAGTGGCTAAAAAATTCGTGGAAAAAAGATATAAAAACGTTATGATCAAATCTCAATTTATTTCTTTTGTGTTTATTTAAAAAAAGATTCAAACAACTAGAACCTGAGTACCTGTTTAATAACCTGTTTTTAGTTGTTCTGAACTTCTAATCAGTTCTGTCGTACCTTAATTTCAATCTCAATTTAGAAATCAATTTTGTTTTCTTTTCGTATTTTGTGAACCGCTCAAAACTGAAACTAGCCCAATAATTTAAGTAATCATACAACAACAAAACAAAAACCTGAAACTAATATCGCACGCTTTTGCATCAAAACCAAAAATATAATATTTAACTAATTAGTCAAAAATGAAACTCACATTAGCGTGACATGCGATCAGTAACAAACAACCTATTAGAAATATGCCTATATCAGTACATGATTATATGGTTATATCTATCGTATTAGCAATGCGCAGTTACATCGTAAATATCATGCATACGTATTTATATATTAAATGTATATTCAAGCTGCCGTGTTTACTGTCACTGCTCTTTCTCTCTATATAAATCTCTCTCTCTCTCTCTCTCTCTACCTGTCTCTCGCTGTCTCTCGCCTCTATCTCTCTCTCTCACACACCATTCAACATCAAAGTTCACTCGTATTCTCGAACTTAGTATCTTAAATATATAAAATCAGTAAGCGTTATCTGAACCTTCACAAAACTACAAGCCCATTGAAAATTGATATGTCACTCGCTAACTAGCTTTATTATTGTGCTTAATATAGATTGATACTGATACATAGATATTTGATTGATTGCACCCACTAATAAATAAATAACGAATATCTCTAAAAGTACCACTAATGCTAACAAGTGCTTAATGTATTTTTTACTTAAGTTTTAGAAGTAAACTTTGAAGTACTTATTTAGTTAACCTACGACTTTCTCGCTCTGTGCCTTTGCATATGCTATAACGGTATGCATAGTTACTTTCACGACTTGGGGCAGGCCTGCCAGG
The DNA here is from genome assembly GCA_030179655.1 of Scaptomyza flava. Classification (NCBI taxonomy): domain Eukaryota; kingdom Metazoa; phylum Arthropoda; class Insecta; order Diptera; family Drosophilidae; genus Scaptomyza; species Scaptomyza flava. The sequence continues at coordinate 284,178 of JARNME010000012.1, forward strand.
GGCTGGTTGCCTTGGATCCATTTGACTTCCTCTACTTTGCTGTCTTCATTTAGTCATTTCTTCACACTTTTAAACCTGCATCTGAACTAAATTATAAAAAAAAAAAAACTTGAAATGCAAACTCAAGGCCAACACAATTTCCAAGCTAATTCCTCTGCACTTTCAGCTGGCGCTGTTAGCTTGTTCACGTACTCAATACAACCGCATCAGCACTCGCACCCTTGGATTAAATGCACTTTAGGCACTAATAGCACTAATTAAATAAGCGTTCCACCTGTACCACTCACGATACAAACGATACTCACAACCACCAACTCACAGCTAACTAAAACACCTGGAACGAATTTGCACCTAATTTTTGGCACTAAACTGTTTTTGCACCTCACGCATGCCTGCGCCCCCCACTCTCCCCTGCCCCCACCCACTCTTTGGCTCTTTGCAGATAGAATAATATTTTTTCCCAACGGATTGCCAAAGCTGAAGCCAAAACCAAAAACAAAGCCGAAACCAACTCGCAAACAGAAACAAAAACATGGACAGCGCATCGGACACGCTTTTAATGGCACGGAGCTTTTGTCGAACAACATCGAGTACCAATACCATGATGAGCCGAACAACGAGCACAGATTCAGTCAGGCCGCTGCTGGGGAAACTGGGGAGGAGGCAGAGGAGCAGGAGGAAGAAGACGACGATACAGATGATGATGACTACGATGATCGTATACGCGCTGAAATTTATTCAAACTACCCGCATTATCTTCACCCACCCTCGTGGGGTATAAACAATCCTTTGGTGCTTGCCTCGCACAGTCCGCACACCTCTGAGGATGATGATGTGGTCGTCGAGGTTCCCACCACCACGCAGCATGGTCACAAGAAGAGGCCACCACAGCAGCCGTCGCCAGCATTTGTGGATGAGCTAGAACGCAGTGTTGTTGATGATATTGTGGTGGTAGTCGATGCTGGTCAAGGACCACATCAGAACACGCACACGCATCCACACACGCACACCTTCTATGCGCATGGCGTGGAACCGTCGACCACAGTTGGAACAACGAGCCGCACTTCGAGTATACCTAAGTATGCAGCGCATATGATTCGGCCAGGCCGAGCTCAAGTTGGCGTCCTTAAGCCTGAAACTTTATTAAAACTTTTACATATGATTCCCTAACCCAAACCCCCTTGTCATAGCACTTTCACGTTTGGCATTCAGGCCTTCAATTTACTCAACCAAAAACTCTTTTAACCACAGAAACGGCTGCAGCTGTAAACTTTATGCAGCAAAGCTTTTAAAATAATTGACTCACTTGGGTATACCACAATTTCCGGTTAACGGCAACAGCTAACTAATGAATATGCCCAACAAACAAAAGCAAAAACAAACTAATAAATAGAGTTGCGTCTAGGACGGCTGATGCCTGGATCCCTGGGCACTTGTAAAGCATTTAAATTCTTAATCTACTTCTAATGCATTCCATCTTAATGAATATTCAAATGATGTCCGCAATGAGCATAAACTGATTTCAGCGACATGCACTTTGTATGTTTTCCTATTTCTATCTATTTATGTATATGTATGTATGATCCTGGCTAGAGTATCCCCAGAGCACTGGCATTATTTATTTATAACGCATGCAGCTTTGCCAATTGTCATTCAGCAGCGGAAGTGAAAAGCTAACCGACTCTCAACGGTTCATCAACTTTAGCTGTTGGTCCTCTCTCTCTCTCTCTCTCTCCCTGCCTCTTTCAATCTCTCTTTGACCCTGCCTGTAAATGTAGTTAATGCTTTAAGCTGATTTGTGGCAGCATAATGCCCTTTTCTCTATGAGTTAACATCAGTTATGTCATATACAAAATGCCTTTATGCACAACAACAAAGCACATGCACTTGCACCTGCACACACACTTGACTGTTAAGAACATTATGTGCATATATAACTGGCCTTATTAGTTTACTTCTCAGCACATCTTGCTACGCTACTTGCAATTTAATAACAATGCACTTAAGTAATTTTGAAATTTCCTAAATACTTGCAACTCCATTTAGCACTGGCACCAACTTGCACGAAAATGCACATCTCGGCGATTTAATCGCCGGTAGCGATATATCCCACCGCACGCATTTCGCTGGGACCATGGATGAGAGAGGTAAGTAAAGTGTAAGTAATTAGCAATGTACTTTTTTAAATGCACTTAAGCTAAGCTTCGAATTAAATGCGAATCAATTTGCATTTGCCAATGTATCTTGGTTTGTTTTTAACACTATTTTAAGCCTTTTTATCAGAGCAAGCGGCAAATATTTAAGACTATTGAAGAAAAAGTTGCAATCTATAGACAACATTGCATATTCTTTATTTATTATTGTTGAATGGTATATGTTATATTATATTTTTTTATTTACGGTACAATAATTTCATACATTTTGTTGATCTAGTCGAATTTAAAATGCGTAACTATTAATTTTGAGGCAGAATTTAAGTATAATCAGAATATAAAGCCAGTAACATGGAACGTGAAAACTTGAACTCAAAGCAAACCTAGGTAATAAATAAGACCACTTGGGTTTTGTGGTTCCTTGAATTAAACATCAAGCAGATGGTAAGGTAGGGTTGAATAGTGTAAAAGCATATTAGACAATCGATGCACACATTATGCCACCGCACCACCGCACCACTGCACCGAAAGCACTTGTTAACAATAACTCACAGCCTCTCACTCCATCTATTTATCAGTCTCTTGTGGTCTTCGCAGACTGGCATCTTTTGTGAAACCAAATATATGAGATAAACAAACGGCGGGCAAGCGGCCACACGAAATGGCGTTTGGCCAGTGTATCTGCATCCTGCATCCTGTGCTCCGCTGTTGACGCCGCTGCTGCCGTTGTGTGTTGTCTGTTGTCTGATGTCCGCTTTGTGTATCTAGTCGTGCTGTTTACCACTCGCTGTCTTAGACATGGCACTTTGTAATAGCTATTGGCGTATAGTTATGGCTATCAGCCATTGCAATCACTTGCAGTTAAAGTAACACTCACACACATACACTTATCCACATGCAATACACAGAAGTGCCATAAATAAGCATTTTGTTTGCGTGCATTAGCGGCAAATGCTTTCCCTGCTCTCCCCGCGAAACCCCTTAACCATGACTTAGTAAATTATCGATATGAAGTGCACTAATACATTTAACTGCATTTTAGTTTGCATTGGCTTTTATTATGTTTGTTTAGTTTCTGCTTATTTACATGTTTCAGTCACTCATACAAACAAAAACACACACTCATACACACGCACACAGCAAAGTGCTCAAAACGCATTCATGCGGCTTTATCTTTGGCTGCAAATCTGTAAAGCTTGCTCCTTTAGCATGCCATAAACTGTTAATGCGCATAGCCAAAACCAATCGATTACTACCCCTCGAACTGTGTGTTTCACGATTGTTTGACATTTTTATTGTTACGCATTTTGTGCACTTCACTTATATTTATTAACACAAATTTCACTTGCTTTTGTCAATGTTCGTCCATCATCATCGTTGTACCGGTCATCGTCATCATTACCATCATTTTATTATCATCATCATCATCATTGATGGCGATCCCTTTGTTTTTGCATGCGCTGCGGCATGTGTTGTCCATCTACTGACAAGGGTTATAAATTTGAAGTTTCTCCCATTGTGTTCTTCGTCCCCGTACGGTGGCAACATTTGCCAATGTTTTGCTGTGGGGCACGCACAACAATGCAGCTATTGTGAATGTTTGCAAATATTGTCAAATATTTATGCATGTTACATTTACATGTATATTACTACTCACAGATATTTATATGCATTCGACTAATTTGCGTTTATTCACATTAGAACAACAGCAATCACAAAATGTAATTGCACACTGTTAAAAGATACTAACAGAAGCAAATTGCCGAAACGATACTAATATTTAGTTGCGGCAAAACTGATTTCCGATTACAGGCAGAACTTTTAGCAATTTTGAAAAAAATCGAGTAAAATTTTAACATATAATTTATCACAAGTAAAAACTATTAAAGCCATTTGTCAGTTATGCGCCAACAACACACAGATTCAACAAGCTCACGCTATCTAACTGGCATGGTGTTTGTTTGCATGCAATAAATATTTTCATAATAATGCAGAGCCTGCAGCGTCCTTCATGCCACTCGTTCCAAAGGCTTGTGCCACCATACTCGATAGACACGAAACTAAAATAAGGGCATGAAAACCACCAATTCCCTACCAGGCATAAAAGCGCTTACAAACGCATACACATACTGCTTTCACGCACTGTGCTAACGTTATTTTGAAATTATAGCGCATCCTACAATTTATCTCAGTTTCTTATTAGGTTTAGGGTCCAATGCCCATGATGAGCTGCAATGGAAAGGTTATGTCTGTATGAATATGTATTTGTGTAGACTTATTGTGCCAGTCCGAAAGCGTAAGCAAAAATCTGAAATATCTTTTGGATTACTTTAAGATACTTAAAAGAATGTTCCGTGGTCTTAAGGCTCTGAAACGATAATCTTACTGTAGAATTTGATTCAAAAACACAAATGATTCCTTTAAAATTTGACTAAATTGCGTATTCAGTACAACTGAATGACGTTGAACGTTACAGATTCACTCATTGGCATCGACAACTGCTTACATGTGTGATAACACTTAACGAATAGCTCTAATCTCATTTCCAGCTGATTCGCCCCGCTATGGAGGCTGTTAGGATTACGATTGCGAGTAAATATTTGCTCGGCAAAATAAGCGACAAACATAAATACAAATCGCAGACAGGCAAAGCAAACGCACAAGTCGCCTGGAAAATTCCCGCCGTTTAGTGCCCCACAATGACCGTGAGCCTTCTTCAGCTGCTTCAGCGTTCAGAGGATGTGGTATCCTTTGAGCACTGCTATTGGTGTACCCAGGCTAGCGACTCAAATGAAGCGCACTTAGGCGTGCGCTTGGCGAGATAAGCAAATGCTTCTGCTGTGGTTGCAAAGCGCCTCCACTGAATCGTTTACCATTTGCTCGCTCTAACAGCGCATGACATTTGAAAGATACACAAAGTTGCACACATATATACACTTGCACGCACACCTACACTGACTCACAGAGCACGTCTCTGTTAGCGTTTTGTTTGTTTGTGGGTGCTTTGGCCCTGCCATTGACATTGATAGCAGAAACAGCAGCAGTTCAGTGGCAATTGATGCGTGGTGCGCCACGCAATAAGCAATTGGTTAAATTGAACAGAAAATCGGCAAAGCCAAGCCACCTCTACTGTATTCCTATGACACTTGCCTAAATTGGTATTCGAGCAGTTAATGATGAAAATGGATTGAACTACACAGTTATCTGTTGTCAATCAATTATTAAAGCTTTTTATTTTGGCAGCTAGCCAATGTTTGTTATTTGCACTGCATGTCAATGTTACTACCAGGAATTCTTGTTAATATGAAATAAAACTGGCTTTACAATACATTTTGTTTAAAGCATTTATATTAAATGTTTTACGCTTATGTAGCTAAGGGATTAAGGGGGATGGTGTACATATCATTGGGCGTTTTGTCATTCCATTTATTGTTTTGTAAATAGGCCTAGACACAATTATCGTTGCCACCCAGTCTAGTTATATGATTGCTTTCATTGAACCAGCTGTTAAGGGAAACTGTCCTGCAATTTATATATATACTTATACACATAATAATGTAGATATACACTATATGACTGCTTAATTTAAATTTGTTTCACTGTGGCGCACAAATGTTCTAAACTGCACCAATAAATCACAATTTTCCTAAACATTCTATGTAAACAAAATTTGTACTTTTAAAAATAAAATTGTCGTTTAGTTTATATTATCTTACTTGAGTTTGTGGAAAAGGTCTGAAAGTTATATTTACCCGTTCAATTCAATGGGTAGACATATACAAACGTTAATTTTTCATTTATATAAAAAAGTAACGACAAGAGAACACAATTGAAAATTATGCAAATTAATTGGATGCCCAAATGTTGCTGAGTTCCAATCCTGTGTAGCAATAACATCTTTAACAACAAAAACAACAACTACTCGTATCTACAACAACATAAGTCAATGCCACTGCACAACTACAACAACCATTCTACCCTCTCTCTTCTCGCTACTTAAAATTCCAGTAAGAATATTGGGCATGGACGAAAAATTGCATCAGAGAATCTTCGATGATAATTTGGCGCTTATTGATACGCCATTAATAGCGAAGGGCGGCTCGGGAAGCAGCTATAATTATCCCGGCTCGGTGTCTAACTCGCTGCACGGCGTGCTCAGCTATCCGTTCAATATAAGCGGCTTTCACCAGCGCCACATGGCAGCGGGCGCGTCGGCAGCCGCCGGAAATGAGTCGCCATTTGATATCGTTGATACAGGCTACGGCTACGCCGGCAATGGCAATGGCAACGGAAACGGAAATACCGGTGTTTATTATCAAAGTATGTGTACATGTTTTAGCATGAACGTTACCAATAAATGAATAACTGACCACAAACTAGAAAAGCATTACAGTAATACAAAATGAAAAAATATATCACCAGCAGAAATAATATGCTACAAAAAATAGAGTAAAAAGGCCAAGCGGATAGTGTTTTTAACTGACAGGTAGAAGAGTGTAATTATTAAAACAGCATTTATTTTTCTTAGTTTTTGTTTAATATTTTTGAATTATTGCGCGTGTTGTATCGTCCCCTGTAACTAATACACCACACGTTGCAGATACATTTTTAAGTAAACAATAAACCGGCGCGCTCCTAGCCCGTCTTGGCTTTGTGCATAATTTTTGGCATTAGTTCAACTTTTATACATATTAAACAGTAACAACAATAACTGCCTACATACTCGGATATACATATTTCTATATATACTTATATATAAATTGATCTTAAACTTTACTATTTATTTTTAGTTAAATTTTCCGAACGTAGTTTGCTATTTGTTTTACAAATATTTTGGAAATTTTTTAACTTAAGCAAAAACATTTGCTTCAATTTTGTAATGAAAATTTTGAACAATGAGTTTTGTTTGCAATAATTCTTATTCAATTAATGAAAAAAAAACAGCTGTAAAAATAGTTAAAATAAAAAAACCAAAATTAATTATTCAAATGAAAATCTTGATAACTCCCAAATTCAAAAACAAAATTCATTTAAAATTAAACTTAAAACTGAAAACTAACTTATGTTACATTTAATTCAAGCACAATTTTCTTACAAAAATTTTTGATGCACCTTTTTCTGAAACAAAAACAATAACAGTTACAATCACATATATTTCAAATACTAAGTACAAAAAACATGCGTTACATACATATCTTTATTAAACTCAAAAATTTTGTTAAAATGCAAATTTTTTCTAATATGTTTCATATGTTGCGTGTTCCTGTTAATAAACAAAATATACAACAACAAGATCATCACTAACATAATACAAGAACTGCGTCGATGCCTATTAAGGGAAATCAATTTACTCAAGCCATTAAAATCAGTTTTCACAAGAAATAATCGCAATACATACTCTTTATTTTTCATAAGAAAGAAAACATTTTTTACAGACCTTATCGGTTAATTAACACTTAAATGAAATAACATTTTGTTGTTTTGATTGTTAAATACATATATATTTTGTGAAACAGCAGATCATGTTTGTTTTGTTTAAGTTTCAAATTAAATGTTCGTGCGCAAATACAATTTCTTTAACATTTCTTGTTCTCATTCAGAGATTTGTATATTCGTTTTGACCATCGTTTACACATAAAACTATCCAGTAGTCAGAATAAACAACAGTCGATTACCATATTAAACATATTCTCATTACCTTATGTGCTAGTTGGTGATGAATCGTGCCCAATTTAGCACAAAGAAACGACAATCACAAACACACAGACATACCTACATAAAACACATAAGACAGAACTTCATTGTTAAAAAATATTCTATACTTTTGGCGATTCGTAAATATTTTTATGAGTAGGTTGTAGTAACAAAGGCCTAATGTCTATTTAACTGCTATTAAGTATATACGTACAAAATTAAAAAAATTATAGTATTTAGTTTTGTTATATAAGACCCCGCAGCGCCGCTGCACCTGTATCTCCGCTGCTCACTTAAAAAACATAACTACGTTCCTCCCCTACTCTCCCTGCTGATGAAAGTAATGAGATATCGATATCCTAATGAACGTCCCATTTACAAGTTGTAGGCAACAAATTCGAAAAATAACTCTAAATATTGCTTTTAATTTTGTTATTTATGCTTTTCGTTTTTATAATTCGATTATTTCGATAATTTATGGGTGGATCTGTGTCTGGGTCACGCAAATGAATAAAAATAAAAACGAACAACAAGTTTGTTAATTAAAATGTAATCCATAACTGGCACCAGCTGTTGCCCCCAACATGATGCGCCATCCCTTCACGTCATGGAGCCCGTCAGCCCTTCAGTGTGTGTTCGTCGATAATCATTTCTAATTAGGATTATTTACCGTCTATCCCATGACGTAATTGAGTTATAAACAACGCCAGCACGCCAATGCTGTTGTGATAAGCTCGAGCTAAAATCAGAAAATATGCACATCTACATACATATATATTATTAGGATGTTTTAAATGCAATAAATAAATATGCCATTCAACTAAAATATTAAACGCAAAAAAAATATCATACAAATAATTAATGGTATGCTGCTAAAATAAGTAAATATGCATATGCTAAATAAATGTTACATTTTCTAGGGAGTGACAATAAACAAAAACATTTTAATTAGTTCAAATATTTTGAATTTCAAACATCGATTTAATTAATTTAGCACACTGTCCAACTTATTTGTATTGGCTCTTCATGTTGGTGGATGCAGTCTTGGTAGCTTTTTGAGTGCAAATTCTATTATTTAAAGGACTGGCATTTAAAGATGATAACTAATAGAACTTTTTAAACGATTTTCTACAATTTTTGTGGTTTCAATACTCTGATGATTTTGCGTTTGGCAAATGCAACTTTAACTCGAATCAAACACAATGGTCACTTGGGCACGTCTGCTGCTGCTGCTGCTGCTTCTGCAGGTGGTCAGGATGTTGAAGTTGACCTCTCAACGGAAATAATCAAGCAACACTTTCAGGTAAGTTGAAGCTGGAGTGGGCGTGGTCCTGCCAATGCATCACTTTCCAGAACTGCAGCTGGCTCCGGGGACAGACAATGCAAAGTACTGAATATGTTGCGCAATACCTTTATACATTTTTTTGTGTACAACAATGCAAAATCTTCGTGTAACGCGTGTAGAGTACCTGCCATACAGCACTGGATACCTGTCGAGAGGATCCAGCCTGCTCATCATCACTGCAGCCGATGCTGATGCATTGTGAGCTGCATCGCTGTAATCGCAATGCGTGCATGACATCATTGCAGTCATTCTACAAAGGACCGCACGAGGACCTGAACCTGGACATTGCCTTTTGTCTATGCAAGTAAGTGGCAGCAGTGCTTGTCCTGCTACAAGAGCAATTACCACTACAGAAAAATCTTTTCACCTCACCCTTTGCAACGGCAGAAAAGCCACCAACGGCAACAACAACAGTCCCAGCCAGCAGAATGGCAATCGGCACGACATGTGCATGATTGCACAGGAAAAACTGCATCCCGTCTGTGCACAGCGGCCACCCGATAACAATAATCCTGGCAGTTCCAATGGTATTTACTACCATCCGCCACCCGCTTGCCATGTGGTTGCCGACAGCTGTAAAGAGGATCGCGAATGCAGGTGAGCCAGATAGTCATAGCTATGCCCCATAGCTGTGTCCATAATTCAAATGCTTGCCAAGCGGAAACGGAAATATGCGCATCGCATGTGATATCCTGTGCTTGTTTTAATCTGTCTGTGTGTTGGGCTGCAATTCAATTAAACAAAATTGAATTTCGTGTGCTTATTAAATTACATGTATTCAGCTTTTGCTCAAGAGAGTGGCGCATACCTTTACTACCAAATTAACTAAACCGAAAACTGCCGAAAACAGCTCGAGTTGTGCGGTTAGTAAGCCAAAATCCGCGTCGTAGTCAAACGGGGCGTTAAATTACCACTTTGTGCACTGCTCTTCATTAAACATGGCACGAGGAACCACAGCCGCCAGGCTGGATGCACTTTCACAACCACTCCACTTGGCAGCCAAAACTTCAAGTCAGGCCGCGAATGTGTCAAACACAAAGTTAAGTGATAAATACGATGCATAGCATGACATGCATAACACACACTATATGGGTGTGTGAATGTGTGGAAACTGGGGTGTGGTGGTGTTTGTTTGTTGTCATGTTACAGCTGAACAACCGCAGCGAACGTGGCGTCGACTGTGGCTGTGAAAATTAATTGCCTTTTAAGTGAATCTCACTTGCTTTAGTAAACAACTAAATTGGACTAATGACGCTCATTTTGTATGCTGCGCTGCCTACGTACATATATAAATGTATATATGTGTGTACACGAGTGCGGGTGTATGGTGTGTAAAAGTAAAGTCAAACTAAAGTCGGCGTCGCTATTTGAGTGCTTATGTTGACTTATTACGTATACGACACGTTGTACTCAAGCACGTGCTATGTGCATTGTGCATTGTTGGGCTTTGGGCGTTTAGCAAATTTGTTTGGTTGCCTGAACGTAGTTAAAAGTTTTTTATTGACGCTTAGATGGCTGCCTCAACATGCCACGTGCCGATAAACTTCAATTACAATGCATCCACTTACATAAAACAAAGCAAAGCGTGTTTTATATAATCATTTATATTAGATTTTGATTGACAATGTCCAGTGTAAAGAATTCTGTCATGTTAGCAATTATTGAACAGCTTGTCTATTTGGAACATAATTAGGTTAAAGTCTTGTAGTTACCATAAAACTTCTAACAGCCCGCATAAGACAGAACATATAGGACAGTTAAAAAGGTAATTTGCTGCAGCCTTGCAAGCTTGAGGCAGATATTTAATAAGCTGAACTACATATTGTTGGCTTCGTTAGTCTGCAATTTGGTGGTAAACTTGCAGCTCATTTAAATGATTGAAATGCCAATGTGTTTGTTATGGTATTGTAAGTATACACTTGTCTGCACTGCATTCTTACGCATATTACGAATACGCCACATTGCAACTAAAGCGGCAGCATCAAAGATTTTACAAGCACTGTCGTAAACCTGATGCCATAAATTGTGTAGCTATTTTGTGGTGGTAGAAGGGGAACATCTGCAGTACCATGAAATGCAGTACCAAGAGTTATTCTAACATAAATTGCATGACATAAATCTCCGACTCAAGCAAGCAACAGTGACTGCAGGTAACGCAATACTTACTCACAGCAAGACGACAGAATGGCAGTAGTGAACTGCAACTAACTGATGAATAAGCCAAAGCATACTAAAAACAAACACAAGTACATATGTATACATACACCTATACATGCATTTGTTGACACTCTGGTTTTCCATCTCTGCTAATCGTCACAGACTCAAGTTGGAATATTACGAGCAGGCATGTGCCGTGGACAGCGTGACCAAGAAGTGTGCCGGCCGTCCTAGTGGTTGCCGCACTGCGATGATTGGCATCCTGGGTACCATGCTGCGCACCACATGCGCCTGCCAAAACACTGATACGCAGCATCTTTACCAGTGTGTTGGCTGGCGTCGTCTGCTCTGGATGAATCCCTGTGTCGGTGAGTACAGCTCGACAAGTTGATAATTGCATAGCTGCAGAACTGCATTGCATAGGTCACAAACTACAAACTAATGTTTGTTTCAGTTGAGGCTCAAAAGGACTTTCATATGAAGCGGCTGGCCGAGTTGGGCTTCTTAACAACAACTACGACGACAACGACAACCACAACTACGACAACAACAACACGTGCACCGCCTCCGCCACCGCCTCCGCCACCGACAACAACAACAACAACGACAACAACCAATTTGCAGCCAAAACAGACGGCAAGGAAACCAGCAACGCATGTCTTTAAGGTAGGTAGCTTCACCTACGCCAATGGTGTGCCTCTTACAGTAGGTTAGAGCATTAACAGAGCTAATTGTGGTGCAACAATAGCAACTGCGTGCTTGTGTAGCTGTGGTCAGCGTTACACGCCTGCCTTATACCTCATACCTTCGTCCGTTCGTCCCTTGTGTCGTTCCATTCATTTATCCTTCAATCCGTCTGTTTTCCAATCAGCACTCAATCAGTGGCCGCATAGAGTCGAAAAGCCAAGCGCACAATAACCCAACAGTTCGAGAATCGAAGCTTCGCGTATGAATTCAAACCGACAAAGCAATCAATTTCTGCCCTTTTGCTGATGCAACTGCGGCTGCAGTTGCTGCTACTGCACCAAAAAGATTAAATGCAATGCACAAAAATATTCGAATCCGCATTGAAAACCTTAAAACATTTCTTTTCATGTATCAACCATTCCAATAACAACAATTGCGAACAACAATCACAAAAACCACAATAACAAAAAATCAAATAAATAAAAAAATGTTTAAATTTTTTTTGTTTGAATAACTGTTCAACAATATTGAAAAACCACGAAACACCCAAACAAATAACAACGAAGCAGGTGAAGGAGAAATCGGAGCCAGCATCGGTGGAACACAATTATCTCGATCCACCCGATTCGGTGCCGCTGCACAGCGGAAACGATGCCAGCGGAAACGGCGGAAATGACGATTATCATGGCGGCAATGAACACGACAATAATCATGCCAAGGAGCATGCACATGGACACGGGCATGGTAATAGCAACGGCAACGGTAACGTTAACGGAAACGGCAATGGCAATGGCAAGGGCGACCACCGGCGGCAGGGTAAGAAAAATGGAAATGGACAAAACTCTGGCCTTGGCAGGCAGGGCGTAAATATCGATGATCCGGTAATTTTTGTTGACCAAATGGAAACAACAGAATTTGTGCACAGCATCAGCCACACAGAGCCGACAACCGCAACGACCACAACAATGGTGACCACAACAACAACGCAGCCGCCAAGTAAGTAAATGCATATGAGCGACCCCTTTGGTTGAATGCTCTTTACATACGTATTTATCACATATGTAGACATCCGTGGCGAGGACAAAGTTCGGGTAACTTTAACCACACTTCCGGCTCAAAAATAAAAGAACAGCAACATTTTTGAGCAGTTTTTTTTTTGGGATCCAGGGGTTACTTATGCCTGAATGGTTTGCTTTATGCTGCGTCATTTAAAGTTCGCTGACTTTATCACAAATGGCGCGTATCTAGATACGAGGCATTATAAGGACCACCCACTTCTTAACCACCCTTCTCATTATGAATACGCATTTCAGTTTAAAAAATTTGCAATATAATTGATGTGGTTTCTGTGGCTATGTGGCTAATTAAAACAACAACTTAACGCTGAACGAATTCTGAATATCTATATGCATTTGAATTTCCGTACGTTTCATTCATATGCATGGCTGTGTGTGCAAATGTTTGTACGTGTGCGTGAGCTTGCAACCAGCAACCGGAAATGAGTTTGTTTTTGGCTCTTATGGCAATTACTCACATATTGCACAGCTTTTAAATATGACATGGTCAACGAGCGTGTATTTAAAATCTGATTTAAGCTTCTGTAGGACAGACAAATAACTGTACGCACTAGCAGTATATTGGTGTCCGCAGTGAAGTATGTCTTTGCGATATAATAAAAGTCTTTCTTTGCACACAAAGACATAGTTGCCTGGATACCAGCTAATAACGTAACTTTGACTTAAGTTCTATTGTAACAATTAGAGTTTAAGGTACGTGTTTAAATTATGTCATACACACGTATAAATAATCCGTCTTGAACGAATATCTTTTACCACTTCGGTATCAGCATCCTTCAATATTATTTATTACAAAAGGACAAACCTGTTTACAAATTGCATTAATAATGTAAATGAGTTTGTTCGTTTGCCGCATGTCTATCAACGGAATAACATACACACACATGCATAAAGGCATGTGTGTTTAATCATACATAGATAGAGAGATAGACGGCATGTGTATGACCAGTAATTATTTAGACCATTGGGACATTTGCGTGTACATTTTGTATGAAATGTTGTTGTTTGGTCGCCGAAGAGCGTCGAGTAGTGCAGTTTGCATGTCTCATCTATAATTGATTTGAATCCAACGCCGGGTGGGTCAACACAGTTGACACTAGCATTTAGCAGTTTAAAAGCTGACATTAAAGTATTTTGTCAATTAAATAGTTTTTAATTATTTACTTAATGCAGTTTAATGACCCACGCAAGCATAAAGATGATGACTAATTAAAAATTCATATAAGATGATTAAGTATTTCTGACAAAGTAATTGCCCAAGGCAATACTAAAAATGGCTTAGGATAACGTTCGTTAGGATTTATTGTTAGGCAACACTCTACACTCGCCTGCAGGCAAGCAATTAACACACTCTCCTCTTCAACAACAGTTAACGCACATGGCAAACATAAAGTGCTCGGCCCATGCGACAATTCAGAAATCAAGGTGTTTTTGACAGAGTGTTTTGCCTTTTTGTCTTTTTCTTAGCTGCTGCATATTTGTTTACCTAAAGATTAAGGTTATTAATCGTTTTTGAATGCCTCACTTCTGACTTTCAGGAAATTGTGTGGTGCAGCGGCCCCATCAAAGCGATCAATTGATACGCGAAGGAAGCAGCAAGCGGGTAAGTTTTTACAGCAATGTTTTATGTCTGTGAAGTTCTCTTACTCTAATACACTTGTACATATGTATGTAAATATGTAACTGCCATTGTGAACATATATGTAACTGCTGCAATTCGTCAACAATTTACAGCAATTAAAGTGTTTTCATTTGAATCAAAAGTGCTACCAGTTTTTTCTAGCATCATGTCATATTTTATTTAACCTTGTTTTTCCAAACGAAGTTCAGAAAGTGTTATTAAACGCATTTGCATAACTGAAAAGTTCACACAGCGGATGCAAACAAAACAATCGAAACAACTTTCTGATGCAAAGCGGAGCGTGCAAAGGTATGAGTGTGTGTGTGTTTCTGTTTGCCTGGGCTACGTGTCGGCACGTGCTCAACGAAAAGATATTACCACATTTAACAACGCCATGAAAATGGTTAGGGCAACGCATACAAAACAACAAAATGCGCAACATCGAAAAACAAAATAAAAAGCACAAGCAAAACAACAGAAACAATGCACTTTGTCCACTCCACTTTTCTTTTCACTAGTTCTGTAGTTCGCTCTACGTGCTACTAGCAACAGTTTTATGGCAAGTGTAATGCAATTAGTGCTAAATTGCAGCTACAGGCTAGCGGTTGTCTTCTGCAACAGGGCGTATGCGTAATCGAATGCCTGGCAAATAAGAGCTGGTCATCTTTGCTCATATATTTCTTAGTTTTTCACAGCACCATCATTACTTGCAGATCTACTCATTGGACGATGCTGAGTGCAGCGAACTGTGCAGCTGCGGTGACTCGCTAACACTGACCTGCCACGCCCTCTGCGTGCCGTTTGCCCCCTGTCGCACTGCCTTGGCGTTCTACAGTCATGCATCGCCAGCTTATCAGGCGTTCCGTGGCCGATGCCTCTGCTACTCGGGACGTTTCATTTGCATGAAGCCGCCAGTCGGGGACTACATTCTGCCAGGTTAGTTCTCATTCATCTTTTAAGCCATTCAGCTATCCAGCCACACACTGCATCAAACTGCTGTAGATTCTTTTCGTTTGATGCGTCGTCACTTCCATTATTCTGATGTATGAATTTTATTGCTCTATGTTGACTGAGGTCTGTTTTTTGTTACCTATTTTCTGTTGAGTCCACGACTGGCAATGAAGACGCGTGGCTAAAAAGTCTGCTTTATATAACCAGTTACCAGTTTTTTAAAAAAAAAAAAAAAACATTCTGTTGCTGATGCTATTCTTATGGCAGACAGCCATCTGCACTTCTTTGAGTTTGGCTTAACAAAGCTGTTCAAGGTTGCATGGCACTTTAATACGTGTGTTTTGATCTAGTCTTCTCTACTCCTCTTTGAGCAAAGAGCTGAGTCACAGTCGTGTAAATCATGCATAAGTAAAACATATTTACTTTTTTTATGACATACTTTTTGCAGGTGGCATCTTTTTACTATTGGGCTACAGTGCTGCAGACGAGGCACTGCTGCGACCTCATACCAATCTAGGGGTACAGGATGCAGTGCGCGCCTTACAACAATACGTAACAAACTACATCAATAATCAGGTAAGAAATCGGAAAAATAGATTTTTAGCTTGACTTAATCGAATATTGTTTGTAATTTTTGTTATTCCCCTTGTCGTTGTGTTTCTTTCTTCGCAGACGCAATGCACGTTAACACTGTTCAACATGACCGAGGAGAACATTATCATAGCCGCTCAACTACCACATGATGGCAAGCTGCAGGACATCGAGCTGTTGCGCAGGGAAAAGGTTTGTATATAACCTTCTTAACTGTATTAAGCAGGCGGTTAAATGCAGAATTGCTACTAACGCAAACGCTTACTATTATTGGGTATGTGAACATTTTCAGGACGAATGCACCGCGATACTGAAGACTATCAGTCATCACATCAACACCGAGCACCATGAGCTACAATCCCACCGACTGCTGAGCATTTTTAAAATGTCCGAAGTCGATGTTGTCTGGCCGGAAAGCACGAGCGCAGCTCGCAGTGGCCAGACTGCAGCCAGCCACTTGTTGTCTCTGTTCCTGCTCTCGCTTTCAGTTACCGTCCATGGCACGCGGCGTATGAGCATTTTTCTTGTGGCAACATGACACAGCAGTTGAACGCGGCGATTACAAACTAACTGTATGTAGCTTACTTGTAAGGTGGGGTGGGGTTCACAAATTGTGACATCTTTGCGCTGTGAGCAGTGCTCACTAAAATCGATACACTAACATATATATATATATTAAGATATAAGAATCTTCTGTTCGTGTGTGGGTAAACGCCTCCTAAACGGCTGGACCGATTTTGATGAAATTTTTCATGTGCGTTCAAGTGGGTTTGAGAATGGTTTTTGTTGTGTTAGCTTTATAACGCGTTTTATTTCTATGGCAGTAGGCAATTCAAAAAATTTATCGAGAAAGCAAATGAAGCTAAAAATTCTTATGTTCAGTCTAGCCAGTTCATTGTGAGTGAAACTAAAATAAATTTGAAACATTGTCGGAAGCTGATTTTTTCACCGTGAATATTTTAATTTAAATCCGAGTGTGTAAAGTCGGTTCAATTGGATTGGATACGTTATAAAATTTGGAGTTGTATGAATGGCATGAAGATAATAAGTTTTCAATAAAAATATTCATCTAAATGGTCCAGACTGTAACAGCTTATTTCAAAAAGTTTTTTTGAAGACCGGACAACGTCTGTCGGGTTCGCTAGTATATATACATATTTATTTATGTATGTGTAGATATAGAATGCACTAAAGTGCATAAGAAAAAAAAAACAAAACAAAAAATTAAAATACAATGTGTGTGCGATACGTAGATGTGAATGTAGCTATCAAAAACCTATACGAGCATACTCCTCGAATATTCAGCAGCATTAAATGTGAGTTAGTTTAGAGTTAGCAAAATGTGTTGTATACTTTTAGGGACTAGCAAATATTGAGGTGCTTTGTTATTAACGTGGAAAAGCGGTCTTACTTTTTTATACGTACTTACACTTGTAAGGCTTAAAGTAATTGATACACCAATCGAATAATGATAATAGCGATAACAATTAACTTTATACACTTAGAATTGAATGAAAGAAACTGCTGTCTAAATAATAATTATATTAAAAATAATGGAAATTATCTACGTGCGTATAATAGTAAAAGTGAACCTTAATACTATATATTGATAATGAAAACAAATGAAAATATGTGTAAATAGACTTGAAAACGTTTACATATACATGCAATACATGTAGCTAGAGTTTTATACAATAAAGGTATTCAGTATATTAACTGAGCTACATTCAACACTCATTATCATCGCCACACCACACAACTCAGAATTAATTGCAGTTTCTTTACACTACAGTTTCTTTTCACTGCAAGCATCACTGCAGACTAAAGCATTTCGAAGTTAAAACACCCTTGCAGAACAGTTTTTTTTTTTTCGAATAAACAGCCTTGCACGAACATGGATTTGTCATGAATGTAACACCGCTTGAAACAATTTCTGCAAGAGTATACACAGTTGATCAGTTTAATCATGCTTATATTGAATTTTATTTAAGGCCTGAACATTTTATTTTTATTTTACTCTTCGTAATAACATTTGCACATGCGAAATATAATAGTTAATGTACCTTACAACTTATTATTCGCTTCGCAAAAGTTCGAAGCCTGAAAATAACTTCGGTTTTTTTTTATCAATTATAACTTACATGGTCTTACATCAGCATTCTTGCCTGTATTCATTAGAAGAGGTTTCATATCAAGTAACTCTTTGATTTGCTCCTACTCTTAACGCTGTAAATAAATTGAGAATACAACTTGTTTTATCAAATACTAACAGTACATATCAAAATGAACACCTAAATATACACAGAACGTCGTATGAACTTACCCTTTGTGCATACCTCTTTATACATATGTACATGCAAATATACCCAACAATAAACATAAGTATCGAAAAACAACATAATTAATTCCGAATGTACTAAAAATGGTTTAAATATAAAAAAAAAACAATAAAAAAAAAAATTGAGTAAACGTTGCAGTCGGACGCAATCGACTGCGTAATATTCTGATACCAGTAAAAAACGGTGTTAGGGAGCCTGCTTTCAAAATGGGACAACGATACAGGAGGTGTAGGCGCGGCGTTTTCGGGAAACATCATTAGCTATATTGCCATCAAAATTTGTGATTCTAGCTAAAAAACTGTGAAGGATATAAACGTTTCCAATTTTAAAAGGTGTATCGAGGAGTGGGCGAGGCGTCAAGGTTTTAATGAAGATCTTTGGGAAATTGCACTAGATATGTTTCTTCCAAATTTGGTGACTCTAGCCGAAAATCTGTTAAAGACATAGAATAATACGATTCAACAAGGTGGCGTGGCGGCTGGTGGCATTTTTTGACGGGTCGTTATCAACTATCTCGGGACCAAATTTGTCAATTGTAGCTCAAAAACTGGGGAAGATATTGGCTTTTGCGATTTCAAAATTCCGAAAGGCTGAAGGCGGAAGGGCGTAGCATGGCAGCATCATTTTTTATGCAGTTATTTTTGTCTACTTTCTTAATTCTGTAGCTTAAGCTGTATAGTGTGGAAAATATATGGATTTATCAATTGATTTTCTTGATTTCCTAGACCCTTAGTGTAGCAATCTAATTTTGACACTTTATCTGTGCCACCCGCCGACAAATATACTTGCACAGTTTCAAGTCTTTAGTTTATGCAGAATGTCGGACATTGCACAGATCCAATAATCTCTTAGCCTTCGGTATCAGAGCATTAAAAACAATTATAACGAGATATCCTTACAAATAAAGCAGTATAAAAATAAATAGAACTTCAGTTATAATCTAAGTTTTATAGGTAAGTGTATAAATAAAATAAAAAAATTATATGAATATAAATTGTGAGTTTATGATATAGAATAGCCACTCCCACAAATACGCACACAACACACTTTAAGCCTAAGCTTGACCGTTTGAAACAGCCTTTGAGCATATTTTACACACGTTAGACACACACATACACATATGCATACGTATCTGATGAAAGTTATAGTGTAAAGTGTTGAGTGTAAAGTGCGCTGAAGAAATGGTCACAATCATGAAAAAATGTCTTCCTTAATGCATACGCATGACGATATGCGTTACATATACATACATATTTATATACATAGTCAATGCTAACTTGATATACCTAAATATACTCGTATACCTATATTCTATATGTTATAATGCTAATAATGCTATTGGTGCACCCTAGACTACGCTTCAGTTAGTGAATACTAGACAAGAGTTATGCAAACCAACCATGGGTAATTATTATGATTATAATTATGAATTATCTTGCATATTATACCATTGTTGACACTATTATAGCAAAAAATACAATTAAATACTTTAAAGCAGCAAAATACTTATGCATAATACGTGCGATACACATGAGAGGATTAAGTCCTTAATAAAAATTAAACTTATTAATATACGTATGTACCACAATACTTAACTTATGTTCGAGCATTGAGCATTGCAATGCACCTAAATAGTTCCCTAGGCCACCAAAATGCAAGCGACCTTTAAGGAAGTAAACCTGCTTATTAAACAGCTTGTAACCAGTTATTATAAGACGAATTTAAAAATATATCCACGAAAAATAATGGGAGTTGTCAGAGTGTTTCACGTAGGTATCTTAAGTCGCTCCAAACTGCATTGAAGATAACTTGCAATTATAAAGAGGTTACAAAGAATATTTACATAACTAATCTGCATTGCAGTATCTGATATCTATTCGCTTAAGCCGTACGATTTATGTTTATATCCCTTTTACTTTGTCATTGTGCTCTCGGTTAAGCACAGCACGAGGCGTAGCTACAATGTAAAGTACCGTTAAAAAGAAAAGCAACTACAAATAGATCAATACTGTTTAGGAATATATAATATAGAAAAGGTAGCCAGAATCAATGTTTAAAAAAAAAGACAGAAAGGAAAAATATGAAGGCACATGAAATATGCATGAGGAATACTCGTATATTCGTAAGTTGCAAATAAGCTGAGAAGTTGAAGAAAAAATTCAAGTTAAGCCTAGCGACAACAAACCAAACAAACACCATTTAGAAAAAAGGAAAGTTCATGGTATGTACTTATATATAAGTAAGAGATCGACACACACATATGTATATGTACTATTACTATGTCAACGGCTTTAAGTTAAACTATTTGAACCGAAGTCCATGATGCAAAGTCAACCAGAAGAGCCGAGGCTCATAATGAGAAAGAAAAAAACATTGTAAAAGCAGAAAAAACAAAAAAATAATAATAAAAATAAGTATAAAAAAGAAAACCAACAGATGATTGTTATTTGCAAAATGATGTACAAGTGGACCCTGACAATGTAAGTACCAAAAACAATAAAAACAACGAATTTCAATTCGTTGGAATTTATATGCATTGTGCTAGCGCAAATGCGGAATATATCAAAATTCCTGCTGGCTAACAAACCAAGTAAAAACTTTAAATGGAAATTACTTACAATTAAGTATACACTTTTAACAAATACTTACTTTTGACAGTTATATTAAATTTTAATTTGTACAGTGTTTAAATATGGAACTAACCCAACTTAAGGTCGTTTTGAATATCTGCATGTTAAGAAATATGTTATCAAATATTTATCTCAGGTTTTGCGCCTCTTTGCCGTGCACTTCATTATTGACCCCCAAAACGCCATGGAGCGTTGAATGCTGTGACACAATTGAGTCGAGCCGAAAGTGAACAATGACTAAACAATAAGGGCTAAGAATACAATAAAAAAGAATTGAAGCGGCATTTTGTTTGAAATAACCTCAAGAAAAGTTGCCAGCCGCAAACAACACCAAAAGAATAAATAAAAACTGCACACAATGCTCTTAGAGCGTCGACTTTGTTGAGATTGAACAAAAGATGAGCCCAAGACAAAAGCAGTTGCTATGCTTAAGGCGAGCCTTCAACTCGAGGGCCCCGACTCAATAAACATACATACACTCACCACAAACACACACACACACACACAGCACACATTCTTGCTTTTGGACTAGTGCAAAAGAGGAAGGTCAATCATTGGAATGCTGCCAGTTAATTCATACATAAAAGGTGGCGGGCCAGAAGGAGAAGTGACAGCACAAGCGGCAAAAACAGTAGCCAATTTGACCCTGAAAGGCCTGGCACGCCCATTTCAGCAGCTTACTTGGGTGGCTGAGCTTGGCATTTATACTTCCACTTAATTAGGTAATAAATGATTGAAGAAATGATGTCTAGACGTGAGAGCCATTTTGATGGCACGAAGAACGCCAACCAGGCCAAGCAGCAACAGCAAAGAAAACTTGACAAGCTGCCAATTCATTTGGCACGTGAGAGGCTAAAGTTTTACAAATAGGAACATCAGCCACACTTACTAGACATACTTTCATGAAATTTCACGTTTGTTTCTTAAAATTTATATCCCATCTTTCATTCGGTGTTTTGTTAAGCGCATTGTAAATTATTTGATAGCCAACAAAAACTAAGAATTTTAAAATAATGTGTTTTGGGGACAGCTATGTCAGCGTTTATTGTGGGTTTAGTACGTATTGAAGCTTGAAATAGAATAAATTTAAACGAGAAGATTAGTTTAATTTTAAGTTAATTTGCAAATCTTGCAAAATGGTAAACCGGCCGTAATCTTCCCACAGTTTGGATTCCGGTGAGCAGTGTCGATGTCGCGGGCATAGGCATTCTACATTTTAGTCTTTTCATGTTCCTGACAGATTGTTTGTTTGTGAGTGTGATGTTTCTGCATTTAGTATGAGGACGTGACGCACGCACATTTATTTGCCTGCCATGATTACGTGTTGGCCATTTTATTACGAAACTGTTGCGCTTCTCTGCATGCTGCTCAGGTGCTGCTCGTCTCTCCTCTTAACTCCTCTTTACTTGCCACCACCTTCCATTCTTGATTCACCACCTCCGCGGCAACGGTAATGGCAGCTTTTGTCTGTCTGCTGTGCTTTGTTTGCTTTCTGTTGCTGCTCCTCAGTGCTTTGTTCTGCTTGGAATTGCCTTTTATTTTCTGTTAATTGAAGTTGCTGCCATCACATTTTTCTTTTTTTTTTATTCTCTTTATCACTTTCTTTTTTGTTTTTGTTGTTTGTCCTTTTTGCACACACTCATGCACTAAAACTCACACACACTTACACACACACACACGTGGCTTGTGTTATT
This sequence comes from Scaptomyza flava, assembly GCA_030179655.1. NCBI lineage: Eukaryota > Metazoa > Arthropoda > Insecta > Diptera > Drosophilidae > Scaptomyza > Scaptomyza flava. The sequence continues at coordinate 307,116 of JARNME010000012.1, forward strand.
TTTCCTTTTATTGCGGCGTCTACGTTTTGCCTGTTTTTGCAATTTTAATTAAAAACGTGTTTATAACAGCGCAAAATGCTGATGAGTGAGCAGAATAATTTATTTCAAATATATACAAAAAACCGAATGACAGGCTAATGGTAATACACTTGCCTATACAAATATGTGTGTTGCGTCTTGTTGTCGTTTATGCAATTAATGGCAATATTCATGCCAATTGCTTAATCTGATTGTTGACTTAACTTTTTATGGCTGGCGAATAAGAAGTCGCTTTGCAAAATGTTATTAATTGCAAGTCGGCAGACACAAAGTGTACAACATTTTTAGTGAAATACTGTGAGAAATTATGTGAGAGTGCTGCGAGAAACGGTAGCACGCTGAGGCACATTTATCCATTACGAATTCCTTTGCATAACACTGAGGGAATCTATATTGCCATGCAACCACATTGGCACTGCAAAATATGCGCTGCAGCACAAAGAATTCAATTCAATTGATATTCAAATGCGCATTGCAAACACGCCAAGGCATCGGCAATGGCATCGACAACGGCAACGGCAACGGCTATGGAATCGGCATCCATTATTTGTCGATTTTGTACATGGCAGATAAAGAAGAGAAAAATAAAAAAATTGCATAAAAAGCAATGGGTTGTCGAGAAAAGATGCTGAGGGATTATGGGAGGAGCAACGAATGTTAAGGTTAGGAGTTGCAAAGCCTACTTTTCATAAGATGCAACTGTTGGCCAATGAACAATGGGCCATTGCTAGTAACTTGGCTCTGAACGCAGAGCGCTAAAAGTGTGAGGTGTGCAATATTCAATTGCAACGAATATTGCAGCGCCATTTGCCAAACTCAGCACCTTTGGCCGAAACATGACGCAGACACAGAAATGTACACAGGCAAGTGTAACAAACAAAGCTCTGAGCTAGCAACTGGGAGCCAGAAGCCAGGAGCCAAGAGCCATCCATGCATCATTTGCATAGCCCAATGGGGCTAGCTGGCTGAACAAAGCTAGGCATGTCTATGGACATGTAGACAGACATCGGTAACGTTCGATGCGCTCAAGTGTAGAAAACGCGGAGGACAAAAAAATACATATAAAAAAAAACAAAAGCAAAAAGAAAAAAAAAAAAACAAAGTAGTAGGCAAAGGGGATTGGTAACCGGTAACAGCAACGAAAAATGCTAAGGAGCCAAATACTTGAACATTTGCAAACGCGGCAAAGTAGCGAAAATTTGCAAATTGATTGCATTCCAGTGCCAGGAAGAAGCCATTGCAACAGCAGCAGCAGCAAACACCCCAGCAAGATATGATTCTTCAAGTATAAATTCTGCACACTCATGTTGGCAACTTTTAGAAATTCTCAAAAAACTCAGTATTGACAAACGGCAATGGGCTTTTTTAAATCAAAAGTGCATGCACATTAAGTTTATGTCAAATAAACTCAACCTGCTGTCTGCTCTTGGAATCGTATGCAATGCAATTCTGGAGTCTAAATAAGAGTTCCACGCGAAACACAACTTTAAGTCAATTAACAATATTGTATGCCGGTGGGATTCCAACAACGACAGAAATTGATTAGAGTGTGTTTTGTGCATCATTTGAGAATTTATTAAAAATTCAAGCTCTCTGCCGCACTTTGTTGCCCAGCACGCCAGAAAGCGAGCCAAAACCGGAGTACCAAAAAACCCGGTGTATCGAGTGAAATTTATGAACAAGTAAGCAGTCGAGGAAGCTCGACTTGTACGTACCCTGATTTCAATCATTGTTTGTGTATATATGTGACTGAATGCTTAACGCCAGAAAGCGAGCCAAAACCGGAGTACCAAAAAACCCGGTGTATCGAGTGAAATTTATGAACAAGTAAGCAGTCGAGGAAGCTCGACTTGTACGTACCCTGATTTCAATCATTGTTTGTATATATATGTGACTGTATGCTTAACTTAACTGCAAATGATCATATTAGCATCATTAGAATATCAAAAATTTTGGATCAGCTTTGCAACTATTATAGTCTGAAAGATTGACACACTCATGCAGACGGGCGGACAGTGGACCCTTTATATGTACCATTACATGGGTTCAGGGTAAAAGAATTAAAGAAACAAAGAGCCATGCTGACCAACAAGATGACACCTAGTGAAAAAACTTGAACACATGCCTAATAAATAATTCAGTGCGCAACAAGCGGACAACAAGCACACTTGCGGTGCCCAGACCATCCAACCACTCACCTTTCCACCCCCATCTGCCCCACTGACGAGCTTTGACAGACCTGTGTCCTGAGTTCTGTGCCTAGACGGTCATCAATGCAAGAAGAAAATTGAAATCTATTTAGATATGTCGACACAAGTGTTTCGTATAAGTATTGCCGCATGTCCTTTAACGTATGTCCATCTCTCTCTACCACAGCTCGCCATATGCGGTTTATTTGTTTTGCGGCATGTGCGTAATATTTACGGAACGGTTTTTCGATTTCTGTTAATCTTTTGAGCCAGCACATTTGATGCTGTTGTCTAACACAACAAATAATAAAACGAAAAACAATGCAATGAAATGGAATGAGAATCTATAACACTGACTAGAAAATGCTTTTAGCTAGACAAATTTGATGAACGAGCAAAATCCTAGTAACAGTATGTCAGAAACGTTCTTCAAAATTCGGTAGCTTATTAAAGTGCTTTTGAGAGTCTGCCATTGTTGCGTTAATATACCGAATTAGACGGCCCATGTTTAAATTTGATGTGTGCAAGAAGAACATTTTGGGTTGCTTGCTGCAAAAGTCGAGAAATGAGAAATGAGGCACAAAAAAAATCATTTAGCATAATGATTAAAATAAATCATATTACAAAACATTTTAGGCGCTAGAGAAAGCAAACCTAACCAATAGAAAACGTAACTGAGAACCTGCTTGCCTACTAAACATATGCGTGTAAGAGAAGGCATTATGTATACGCCACGTAGCCAGCCACGTTGAGCACAAACAAATGCAAACAGACAAACAAAAATGATTTATAAATTGGCACGACGTGCATAAAATGCTGAGCGGAAAAAATTTCCACTGCATACGTAATGAGACTGGAGAACCAACACATAAACCCAAGCACTAACCCCAAGTCCAACGCTGGATAGGGTCTGGCTGGCAGGGTAGCTGGCTAGCTGGACGATGACTTTAGACTCATGTGAGTGTGCAAGAAGTGGCATTTAAATGCGCGCATTTATTCACTTATAAATGCTACAAATAAAAATATGCTAAGGGAATATGCTAAAGAGCTATGCCAGACCAGACCAGACCAGCCAGACATCCAACCATCCAGTTAGGCAGACTCAGCGGCAGGCGATCCCGAAAAATAAGGCCAAGTATGGCCCACAAAGTGCACCAAAACTTTTCTAGAAATATAGCTGTCCTCTGTATGTGTGAGTATGCGAGCGTGCTTGTGTGTATGTTTATGGTGTCTGCATGTACTTTAAATCTCATTTGGCCTGCAGCGGCTCACGAATTTTGAAACAGGCAGTAAAAGAAAGAGATAGAGTGTGTAAGCGAAAGAGTGATGTCGAGAAAAAAGAACAAAAAAAAAGGCTTTTTAAAGTCTTGTGCCTGTTACGGCAAACCATCATCCTGACACTATCGCTATGCAACTCAAGCCACTTTACACCACACACACACACACACACACAGTACGCACGCACATATGCCATGAATTTCATTTAGTTAGTACGTGTGTGCGTTAGTTAATATTCCGCACGTATATTTACTGAAGTGTATGTGTATGTATGTATATGTCTATGTGTGTTTGTTGCCTTTAAATTACTTAAACCATAAAGAAAACTTATGTATGTTTTTTGCTGGTATGCGTGTGTGTGTCTGCAATACGCTGTTTATCTTATGTGTTGGATAATTTTCTTTAACTAGACTTAAGCATCGCTCAAAATATTTAACTAACTTAAAAAAATTGCGCCAAGTGATGCGTTTAATGCTTATGACAATGCCCAAACCGATTGGCAACATATTACGCTAGCATCTGCTGTACAGCGTTTTTATTAACTTATCTGAATACGCGTCCTCTGCTGTTGCTACTGCCTTTGCTGGCTGGATGCAAGCTTGCCATCTTTTTAATAGCTACCATGTGTCTTACTGCAAGAAAATCTGAACAAGCGCTGACAAAGACTACGAAGACGCCGGAGTCACCCACCGTGAAAATTCGTTGCATATTAAAAGCGCGTTCGTTGCACGGGCGGAGGCAATGATGATAATGCGGCACACGTGCACTAAAATGCAAGCACTTAAAATATTTATAAGCTACAGAAGGTAGCAGAAAGTGCAACATTTTGGCAGCGCTAGATAAATCACAGGCAAAAGCCAGCGAGCAGATAGGATTCTGCCTCGTTCAAATGAAGAAAAATGGAACTTGCCAAGCTGCAAGTTGAAAGTGTGGCAGTAAGGGAAGAGGGGAACTAGCAATCTCTTCTACAACAGCTGCCTGTCCATAAACAATAGCTAGTAAGCAAGTATTTTGACCTTGTCAAAGCATCCATCGCCTCAGACAACAAGTGTAGAGGTAACAGTTGAGATGCGCTATTTTGGTGATGGAATTTCGTCAAATGGGCATGCCGCGAGATTGATGTGCCCCAAAACTGTATAAAGGTCGAATTTATATGCCACAAAAGTGACACAGCGGGCTAGTGAAAGTGGTGACAAAGTGCATGATGAAGCGTTTAAATATTTTAAGCCTCAAAATACTCATTCCCGTCGATAAACATTTGAGTGCGAAAACGTGTTGAGTTTTCCGCTGGGCTTTGGTGGCAAATTTATAAGAAATTTAAGCTGAAGTGCCTCATAACGTGTCGCGACGAAAGATTGTCCTGGCAACGCTCAATTAGTTGGGATAACTTTAACTACCCGTAGTCATAGTCAATGACTGGCAGGGATTTTCTCTTTTCAAGTCTGAGTATTAAGCAGTTTCCAAGTCAACTGCCAGTTAAAGCAACCGAGCAACTGAGCATCTGAGGAACTGGGTGGTTGGGTGGCTGGCCCAGCAGCCAGTTTTATGTCACCTGCTTATTTACATGTCAATTGTAAATTGTTTCTCGTGTTTTCGCATACTTATCACTTAAGTGTTGTGTTATTTTTATCTCTATTTGCGATATTTATTTATTTATTTCTTCTTTTTTTTTCCATCCCAAATATAAAAATCATGTCAAGCGCTGCTGCGACATTGGTGCTCAGGCTCACAACCGTTAGTGTGCCGCAAGTAAGTCCCTCAGGCGCCTCTGTAACAGAGTGCCGCAGATTTAAAGTGGCAGCTGACAAGAGGAGGGCGCTGCTGGCTCTAGCAGTTTTGGTGAATGGGATGGAGAAATCACTTGCCGTTACTTATACACAAATAGTATATCAGATGTCAATCTAATTTCGCTTTTACGCCCGAACAAATCAGCAATCGAGGTCTACAGTGAGGCATTGACAGCATATGGCCAAAGATGCCAGTGCTCTAACATTCTTCTTCTTTTTTTTTTTTTTTTTGTTTAGCAATTTGACAAATCGTGTATAGACATTTGTTGACGCCTCTCACTCCCATTCACATACCCACTTACATACAACAAAGTGGCACGTGACAATGTAAGCATGAGAGGCTGGGCGATAGGCGTTGAGCGGATGTGCTGCCATTCTTATCCAATTGAGGCCAAGGCTTCAAAAAGCAGCGGGGCACGCAAACAGAACGCAAAGCTAAATCAACACAAGGCAACAGTAACATCAACATCAATAGCAAAAACAACAACAGCACGGAAAGCGGCGGTGACAACTGTAAAATTCAATGAATTGGAAAATGTTTTGTTAGCTGTTACCATTATTCAGTGGCAGACATGCAGGTGGCACAAAAGCGTTGCCTACTTTCTAAAACAACAACAAACTAGGGTGCTATGGGCCAGCTGCCATTCAACAAATCGTCAGAGATATCTTGCTTGACATGTAAAAATGAAACAATAGCATTCGCCAACTGCTGCCAGTGTTGAAGATTCGAGCTCTCGCAAATTGAATAATTATGTGCAAATACTTTTGTATGCAAATAGCAACAGGACAAAAAAAAAAACAAAACACATGCATACATATATAAATCTGTAGCATAGATGCGGGCATGTGCATATTTAAATTTCATTAAATATTTGCTAACAAACTCTCGGCTAGCTTTATGCGTTTTAAAATGTATAAGATAAAATTGCTCGACATGAAGATATCCAGCGTTTAAATATGTTCAACAGGGAAAATCCATAATTCATACCATCCTGACTGAATCTAAACATTAGCTTAAATATATCAAGTTAAAAAAAAATGTTATAGCCTTTGCATACACTTTACTCCTTTTCAGTAAAGAGTATTTCAAAGTTAACCAATAAAAATAAAAATAAAAATAGAGAGAGAGAGGGAGACCAAGGAAGAGAATTATGGCTTGCACGCTTTTTATAAAATCATTGTAAACGCCTTTGCTGAATACGAGACGTCGTCGCGTTGACGGCGTCACTTTGTTTATTACTTATTTGCCCGTACACAGTTAAAGCGACACGCACACTAATACTGCAAGACATACGCAGGCACAAATTTATGCACACAAATAAAATGAAAGTAAATTGATTTATCTGCCACAACACAAAACACGGAGCACATGAAAGCGCCAGAGAGCGTTCGAGGGTCGTCCTTGGCACCGCGGGCATTCATTGGGGACACATTAGCCGTAAGACAGACGCCGAAGCTGTGGCCAACAGATACACAAACGCTCACACATAAGCCCAAATGCAAATTCGCTTATACAATATACACAATATATAAAACCGACACCCACCCTCACACACACTTTATGTGTTTATATACGCATATGTACATGCATGCTAATATGCTCGTAAAAAGGCAATTTCCACAAATTCGACGCACCTACAGTGCCCACCTTTGAATACTTAAGCATTATTCAGATGTGGTTGTTGTTTTTGTTGCTGAGTAACTCAATTTTCTATTGCTAAATCTTGCTTGCCTTCCCATGATGAGGTTGCGGAGCAGCTGCCCTTCGCCGTGCACCCACCCACCCAGCAGCAGGACATTACTTATTCTACAGGTACACTAAGATGTATTCGTATTGGTGAGCATTCTTGGGTCTTAGTACATTAACGCATTTATTTCAAAGTTTACTACTTTGCAACCTGATTCCCAAAACACACCTCGGTTTCTCTCGATCTCTTGGACATTTAAAGTATTTGAGTTGAAAATACTAGTATTCAAATAATAAGTCATAGGTATAGCTTATTCAAACCAAATCAAATAAACATTAAAGTATTTTAAAAAACGTGTGAATGCAATGGATAAACATTCTTCTAAAAAGAGTTTTTAGCTTCGAAAGAAAATAATATTTAACTTAAAAAAATCACCTGCTGCTGAATTCTGTTCCCCTGATACTTAGGCTAAAATTTCAACTACAATGCCTTAATGCACAAACATACAATCATGCAATCATACATACATACATTCATACATATATACATGCATACATACATACATACATTGCATCTGATTGCAAAATGGAACGGATGCGGCAAGAGTGTGCGCTGATGCATATCTTTCAGGGACGTCACCAGTTATATTGCTAACCAATTTTCTAACTGTAGTTTAAAAACTGAGAAAAATACATAGCTGCGAGGTTGGCAGTAAGTATGAGCGTGGCATCCAAAGTTTTGTTGCCGTTCTTTGGGGATGTCACCTATCTTGTTACCAAATTTTGGACGCCAGAAGCTCCTTACCAAAGTTTGGTAACTCGAGCTGTAAGGATGTGCGAAATATGTGGATTTATCGATTTTTAGTTATCAGCTATTGTCAATATCTGTAGGCGTAGAGCTCCCATCTTGACACTTTATCTAGTCCAGGCCACAGAAAAGATATTTGCAATGTTTCAAGTACATAGCTTGAAGCTCGAAAGACCAAATGCCCCGTCGTATTAATGGCCACAGATCAGCGTAAGTAAGGCCAAGTTAAAATGCAATAGTCAAGTTCTTTGGCGGCACGAAGTCAAACAACGACAACATACTAACAAAAGTCAAAGCTATTGTAATAAATGACAGCAGACATCTGCAAACTTGGCACCGGTTGTGCGGAAAAGGAGAGATGCCGGCGGGTAGCAAATGCCAGCAGAGCAAATCCCGAACTCCAGCATCAAGTGATATCCACTCGAAATGGCATGCCTGCGGAATTCTCTAGCATTTTAGCATCATTAGCATTGATTTATGATTAAGTTTAACCTCAATTTTCAGTTAAATCGTTTTCCATGCAGGCTCCGCTTGGAGCTTGCTCCTCCCTGCTCAAAATCTGCAGACGGCAGGCCCAGCAAATGCCGCTGCTCCAGCTACCTACACAGAATCCGGCAAGCTTTGTGCTCTGGATTTGGATTAGAGTTGCAAGTGGAATGGGGTTTGAAGTGCTTGTGAGTGGGAGGCCCAAACGTCGAAAACAAGAAATCAGATATCAGAGCAACTGCGATTCTCACAATCGGACGCACTGATGTGTATAATGATCTTTAGCTGGGATTTAAAACGGATAATAAATAATAAAAATACATGGAGCAGGCAACAAAAGAGCGCCAAGTGGGCCAGCGAGTGTCTATGCTGCTGTCTATGGAATTGGGTCTACGACTGAGGCTGAAGCTAGCTTAACGTAAATCAGCTTCCAGCTTCATAAAAAATGAATTGTTAAAAGGCCGCACGACGAAATACTTGTACTACGCATAAAGGAATATAAATGTGCGCTGCCACAACAAATCAAAAATTCAGAATTCAAGAATAAAGCATTTAGTTGTAGTTGACCCGCACAACAGGCCTGAATGCATGACAAAGATAAGGACCAGCTATTATATACGAACCTGAACAGAGGTAACTAGCCTGGCGAGCAGAAGCGGAGTGATTGTTAAGTGAAATAAATAGAATCTTTAATGGACAGTCACGTAAGACGCCAGCTAACAATAATGAATGATTTTGTAGGGGATAACGTAAGGAGTCGTTTTGACCAACAATTGCTTCAAAAATTTTACTGCACAACAAATCAAATACACAATACAACTTAATAATATTTCCGTTTGTCAGAGCAGCAACCGCTACGGGAGCAGGCCGAGCACACATTTGAATAATGCTGTTCAATAAATGAAATTGCCTTCTTTCGGTCGGCTTCCCGTCGTCTTCGACCTTTTTGTGGGCGATACGCGATGCGCGATGCCGGCACAGATTCATATCCGGATATCCACATCGTTGCCAGCGATTTGTTCGGTTCAAGAAAATGCCGCCGGCAGCAGTTGCAACAACAGCTATGCTATTGAAATATGGTATAAGAAAAAAGGATTTATTAACTTTTAGAAGCTTCACACAACAAAGCAAAAGGCCAACACATACGTATGTACATATGTGCAACACAAAACGATGAAAGAAGCGAAATAAATAAAAATAAATTAACTGACGTATTAGAGGAAGAATGCTCTATCATACAATTTTATTCATATCCTCGTATTTATGGGCATTTCGCAGCTGAACACAAATACTAAACGATTTGTAGGCAACACTCATCAGTTTTCTTTTATAGACTTAGGTGTAAAACTTGACTAGTTGATGGTATGTATATATTTCATTGCATTATTCCGAATCTATTCTGTTATTTACTACTTATATACAAAATATACAATTTGTTGAAACATACATACCTATATCATGCATATTTTGCGCATAAATTGTGTTGCCAATAAAAAATTTTGCGCACTTTTATTAAATGCAAAGAAATCTCATAAATTGGCTTTATACATATCGCCAGGGCAACAAAAGTCAAGTCGTTGCAAGTGGCCCACGACCGCTTTTACAAAAAAAAAACCAAATAAATAAACCCTGTTGAACAAACTCTGGCTGCAACTCGGAATATAGTAACAGCTAGTGTATAACAGTTACTCAAACTGCCATTTCCAGGACACATTTTACTTTGAGCCAAACGTTGAATTAAACACTTTCATCGTTGAAACGATTTTTGCAGCTCAACTCTTTGCAAATGAAAATTAATATACTTTGCGCACTTTATTAAAGCTAGTGATTGTGTATGTAGTCCCGAAGTTGCAATTTTGAATCCGATTTTTTCTTTTCCTTTTAATACGAAAATTCAAAAGTTCGGAAGCTGGTAATAATGTGGACAGCGCACGACACGAAGTATTTCATTAGAGGAGCTGCCGTGGCAGCTCTTGGACGCTCGTCATTCACCATTTGCTATGTTCCTAATTCCAATTCCATTTGAATGCTCCATTTTTGGCTGGCCGTGCGCTTCAAACTGCCAAAGTGTTAAAAGCAATTACACTGCACGCCAGGCAAATGAAAGAAAAACTAATTAAATCCTTTGTGCCACACAGCGAGACGCCGAGTGTTGCAAAATGAAACCAAAGTGTACTAAATTTGATTCGATTGATGTGCCTTTGTGCATTAATACTATACAAAAATGATTAACAGCTCGTTACTTATCTGTGTTATCCTTGACTGGTAACATTCGCTAAGCTGGTATCACACAATGGCTTTGCATAACAATTCCATGCCCAAAACTACAGCTCCTGTCGTAATGGTATGTAAATCGAAGTGTCCTCCTCGTTGTCTGCAATGCGCCACAACGGCTCTAAATATCGTTTGAGTTATGCAAATAACTAGCGAATCAATACGTTTTCGTTTTCAACACAAATGCCACATAAACGACATCTATCTAGTTGTAAGCTTAAGTTATGCATTTAGTTACCCCATAGCTCGCATATGGGCCTTAGGGTACTGAATATATTTTAAAAAATTTTGAAATATATATATTTTTGACTAGTTGAATAACATTTATAGTTTCAAATTAAATGTTTCATAAATGTTTCGATCTGGTTTTTGAAAAGGTCTCATCAATACAATACTGGTGTCTTCTGAGTAATCTCCATCTAAAATATCAGTCTACCTTGATTAATGTCAACGTTGAAAGATAAGAAGTGGAATTTTCCTCAGAAAAAGCTTAAAGGCTATATGCGAAGTTCAGAGTAACATTGTTGGTCATAAATTTATGTGGAGAAAAAAAAGCTGCCACCATGCTCTGTGGTGAGTTTGAAATTTGTCGAGCAGGTGCATCCTCCTGACCTTTCCGCAACTCCCTCTCGCTAATTTTCTCTTTCTTCTGTTGCATTGATTTATGCCAATCACGATTCGCTAATAACTCAGTGGCAAAGCGACGAGAGCTACCCTCAACAATGTTGTTATTGTTGTTTTTGCCGCAGGTCCTGTCATAATGACAGTCATTTGAGGGTTAAATTGGATATGCCTCTTGCGTTGACAAGTCGGTCACGTGCGTTTCCCCTTAGAGGAGCACATAATTGACGTTTCATTAGCAGCATTTTTAAGCGCATTACAATACAAACATCTATCAGTCACGGCTCAAATAGCAAAAAATTTACATCGCAGCACATTTTAAAGTAGCTCTAATAATTAATCGAAAAAGTAAAAGAAAAAAAAAATGATTATTTTGGTTGGTCAAGTTACAATAGCTCTTATTGGGTTTAGCACTCGCAGTGCATATCAAGTTGGACTTGTTAATGTTTGTTTATTTGCCCTCTCGAGAAACCACCACACTCTCGAAATAAAAACAAATTTCATAAATGATCAAGGATTTAACAGCAATTTATGACATAATGATATTTGAGTGGGGCAAATTGTGGCAGCACCGAATGATATAGACACACCACTAAGACCACAGTCAAGGGTGTCCTCGGGTGTCTGTGTGTGCGTTATGAACCTTTTGATTGCATGGCTCTTGTCCTGTAGCTATATTTTATGTAAATAAGCAGATTATTCTGTGATTTGGAGAAACTTAAAGCAGACCTTAGACCGTGTCTAGGGTGACCTACTAATGCAACTAAAGGCAAGCAGCCTGCGTAAATTTGTTTCCCTGCCACCCAAAGGTGTTGAAGTGTGGGTCTTCCAGACGTGTGTGTGTTGTTGTGGTTATTTTGAAGCCGTAGTCGTTAAACTGGATAGTGATACGTTTATTGTTAGTTTTTTATTTGTGTGAACTACAGAGTCCCTTCATTGTGATTAATGGCTTGAAAACTTGTTTTCTAATTATTTAACACCCAAAAACTACGACAATTAATTATGTGGCTCAACAATAAAAGTCCTAGTCGACATTGTGGGCGACAAAAATACATTCACTTACACACATAAACAAAATACAACAATTGCAGCTACGGCGATAAATTTTATTGTGCACACTCACATTTAGTGTGTGTCCCTCTGGGGCGACTTTGTAATGTTTTTTTTTTTTTGACCTGTTGTTTTGCAGCCAAAATTAAATTGTTGAACTAGCCGAACTGCACGAATGCATGTGTGAGCATATGTATTTGAATTTATATACAAATGCAATGTAGATGCGTTAATTGTTTCCAAGGCACAAGCACACAACCATTGAAATTCCATTTACACACATGCACACACATTATTTAAAAAGTTTTAAATTAAACTGAACTGTGACAATTTATTTAAACGGGCTCTTTGCAAATTGCGTTTCAGCATCGCATCCAGTTGATTTAAATGTCCCCCTTGAGCTTCAAATAAAGATGCGTCTACAGAATCACGAATCAAGAAACGAAAACAAATATATATTTTAAGTACGTGCCCCCTAAAAAAGTGGCAGGAAAAGTCAAAGGCCAAATCAAGCCGTGTCAGTCGCAAAAGAAAAGAAATCTGCTTAAAACAATTACATTTCAGCATAATTGGCTTTAATTGTTGGCTGTGCCCACTCTTGCTGGCAGCCAACAAGAAAATGTTATGCTCAAGGGTAGGTCATTATGGCATCTATCAGTGGGCGTCGGTCGAGGGCCGTCGAGAAGTGAGAATGCGGAAACGGAAACAAGCAATTTTGCGGCAAAGTTACGAGTGCCACAGACAAGAACAACAACAGCAAACAGCAAGAAAATAAAGCTGTGCCACAACAATAAGCCAGACTACAACAATAACAACAATTTCAACAGCGGCAACAACCACTACCGCAGAATGAAGTAAAACTTGGTGAAGATGCTAGGGATGCTCATTTAACAGTAGCAGGCCCAGGGGAAAAAGGGACAGAGGGTGTGTGTGTGAGAGAGAGAGAGAGAGAGAGAGAGATAGAGCAGAAGAGTGGGTAACCTAAATAGTGTTGCTATCTTTCTGTTAGTGTTGCACAGTAAACTTGGTTAGAAAGTGTTGCGAATGTTTGTGGCCAGTTTGTGTGGCCAGTTGGACAACAAGCAAACATCAGAACTTAATCGTCTTAAGTCCATAAGCCATCAGTCTTAATTGATTAGGAAACACGGCTTAATCAAATAGGAAAAAGATCAATGTCTTTAAGCACCCCTAACGCTAAACATCCCATCGTATGTAGCCAGAGAGAGTACTGGGGAGCCCAATTAGAAATGTGAAGACAAATTCAAGAGGCAGCAGCAAATTTAACAGACAGATCCCAACGGAACTGTAGCGGGCTTTTCAGTGTTCATTGTTATGGCTTAAGAAGCGGCAGCTTATAATGAGCCACCAACAGACCCACCCTCCACTTGTGGTGCTACACTGCAGCTGAAGAGGGCAACGCTTTGTAGCAAGTTTCACATTTTCTGTTTTGGCATCTTTTTGTCTAGCCATGCCTCATTGTTTTCTGCATAAATGTTTAGCTCAAGCTGCGTTAATTAATTGTTTAAGTACTTTACAGTCGAATGGCTACACACTGTCAGCTGCTCCTGCTGTGGCCAACGCAGCGTATACTTACTCTTAGCACACAGAAGCAGGAAAAACATGTCCTTATATAGCTCACCAAATTATTTTCGCATACTTACAAATGTCATAATTTAGTGATGTATGTTGTTTTCATTGCCGGTTTAAATGAGACCGCGTTCAATAAGCAGCACAAATATTGACTATTTTCCTTCTTTAATAATATGGTACTTAGTATTTAATTTAGTATTACATGAACATCATATCTAGTTAGCTTTTAGTGGCCTATGCCAGTCAAGACGACAAAACATATAAAGGAATTTAAATTTTTGATGCAATTGTCGACACTCATTCACAAAAGTCAAAAAGCATCAACTTGTATCAATTTATTTGCAAAATTAAAACAAACAGAAATACGAGTTTTCATTTTCTTTTAATTCCCAAGATAATTGTTCACTTCGACTGGGATTTAGTGCTGCAGCATTGCTCCTTGCTGCCTGTTTTGCACACGCACTTGCAGTCCTGATTGCAAGAGCAGTTGTCGCCGCACTTGTTGTCCGTGCATTTGCAGTCTGCAATTGGAATTGATTTAATAAATGAAATTAATAAATACTTTTACGTACTTGTGCCACAGCCTTTGCAAACCATTTTTAATTTTATTTATAAGCTTTTAAGTGTTTCACGTTGAATCTTTGTTAATTTACTGATTTTACATGAATAAAGCTGAACATATTTATAGCGGTATATTGTAGCCCAATACCCAAGTAAAAGTTTTGCACTCAGCTACGACTGAAAGTTCTTCGTGTGCAAAATCAACAGAAGCGTGTGCACCTCAATCAGTATACAAAAGATAAGAACGACCTGATATAGAATGTTGAATGCCGCAGTAAGTGGACTCAATTCGACTCAATTGAACAGTCAGTCAGTGACTCGGTAGCTCACTCAGTCAGTCAGTCAGTCAGCCATTCAATCAGTTAGTCAGTTTGTGAGTATGTAAGTACGGAGGTATGAATATCATTAAGATGGTCTAATTATGACATAATTAATATTGCAAGTGGGTCGCTTTGGTCCCAAAGAAAGCTATCCCAATATAATGCGCCCCTGCAGCCGCAGCCGTAGTTGAAGTGAAATTACCGCAAATTGCGAAAGTTTTTAATTGTTTATCTCGCCAGACGCTGTTGCCGAAACATTAGTGCAACATGGCAAGAACATCGCTTTGGCATTGTCCTTGCCACAATCAGAAAACAAAAATCTTCGCAAGCGGATGCTTTGTAATTTGGCTTATGGCTTAAGTGGGGTGGACAAAAACTGTGGACTCTTGCTTTGGATGAGGTCAAATTATTAATTTAATATGTATCCGAGCCGCTCGGACTTCGACTTCCGTTGTGGTAGCTACAACTCGTTCGCTCGGCTATTTGCCAGTTAAAATTTTGTTGTTAGAAAAGTTTGCATCTAGCCCCGCAGCGCCGCGCAATGTCCCCGAACCGTCCTCTGACACAGTTGCCACAAACTTTGCACCATTTCCGCTGCGGCAGAAGCCACATCCGTTTGTCCGCTCCCACACCGGGTCGCTGCTCCTCCCACAGCCTGATTAACGTTTAAACTCATTAAGATAACGCAATTTTTGGCGCTCTGTTAAATTTTTCTGTCGCAGCTGCCACCGACACAGCTACGGGGCAGGGCGGGGCTAAAGGTCACCCAGTTGGATATCTGAAATCTGTTGCCATTGTCTGGCGCTTGCTTGTAATTGGTTTGTAAACAATTTTGCTTCGTCTTTGACAATTTGCTTGGTCACTTTGTTGTTTAGCTAATTGCAAATGCGCAGGCATTAAAAGCTTTGAATACTTTTTCTCTTTAAATCCGAACTTACATTTCCCATTGCCGTCCTACAGCACTTAAAGTGCTGACATTATGGGATCATCATAACTATTTATCATATATTTACGCTCAATTACAGCCTGTGGCAGACAATTCTTTGTTGAGAGGCTTTTTCAATAATTGCAATGACCATTCTAGAACCACAGTCCAACTAGACTAACAATGTTTGCATGCCAATCAGTTTGGTTAGGTGCCCCAACATTTATCCTTTCATCATGCCGATATACAGGTCTTCATGAATTTTGGCAAATGAGATAACTTGGAACCAATCGTGCAGCTCTCATTGCTGCATTGTTGCTTGTTGCGGCATATTTATGAAAAACTTATAACAAACATACAGTCGTTATATTTTTAAGCCGCTTGCATTCGATTAAATTATAGTTTTTGAGCATATAAAGAGTATATTGGGGTTGTGCAATGTTCGTCATGGTTTCTGTTCGTCTGTACAAACTCAATTTTTATTCTACAGCCTTAAGGCTAGAATATTGAAACTTTACAAATATATTTGTCGATGGCCGGGAGAAATAAAGTGTCAAATTGGGGCTCTACGCCTACTGGGTGGCTGGCAAGCCGATAAGTTCGATAACGGAAAATCGATAATTCTTCAGTTAGTATTTCAAGTATAATATATTGCACTATAACATTTTCAATTGTTTAACTTATCAGCTTGGGTTGGGACACTTGCAACGAGAGAAGGAGGCCGTCATGTGGTCAAACAACCGACAAACCGACAACAACGACAAAGGATAAAAGACAAGCATGATGAAATTTCACGCATAAGCCGAAAAATAGGAAAATGTGGGGCGACATCGCAATGAACCAGCTGCTGCCTTGCTCAGCTGTGGTTGCAGTGCATGGCAACGAATCCCTGGGTAGGCAAAGTCCCAACGACTCCCACACCCTCCCACACCAAAAAACACTTGCACACATGTACGCATAGGCATGTAACGGTCCCAAAAATGTTCTGCAATATGCGTCGTGGGGAAAATTCATCATAAATTTTATGCGGCAGCATGGCAGCCAAAGCTAAACGCAAACTTTTCATATGCCCCTCAAAAATGTCGTAAATGCTACTGAAGCTCTGAGCACCCTGTATGCACTGTTAAAAATGGGTAGAATAGAGCATTAACATGAAACATATTTCATGTATCTGTTCCTATCTAAATCTCTACTGTACTATCATCACTTTTATCTTGAAGGCTATTCGAACAATAGGCAACAAATTTTGATATGAAACCTTTTATTGCAACCTTCCAGCCAGAATTTGTAAGTCAATCATTTTATGCTTGAGTTCCAATACATACTATTTCAATCATGGCCATGCAAAGCATGCAAAACACATCAATCGCTCAGCGTTAATCTGTGTGCAGATGTCAAATGTTAATTGCACAAGCGAATGACCACAATATAACTAACAGTTTTAGCCCAGCCTACAAGGAATAGCAGCTAGAAATGTTGTTATCCATAACTCGAAAGAGACAGAATAACTTCTGTATTTAAATTCTCCTTCTTTAAGGTCGGATCTTTATGCACATAGTTGCGATGTTGTTCAACATTTTATGACAATCATTAACTCTTACAGTTCCATCATGATTATTTGCCATTGCCAACATTCTCGCGCCCTGGCTCGATAGCATATTTGTCAGCATTAAGCTGGCAATTGCCGTAGTCGTCGGGTGCCATCAATTGAAATTGCATCGCATGAAAAGTTATAAGTTTTCATTACGCGCTGACGTTCAATATTGCGCGCAACTAATACATCAGCTCACAAACATGCACACTTACACATCCTTGCCATCACGCATATCCACCCACATGGAAAAGTTTGTTACTGTGTCAGCAAATGACATGCATCGACGTCAACGATGACTCTAAGGACATCGCATAAAAGTATGCAACACTTGACGGCGCTGCCAATGTCACAATTATTTGGTACCCATCGGCGCGTGCACCAAGATGCAAAAGGGGGTGCACGAAAAGAGTGGGGGTGAACATACTGCAGCTGCAGCTAAGCGTTCGCGCTATCGTATGATACCAACCGAACGAAGAAGATGGTTGGCGGTGCCACAGGAAATCACTAGAGAAACTTTTTTAATGGAATCAAATCAAATTGTTCGGAAGCTGTAAAAAGCGATTGCTCGGAAACATTTTGAGTTGTTGACAGGCGACGACAAGTGGCGACAACCGCCAAGGTGCAAACACGCCCAAAGAAAAGTTGCAAAAGTTACAAAACGACTATGACCAAAAACGTTGCAAAAAAAAAAAAAAAACAGAATGTCATAAGTACACACTTCAGTGCTGACAGCAGTCACACGACCCGTCCTCAATAAAGCGTCAAGAGTGCTGATGCTTTTGGTTGCTACGCCCACTTTAAAGCCACTGGCAGCTGGCAACTGTGATTGGGCAAATGACAGTGCAATAGGTGTGAAAAGTTGTTCAAACAATCGTTTGCTGGATCGTTTATATGGCCCATAAGTTGAAGGTTGCTAGCAGCTACTGGCTGCACTTTGCCAACTCGATTGCAAGGCCATAAAAAATATACCATAAGGCCTGTCGCCTAAGCTGCTCCAGACTCGACACTCAAAGGCCCGTTAATCAACTGAGGCAGCCTGGCAAGCCAATCTCGGACTAGCCGAGCAAACTAACTAATAATTCTTGTTGTCACCGGAATAAGTTATGCCCATTGAACTTGAGCAGCTGCAAATTAAGCCAATCAATTCATTAGCACCTCACCTCACAATGCTCTGCGCTGCCCCGACTTGTCTATCGCAACTTTGAGAGCCATTCGTGTTGCTGCGCATGAAAATTAAATTGTCGCCTACAATGGCAAACAAATTTTGCCCAAATGCAAGCCAAATTGCAACAGACAGACACACACACTCACACCTAGAAAGCGCTGGGGCAGTGGGCCAGAACGCGCTGCGCATTACCTTTGTATCTACTGGGGGAAGAGCAGATTAATTGCCAATGAGTGTGTATAAGTTCGAGTAGAAAAGTTTTTCAGACTTTTTCACCATCCTCTGCCCACACGACTGTTCAGCTGCTCCCTTCCCTTTCTTAGCTTTTGTCTCCATGTTGGCTTCGGTTTCGGGCTGCGTGACACCCAAAAGGGGCCACGTGCATTTTATCTCTGCTCCAAACTCAACACAATTCGAGGTTTTTGAGGTGAAACAAATTTCCGGTGACATAAACTTAATTAGCTTTAGTTCGGGCTTTTGTTTTATGGTTTTGCGGGCACAACTCAACTTTGAATGTGTGTGCTTGTGTCTGTATGTGCACTAGTGTCTAGATAACTTTATAAATGGCATGTTACGGTGAAAGGCGGCATTTAGTTTTGATTTAATTCAGGCTCTACAGATCTATCTTAAGGATAGTTCAAAAAGAATTTTCATCAATTCTGATAGTTGCTTAATTAAAAACGCAGACATCACAAGCTTGTCGAACAGATAAGTCAAGAATCGTGCCAACAAACTTTCGTAAACTGCAAAAAAATCCATGAAGCTTACTGAAAATATCCATAGAGTCTCGTTATACATACACCTATGTTTACCTCAAACAGAAAGCAGCACAACGAAAACAACAACAGCAACAGAAATAACAATAAGTATAACCAACATGAGCAAATATAATGAAATTGAAAAAAGAGCTGAGGCTAAACGTGGCTGAATAGGTAAAGAAAAGCTCAAGTGAAAACCAAATAAAAGTTATCTTGCTTGGATTGCGAATCCTTGTGGAAATGGAAAATGCTCCATAAGAATGCCAAACAAAAAAAATAAATAAAATGGCTTTGAGCAGTAAGTACTTATATCATTGGTATTACTTATTGATTGAATGGAAAATTTTGTCAACACATTTGTTCATAAATGAACACCCTAAACACCATTTTGTACCAATGTGCATTAGTAAAAACCTAAAAAAATATATTGTTTAAAGCTAATTTGGTCGCTCAAGATTGTTAAGTTACTCATGCGAAGATAGTGCATTTTAAGCAAGTAAGAAATCGCTTGTCGAAGAAGGTCGACTACCCTAAGCCCCAGACATTTCGCGTTTAGTCAGTGTTTTTATGGATGTTTATGCAATAATGCGCTTTTGATTGCTCGACTCCGACAGATGGACATGGCCAAATTGACTTGGATGTTGTTGCTGATGCTACCTTCGGTATTTTACATGCATTTGCACAAAACAATTACACCCTTTTTACCCAATTTATAAGTTCGGCGTAAAAAAAGATTAGTAACGAATGGTAAGGAAAATACCCTACTTAAATATTAATTTATGATCATTGCTGGAGATTATGTATCGACAGCAGACCTAGGCTAAGAATTTTTAATAGTATATATGGCCAAAGATTCGTCAATACAAATCAGATCTAATTAGAACTCAACGAACATGCCATGCTCTTTTCTTACACAAGTTTTAAAAATGTTTGATTGCTAATTTAACATTTATTTTCAACTTAAATGGTTTTGAACATTACTGAATTACTCACCTCTTATCTCTCTTAATAAGCTAGAGGCATTTACATCGACACACACGCACAAAGGCACTGACACGCAAGCATGCGAGCTCATAAATTCTTTATCAGTCGCAAAGGGCCAAGAAGTCGAAGTCGGCTGAAAACTTTAGCCACGCTTGGTATAGAACGAACGCATAGGCAAACAGACGATATAATGATCTCCCCTGGGGCTCTCGCACGCAAACCAGACAGCCAGACGGCTACTTCGGCAACTGCAGTGCATTGAAATTCCTGCAGCATTTCTCAGCATCACCTTAATCGCCTGCCAAAGTTGCTTATGCTTGCCATTCCATGCTGACTGGCGTCTGTTTGTTGGGCTACGGACCGGGCAATATTAACAGGAAATGAAATCAAAAGGTCGCCTTTTACTTGATTTTCCCCAATTTCAAACTCTCTCGTTGTTGTTGCTGCTGCCCTTGCTCTTTATGCCACATTGTTCGTGCTACTTGTAGTTTAGCTTCATCATCTGCACTTGGTGGTTTGTTAACTTGCTTAGCCTGCTACGGCTTGCGGCTCCATCTCTTCGTCTACCGGCTTCCATCTCCGTTTCCGTTCGTTTTATTCGTCATGAATGTAAGCCGGTAAGGAATTTACTCCGACTCTCCTGCTGTTGTTATTGTATTTGTTTCGTTTGTTGTATAAGTAGCTCATCTGCCGCTGAGCGCGTTTTATTTGTTTCAAATTGAGTTATGCCTAATGAAAATCAAATAAGCCGCAATCCAGCCGGAAATGTCGGTCGTGGACGCCACTTCTTCTTGGGCTCTTTTCATGAAAGTCGGGACACTACATTTAGCTTTGTCTGCAGCTCAGACTTTATACTTGTCACTTCTTCGCATTATTCACACCCTAGCTGTGTTAATATTTTCGTATCTTCAGATCTTAACAGTTAAGCCGCATCCTTAAAAGGCCATTCAAAACAAATGGGATATCAATTAAAAGCGTCTGCATCAACTTCAAAGCTGATGCATTACGTATACGCCCTGCACGCTACACACAAATTAAACATTTCGTCGCTTGGCTTATGGGCTTTAGTGTGTAGCTTGAGCATCTAGTTGAGCATGGAGGCAATATTTACATATTTCTCATGTACTATTTTAGTTTGCCTACTGCGGTAAAAAGTTGAGAGTGTCGAGAAGGCGAGGTAACGACGTTGTGCCAACGGCAAGCCAATGAAAATACTGGAATATTTTGTTTATTTATCAAAATGCTTAAGCACGCACACAGCCAAACATGATGTGTATCTGCTTATGAGTCAGGCCCATCCGGGCACGTTAAGTGCAAGTGTGGAAAATTATTTAATGACTTTTCTGTATTTAAAACGGAATATGTGAGTGCGTTGTGGCAGCGTGGCAAGTATCATGATGATGAGGCCAAATATTTGCATAAGCAAACTTGCAAAAGCCAAGCGGTTGAGTTGATAGACGTCAGATCTTTGCATCGGCTACCAGGCTCCAGGCAAGTGGCAAGTCATTTAACTCAACCTTTACTTCTGCCCCCTTGCAATGCTCATTTTTTCTTCAGTTTTATTAATTATTTATGCGCCCTTTGCGCGACTTGCAAGTGCCATGAGGGCAACACACTTGGCCATTTGCCCACCTGGCCAACAACGTCTAATGAAGCCACACTCTAACTCCATAGATGATGGTGAGATCCCCTCGCCGTAGCTTTGCTGCTAGCAACTGCCATGTCGTCGCCACGTCGTCATCTTCGTCGTCATCGTCGTCGGCGGCAACATCAGCATTAATTTGTTCAGTTGACACTTACCATACAGCTGAGAGGCAACTCCAACAGCACTAGCAGCAGCAGCACATAATTTGTAATTAATGACCAGTTAAAGAGCAACCTTGAGAGGCATGCAGAGAGCTTGGCTCGACACTGCGATTTCCAGCGACAAACGGTTGACAGCCAAACGCTGATTTATGGCCACAGACCGCAAAATTTATATGCCATCACAGAAGTGGCGATGCGAGCAGACTTTCCTGCTGATTCTCAACCAGCTGCGATGCCTGCTAGTCTTTACTTTCAGTCCAATCAATATGTCCCCTAATCATTGGCATGTAGCATTTGTTCTTTGTCTTGCTTTTGAACTTTCAAATATTAGCTTATTAATAAAAACTCTTTCTAAAGCCATTGTAAGAAGAAAGACGAGACTTAAATGGAAAAAAAAGATAAATTTGTTTAAATTTCCTTATAGTTCATATTCTACTAACTAAAGTTTAAATTTTTTACAAGCTTTAATAATAAAAAATAAAACTCTTGATTAAAAAGAGTATATATTTGTCTGCATTATTGCACTGCTTTTTTTTTGTAAATTTCCATTATTATACCCTTAACCCATAAAATGGGTAAATAAGGGTATAATGGTTTTGTGCAAAAGTATGTAACAGGCAGAAGGAAGCATCTCCGACCCTATAAAGTATATATATTCTTGATCAGCATCAACAGCCGAGACGATATAGCCATGTCCGTCTGTCCGTCTGTCTGTCTGTCTGTCCGTCTGTCCGTCTGTATGAACGCGTGGATCCCAGAGACTACAAGAGCTAGAGACTTCTGATTTTGTATTTAAGTTCTCCTATACCATGAGCAGAACAAGTTTGCTTCAAATTATCGATAACTATTCTGGTTTCCGATATACACATAATATCGATAACAATAAACTATCGAATTTGCAAAATCTAAAAATGAGGGTTGAAGTAATGGATAATGATAGAACTTTTCTGAAAATTTCGTCCAAATCGGTTGAGAAACACCGGAGATATTGAACTTAATCGATGGAAGCTAAGCCAGTATAGCAAAGTCTTATATAAATTAAATATATTTATTGCAACTGGGTTCAGGGTATCTTCTAGTCGGGCTCTCCCGACTAGAGCCTTCTTACTTGTTTTTTCTTGCTTTTACTTTTGTCACAGTATTTGAATGTGAAATGTCAGTCACATTCTGGCAGGACTGGGCTTTATGTTCATCTCAGCTGAGTTCTTTCACATAGATCAACTCATTGCAGTAGCATAAAAGCAGTGAGGCACCGAAAAAAATGAAAAAAAAAAAAAATTCACAGGCTAAGGCTCTGTTTCATTTTGTAGCTGCTTTTGCTCATACATACGAGCCATATCAGACCAACCAAAGAGCAATTTGTCTTCTGCCAGCAGCTTCGATAGTCAATGCTGAGCCCATTTACATTCGCTTTATTGCCACTGGCATTCTTTTTTCTATGCTTCAAGGCATATACACTCTTTGCATGTTGTGACTCTGTCGGCGAATGCTGTCAGTCGGCTGGATTGGAATGGCTAAGATCGAGTTGGAAGCCTACATGACTGCCGACTGCAATGTCGTTCAAATTGTAATTCCTCAATTATAAGAGTGTCTATAGAATGCCTATAAATATTTGCTGGCTGACGACAGTTTAATACTAGCTTCAGTTGCAACGCTTTGTGATTAATGCTCGCTGTCAATTTGATGCACCACCAACAGTCCAATAAAAAAAACACTCAGACTCAACTAAGTGAACCAACACTAGAGATAACAGAAAGCTGTTTTTACACTCTGTTTGTTTTGAGACCAACTTTTAGCTAAGTGCAAAACAATTTACCCAAATGCGCGTATACACATTTTGGCAAACATTCGCACACACAACACACACACACACACACAAACGCACACATACACACACTTAATTGTTCCCTCGGCTAATGCCGCTTTGAGCCGCTGCCACTGCCATTCTGCATGCACCTCTTTGTTGTTGTTGTTTTTGCAGCACGCTTGTAAAATCAGGCAAAGCTGCTAAAAACTTGGCTAGTTTCGTACTTTGCATCGTTGCTCTCTATACCCTGTACTCGGGTCATACAGAATTTCTGGGTATTTTGGGCTTAATATCAAAGGACACTTCTACAAAATTTAATAATAAAAAAAAAAAATGTATCTCAAAGCTTTACAATATCCATTTGCGATAGCTAGGAATTAAAGTACACACCAAATTTCAACTGCTTACTGCACTTCCGCAAGTCGAATACTCTCTCATTTTTACTTCTTTTATTATGCTAATGCAGAGTTCGACCCCTCCCCCTCAACTTAGCCACCTGCAATGTGTAAGTTGATTGGTGGCCCCCTTACTGCATATACTGTATGCTTGTTGCACACACATATCTGCGTGGCATGGAATGAGAGAGAGGTATCCTAGGAGAAAAAGCAGTACGAGGGTAAAAAAAAAAAAACAACAGGGAAGGCAACAATTGAAAACTATGTCAGAAGCTTTGGTAAATGCAATGCATTTGTGTAATACTTTTTAAGAGGCATTACCCTGAACCGAAAGTTCCTCGTTCTACGCAAAATAGCATAGCAATTAATAATAATAATTTTTTCAAGGAAAAATCTCGTTAAGCAAAATCGCCTAAATAATCTTGTGGGATATAAGCTTTATGGGCTTAACTCTCTATCTCATCTAAATATCATAGTTCAATATAAATATATCAACTGTTTATCTACCTTTAAATTTCCAATGATACCTTTTATTTTATTTTCTTAAGTTCTTAGAATCAAATCTTAGCTCCTTTTAGTTGTTTATCTTAAAGAGCAAGCAGCATAAGTAGAAGCGGACGAAGTGTCGTCTTGGGTAGGTCGTTGCCTGAGAACTTCAGCAGACTGTAAAATAAAATAATTATGAACGATAAATTTGCAGGCATGTTAAAAAACTGTCGCGACGACGTTGATAATGAGCCCAGCGCTGGTGGCAGGCAAAGGTTGTTGTAGGCAACCTGCAAGTCTGAGACAGAGCCAGAACGCAGCGCAAGCAATTATGTTAGCAAAAATGTACAGCGTCTAATTGGATCGATGCGAATGGCATACAAAACAGCAAGAACTTCAACAACTGTCCAAACGATTTCAATGATAGTCACATTAAGAATTCATAAGATTTTCGTTTTGCCTGCTTTTTGGACTGGCCTTTCGGGCTAATTCAATTTAAGTCCGGAAGTGCGGCAGCAAATCTACTCGAAATCGACCTGGCCAATTGCGAGAGCAGCTCATATTTTATCGGCGCTGTCGACTGGCTGCAGTTGCACGTGCCACTCCGCCACTGTCTGCCGCTTTACCAGCGTGCATAAGTTTCTCCTGTTCGCAAGTACGCCTTGCACAGATTTATTTCATTTACGGCGGCGAGTAGCATCCCTTATATAGTTTCAATTATCGCCTGTTGGAAGCGGCATAAATTTGAGCCATTGCCAGTGGCGCTGATTGCACGTGAAATGTTCTTGGCCAGCGATTTAATTAAGTGCAAACAACAGCCTTTCGGCAGCCTTTCTTTGTGCCAACTACGAGTATCTGAGAATCACGCCTCTGCGAGCACACAACACAAATGGTGCATGAATCTTACAGCCTGGTCACAAATTGTGTTGACACTCCAACGGGCACTTTGACTGCCGTGCCATGGCAAGAAACAAAAATAGACAAAAACAAAAAATGCAAAATAGAATGCAGAGGAGAATGAAAATGCATATTGTTGTCAGCAAACATCAGATAGACCAACTGAAAACAGTCCAAACTGTCAAATGCTTTTCTCAAAAGTCGTAAAAAAAAAATGCAACAGTCGCCGCAACTGTAAAGCCTGGTCGTGCCACAAAACAGCATCAACAGCAACGAACACCAAACAAGTAAATGCTAACAAACGGAAACAAACAGCTGCATTAGCAGACGCAAATCAGCAGCAACTGCGACAACAACAGCAACAAGCTCGACTGGAAAGTTAAGCGCAGTTGAGTTACTCACCCTAAAATTCCACCCACAAAACGGAAATATGCAAAAGCTCCGGTGAAACAAGAAAATTATAATGTTTTTTTTTTAAATAACCTTTAAAACTCACTTAGCTATTTTAAAAATTAATTATTTAAAAAAACTCGAAACTATTTCAACGTAGATATATTCTAAAAAAAAAAAAAAACACACATTTCAAATGTTAGATTGTTGCAGCAATTTCCTTCAGGGTATAAAATAGTCGAGGTGATTTTTAAGTGTCAGCAAGCAAGGTTGCCTCTTAAACGACTCGCTAACGAGCGCAGCACTAAGGATGCCAAATGATGAGGCGCTGACATCCTTTGGCGAAAGATTTATGAAATTCACTTTGATTGCTAAGGTGGCAGATAACTGACAACTGCCAACTGCCAACTGTCGTGTCTTATGTGCAGGCCGGCCGACTAACAGAGTGGCATCATGCAAGTGCTATTAGAACCGCTACAAATTTGTGATAATGAATAATTTCCCAAGCGGTAATTAAGTGCATAATTTAAACGTGCCTAATTGCCAGGTGCAGCAACAGCATTTCGACTAGTCCCAATTGAAGTCATTGAAGCCATGACATCACATTAGTCTTGTAGTTAGCGTAGTGTAGTGTATGTGTGCGTGTATGTTGCTCGAAACAGTTTTCCAATTATCGGGTAGTCAAGTTGAAGGCAAAAGTCATTTTCAGTTTGCATATCCGCAAACGTGGCAAACTGAAACAGCATAAGCAACCCGATTACGTCTGCCTGCGGATTTGTGAGCAGACGCTCCGCTTCCTCACTTAGCTGCAGCATGGTCGGAACTCTTTCGGGCTGGTAATAAGGATACAAGAACATACGTCCAAATTGACCTGCGCTGTGGCTAAACATTTTTGCCTACGGACTAGTCTTTGGTACAGTATAGCACATGTATCTATGAATGTGTGTGTAATTTGATGTTTGTGCGACACGTGTGAGCCGCCAGGCAAACAATCAGTGACCAGCTGCAAGTGCTGTTGTTAACCGCAAATTAGTTACGTCGACGGTGTATGAGCAGCAGCCGTTGAAGCAGACGCTCCAGCAGCAGTGTACAACCAGCGATTGTCCAACCAAAAGCTAGTACAAACAGTGCAGCGGATATGTCATCCACCACTAGTGGCTTGGGTGCCTTTTTAGGCACGTATCCAATGGCCTGATTGAAGAGAATCTGTCCGGTATTTCTATCCAGATACTTGACAACATTCTGCAGAGTTTATAAGAATTTTAATATAATATAGAAACTCAAGTTTTAATGCTACCTCCAATTCCCAATGTACGTAGAGACCCGACTCTTGGCAGCTACGTATATGTCTGTTTAGCTGTGGCATTAACGTCCAGCCTCGTATGGACACCGCTCGCGTCCAATCAAAGTATAGATCATCACGCAGCACCTGCAACAGCTAACTAATGATCTAAATCAAATCAACTTTAAACTGTTTTTGTCTACAATGCGATTTTCAACAGCTTCTCGTGTCACATAGTTGCCAAAGTTAAAGGCGCCGGAGGCCAAGCGTTCTATTCCTAGGCCATAGTTTGGTCGATAGCTGGCATTGTACATGTAACTATAGTCGCGCACTTCAAAGCTTTTTGCTAATATCTGTTCGGTAACCAGATCAGTCTTCTCCACCGTGTGAACCCAGACAATCGATGGAGCTGCCCATTTCCACTGGGCTTGTGCCCACTTCTCAATGGTGTCAACAGGTGCGCCATACAGGGGGACTGTGAGCAACGACTTTAGTTGCCCACTATAGATGTTCTCCAGTGTAATCGTTGCACACAGCAACGTTGCTAGAAAGAAACGCGTGGCGAAGCGATCAAAGCTGAAAGCTATATTAATAATTATATTAAATTGAGAAATTTTTCGATAAAAAACCTACGTCAAGGGCGCGGATGGCTGCTGAATAAAAAGTGCAAATATATCGAAAAGAGATTTTTCTAGATTTCGCACATGCCCAGAGACCTTCTTTCGGATCGAGTATCTAAGCCAATGCAACACCATGCTGCAGATAATAATCGTTGAGATTAGAAGAAGCCAACTGCTGGTGTTAAAGGGCATGATATCGATACGCCAAGCCTGCAATGGACTATAAATTCAATTCATAATGATATAGCATTTTCAGCTAGCATTTTAATAGATATATTGATTACGAACACTGGTGCAGGTCCTAAGATGGTTACCGCAGATCGTGCTATGGTATTCGAGGTCTCTGTGATGCCATTGTACCAGTTATATATGCAGCCAATGGCCAATTCCACTCTCTGCTTATAGATGTCTCCTAACATGCCATCAGCGCTTTCGTTGTCGTAGATGCTACCCCAGTTATCAGCGCCATCTGTAAAAAGCAAACCAAACAAAAATACTTTGATTAGAACCTCACTACCTTATTGTCAAGTATTGAACTCTATTTCTAAAATAATTTAAAATCTCTTACAGGCCTCAACGCGCAATCGACAGTTGTGCACCTCACAGAAGGTTCTCATTATGTTTGCCTCAGAACCATAGTAGGCAATAGAACGATTGGCTTCATGCGGGTTAATTGGATCCTCATTGCCAACACCAGCTGCCTGTGAAGTAGCGGGAGTTTATTAAGTTTTGGGCAGCAGGGCCTAATTGGCGTCCATTGTTGGTCATCCAAGTGTCTGTTCTAATTTACTAAATGGCCTCGAAATGGCTGGCACTATGTAAGCCACGCCCACACACAAACTCCGGGTCAAAAACAGACACCCATATGGACATCGACACTCGCCGCCAATTAAATGGAAACACGTAATTTAAATCAATGTTGTGCTAAAGCCGGCCATAAACAAAACCACATGCACACGCTTGCGGCCATCTGTATGTGTGCGTGTGTGCCGCCTGTAAATGTATGTTCTTGTTGTTGTTGGTATAAGTGTGTTTACAAATGTGCGAATGTCCTTAAGGCAAACAATTGACCAGTGCGAACAAAACTTCCACGAAGTGACAACAAAGAATTTTTTGCCAACTATTTTGTTTGTGTTTGTCCGTTGCCGTTTTGGGCAAGTGGACTGCACAGTGGTCAATGTGCGATTGTAAATGTCATACATATTTAAATAAATGGGATCAGATAAGTGCTGCTTAAGCTATGTTTATATATGTTTATATGTTTACTGACTATTAAATTTTTGGCATGAGACTGTTAATATCTAAGCCTTCAACAGCAAATATTTAGCTGATATTTTACAATACAATCATATTTTAAAACATACTATAATTTATTCGAATACATACGCAAAACTATTTAGGTTGTAAATCATTTATTTGGCTGCCAATGACAGCCAGTTTTATTACCTTAAAAATTATATCGAACGCAAATTTGTAACTCATTATAATGATAAAACTCCAATGTGCGCTTGGCACAATCAGGCAACTACTACTGATATAAAAGTGTTTCTCTACGAAATAATTGTAAATCTACATACATATATTTTATTGTACCTATATAGAACACTGCCACAGAACGTATGCTTTTAGTTACTGAATACAAAGCCCACAACTAAGTGGAACAGCAGGAAATAAGTTTATAACAAGCTAACTAGCAAACACAAATATACACAAAACACCCGCTCAGATCAGTGCAAAGGAAGGGCAAGGAACGGGCGGGCGTAAGCAACCACTGGACTTTTATTCACGACCATTTCGTAGAACGCTCTAATGCGACAAGGACACTACGATGTGGACAATGTGGCGAACGAGGCTGGTGAGGTCAACCAATTGGCTTTACTTAATGCCGGCGTGCAAATCCCTACGACATTTGTGTGCGCTTTTGGGTGTGCCGACAACAATAACAACACTATCAACAACCACAATAACAACAATAACAAGAGGCAACACAAACACGGCACTGGAGGCGGCAGCAACGATAAATATAAACTTAACCAGCAATTACTTACCACATAATTAGTAACTGTGTATGGCACATAAGTAATGGAGCCCATGCGAAGCGTGCGCCGCTGCAGATTGAGCAGCTTGTTGGGATAAAGTTCGGCTCGGTTAGCAAAAGTTTCGTTCGGCAAGAACGCGTCCAAAAGCAAAGCATCCAAATTTCCACTGGCACCGACAAACTTTTGTGTCCACAGCTCCAAATTGATGTCGCGGTATGGGTATGGGTTTGGGTATAGGAATGGGTGTTCCGAGCTATCTACGGACTCAACTCCAAAGCGAACCGCTCTTCTACTGCTACTTACGACTGCTGTGCCGTTATCTGCCTGGCCCTTTGGCCGAACCATCAAATGGTGTGGGTAGACTTAAACGCATCCCAAAATTCGAACATTGTAGAACAAGCCAAAAACAAAAAACAAAAAAACAACAAAACAAATTAAGTTCAATCCAATAACAACAAAAAATATTACAATTGAAGAAGACGCCGTCAAGCGTGGAAATTATTGGCCAGTGCCAAAGTTAAAAGTTTGATCAACTGAAGCGCCCCGTGGCTGTTTTTGCCACTGTTGTGTTCAAGTGTGTCGAGTGTGCGGCAAAGTTTTGAGTTTGTCTTCTTTCGTCAGAGCCCCAGGGAGCCACACTCAAGTCCACGTTTTATTGTTAACTTAATAAAATCTAACGCCAAAGCGGCAGCCATTTTAAAAATGGTTGGCGAACATTCAATGTTTGATCTTTATACCCAGTTAACATCTATAGAATAAGGGTCAAATTATAGATTAACGTAAAAATAATATATCTGTTATTCAATTATTGTACAATTGACAAAACGGTTCTACAACAAATCGAGAACCTAGTAAACTTGCACACAATTGAACTTTTGACTCTGTATTATGGCAAATTACAAAATCACTATTCTTGTTAGTTCCTTGCGCTTACAGTGAAATTCACTTACATTGCAAAATTTCAATGCTGAGCAGTTCCAATGGATCTTCATGTTCACACAAAAACATATACAGTTTGTCCTTCAATCTTACATTAGCATTGCGAGTGGCAAAGTAGCGAGCATGCAGGAACTGAGATGTCTGCGGTAATACCGTGATGAAACCCTATCCATAAAAATCACTTTTAATTTACCACACAAAGATTAGAACATGAAAAGACTCACCTCAGTCACGCTGGCGTTAACAGCACCCAGAACTTGCCGCTCAAGCGCATTCGGTTGGAACTCAACATCGGGGAGCTCGGCTACATTGATCCACTGCAGCAATATCGGTCGGCTCAAGTTATGCAGAGCCAGCTGGACAGCATCTAGATACGCCAGTTGCATAAACGTAGCTTTTTGTGTGCTGTTATGAACGATCAGCAGCGAGGAGAGTGGTGCAAAGTATTGGCTAACTGTTACAAATGCATAAGTATATAAGAAGTTAATGAGCAAGTTTTACTAGTTTACCTATAATCTGTATTAGCTTGGTCAAGTGAGCAAACTGCTGTGTCAGCAACATCTTAAAGCGCTTTTAACCAGCCTAGCATGAGTGCTGCTTTTATATAGAGGCGTATCTCAGCATATCGCTGACCAATAATATCCAGGCAAATTGAATTTAATGACACTCGATGCTAAACTGCTGTACAATTACCGCAGGCAATGTTTACGCTCGCATTAGCGTAATTAAAGATACACAGCGCAGCGAAGCTCGTATCAATATTGTTTTGTTAGGCCATCAGGCCAACAAACAATACAAATAAATGGAAAAGGGTACGAGTCATCAAATTAACCCTTAAGTTAAATGCTCGACAAAGTGTGCTAACCAGAGTATCAATCCTTGAAGTTTATTGGAACCAATATTATCAACAATTTATAAGCAATTCGGTATGAAAGAAAATTCTTGGTAGGATGTAAACGTATCTTTATAAGCCAGTTGTGATTTAAAGTTCATGTCCTAGAATTACTTTAAACCACAATTTTGCAATGCAACAGATTTAGAAGGAAAGCTGCCATTGCAATATTAGTGCATTGCCAATTAACAAACCGAACAAACAACACAACGTCCGAGAGCAAGGCACAAAGACAGCAAAGCGAACAGAAAGCTTACATTCCCCCACATGGCGCGACCTGTTAACACATTGACTTTGATTAAGAATGTGGATAACCAAGCGATGTGAGTGTCGTCCAGAACTGAAACTGAGCCCAGTCCAAGTACCAATTGAAACAATTCAATTGCTTCGTAAACGTATGTAGGTATGTACGTGTGTGCGTGTGCGATAGTCCCTATGCGTGTGGTTACAGGTATTGCAAATACAGATTAAAGGATTTACACAGGAAAAAGAAAAAAAAATCCAGCTTCGAAAGCAGAGCTTACCAAAAGCCGTTAGTCGGTTGAGCTGTATTGGCCATTTGGGTGCACAGCAGTTGGCGATTTCAATGCGTATCTGGCCTGCTGTGAGCAGGCAGACTTACACTCGCAGGCACACTTACACAGACACTCATGAAGCCATTGCCAATCCCATGGTCATAGTTAAACTTTTACCCTACAGAGACACGGCAATTAAACAGTCAAGTGCGCTCAATCGAACCTGGTAGGTATAGATACGGCCTGGTGTGCGGCTGACCAAAATGTTTTGGCAAACAGTCAGATACGGTCTGGAATAACTTGCAAAAAATTAAGTATGCCAAGCATCTGTTGTCTAAGTTCGTTAGCGCATTTTTACATTGATGCAGATGTTTGTATGTATCAAAAATATGTTCTTCAGAATATACACATTTCGCAAACGCAAATATCAAGCAGAATTTGTATTTGGCCGCAGGCTGGCCAACAAGCTAACCACAAAACTGTATGCTAGCTCTGATCATGGCCGGCAGCTGTACGGCAGCATGTGGCCAAAAATGGGCCGAGGACGTCCCACCAGTCGCTAACTAGTGCTGCTTGTTTCTTTGTCTCCCCTTATACGCTTCCTAGCTTAGTGCATGTGTGCAGAGTTTATTCACATTTTTTCTTGTTACTGGCTCTTAAACCGTTTTGCTTTGTTTTCATCTTTGCCAATTTGATGAACATAAAACCAAGTTGAAACTTAATCAAATGGGTAGGCTGACTCTCCATTGAAAGTTAGTTTATATAGATATACATATATGATAAAGTTAAATCAAGCTTGTTAAGGGTTTTCATTACGTTTTTAAAGATTCAATAGCATTTATTGCTTGTTGATCAGCGTTTTGCATCTCCTACAATCTTCCTTATAGTATGTGCTTAGTTTACTTTCTGTAAGCGCGTGCACAGACACAAACACACGTATGTATATCCAAACAATGACTGTAGAGGTAAAGCCTACGGTTCAGCGCTTTTTCAACTAGAGCCTTTTTACTTGTTATTATTTATCGATCAGAAATTTTTTCTAGTAGCCATAATGTGCACATCGTTTCGCCAGCGCTCAAAACAATTGCAGTCTGTCACATTCAGCGGATGGTTCGTACAATGTGACAGCTGTCGTGTGATATAAACTGAAAATCATAATCATAACATACAGACCATATCGCACACAGCAAACCAATGCATAGAAATACGACAATATTTACATGTTAATTAGCAGGCACATCAAATTTTGCCACAGCTAGCGGCACGTTCAGCCGTTTGTCCTTGAAAGGACATCATGAATTTTCTATTACCCATGAATGTACGTACATATGTGCAGACGACATAACATATTGCAAGGCCGAAGCGTTTTGCCATTATATTTCCCGCACAATTATGCAGATTGGTTGTGTGAAATGAGATACTGAAGGACTACAAACATAAACATGCACACTTACTCACATACAAAGAATATTCTACACCAGAGAGTCGTATACATAATATGCGCAAATATTTGCCAGCTGGAGCCAAACGTCAAATTTGCTTGACTGTCCGATTGCAGCTGGACAAGTGTGTTCGTTTCGTATACGTCTTTTTTGGGCATTGCAGATTGCATTTTTTCCATGATTTGTAAATAGACTTGAGTATTAAGGGTATTTGTGTTTGTATTTGTGTTTGTAGTTTATTTCGTTGGTTTCTGTAGGTACTCGCAATTTGTGGGTTCAACGCAAGCACTCAAGCGTGTAAATGCACACACAGAAATAAAACTAAAATAGAAACACATTTCATTTCCGTAAGTTCAGAGAACGGAATATGGCATACTCACATGAGCAAGCTGCACACTGGCTCAAAAATAACTGTGCATTTATTTATGTGTATGTATAAGCAATCATATACAATACTTTAAGTAAGCTCCTGTGTCGTACTGTTACTTCGTTTGTAAAAATCGCATTAAATACAGTTCGAACTGTTTCCATAATCTTCACACTTAGTTGTGTTTGTAACCACAGTACAAGGACTTCAAGCTCTCTGCTACACACACGAAGTGGCAGCGGGCCAACTACAACAAAGTGGAAATAGACTTGGCGCTAAACCAGCAAAATCGATTGGAAATTTTTAACGAAATTGGAGCTAAAATCCTTAATGCACTTTGCTAGGAGCTGTCATTCTGTGATAGGGGTTTGATGCGTTAAGCAATAAGTGTGACGTTCATGAAAAGCAACATAATTTCGATGATTATGACACAGTCTCAGCCATCGAAAGTTTGGAGTGGCAACGAAATTTTATTGATAATCGCCACTAGCTGAAGTGTACAGTCCAACTCAACATTAACAGCAATAATATAAGCAACAACAGCAGTTACTAGTATAAGAAGTAGAAGCAATTTAATGCTAACAATTGAACGGCCGTAGGGTTAGGGAGTGGTCAAGTGTTTTGCACCGGAAACGAAGTGTAATGAAAACGTGCAAAGTGCAAATCGAAAATGTAATACAAAATACAAACTATTAGCAACAGGCAGGCATTTGTAATACTGCTTCCTTTTTCTAACTACCTCTTCGTCTCCGTTCTTTAATTTCTTTCTTTTTCCTAACGTTGCTGCAGTTCTTTACATTACCAATGTCGACACGGCGATAAGGCGAATGCGACGAGGCGAGACGAGACGAGACCCCTACATCCTGGTAGTAACTATGTAGCACACCAAATTGCTGCGGAAAGGTGAAGCAAGTAAACGTGGCCAAAACGAAGGAAATGTTTCGTAGTGCAAGACATTGCATTTTAAAATTCTTGGCTCTCTTAATGGTTCTGTGCTTGCTGAATTATTTCTTTAATTAAATGCATTTAATTTTAATGTTGTCCAGTCAATAGCTGACTTATCAGTACAACGTGCGGAAAACACAAAAAAAAAAAACAAGTGGAAACGTTGCAGTCAGACGCAACTGACTGCGGTATGCTCGTTACCAGTATTAAAACCGGTAAAAAGAAGCCTGATTGCGGAGGGTTACGGATGCGGCAGGGCTGTACGCTGGAGGCTGAGGGCGGAACGGGTGGACGTGGCTCCAAAACTTTGATGCCGATTTTTGGGGGTTGCTAGTAGCTACCTTCTTAGCAAATTTGGTAGTTCTAGCTGTAAGGATGTGCGAAATATGTGTATTTATCGGTTTTGAGTTATCGAATTTATCAATTTGCCAGCCCCCCAGTTATCGTATAACCCCAATCATGACACTTTAATTTACTATCCCATAGATAAAGAGAATTGGA
Organism: Scaptomyza flava; assembly: GCA_030179655.1. Lineage (NCBI taxonomy): Eukaryota > Metazoa > Arthropoda > Insecta > Diptera > Drosophilidae > Scaptomyza > Scaptomyza flava. The sequence continues at coordinate 342,555 of JARNME010000012.1, forward strand.
AAGTTTCAAGTCTCTAGCTTGAAAGGTGTGGAAAAAACTTGCAACCATAAGGATGGACGGACAGACACCTTGACGGACATTGCACGAAACCAATATACTCTTTACCTTCGGTAATGAGTATAAAAACTAGCAACAAGAATCAAAAAATAGAAACGATTTCCGATGTTAAGCTGCAAGCACGTGCTTAAAATATTTAATAATTTAAATTGTTCTAATTTTTTTGTGTTAAGAGAACATATTTATGCAGCAGATACCCAAACATTTAAGTTTATCTGTCTAAACCACAGTTTCATATATATTATTAACAATTGCATCGCATTTACAAAACCACCAAATGAATTAAATATTGATAATTGTTTTTACGTGAATCGTTTTTTTCTACACGCTTCAACTAGCGCTCGAGCTTGTTTATTTATGTATAATACAATTTATGTGTTATTAATATATGTACATATGTCGTTTTCTCTGACATTTCGATGTTGTTATGTAATTATTCACTTTGCATTCGTGCATTTGAATATATTAATTTTTATTTTATTAATCAAGCAATGGTTTAAATTTGATGCCATTAGCTGCCTTTACTCAAAGCTATGGGTTATTTAAAATGGTCATGAATTTAAATCTCTGGCGATGTAGATAAACATCTATTTTAGAATAGCAGCAACAAAATCAGCATGCAAATCAATTGAAAAGAAAACAAAACTATTGAATACCATTTGTAAAGCATTTGTCTGTACAGACTAGTCGAGCTGTCTCTTTTATTCGAGACGTTTTTAATTTAGCAAATTTTTTCATCTCATCGTTGCATACACAGCGCAAAGCCTTTTGTTCTAACGGTACACGCTGTGCAACAATTAAATGCAGCCAATTGCATAGCGTATTGCGTACCACCCCACCACTCGCTCACACTGCTTCCTATCCCTTCCCTTTCCTTTCTCAACCCACCCGGCGAGATCAACAAATCTGTGTGCTTTGCTCTTGTTTGGGATCAGAGTTGGGTGACATACAAAACTGGCGTTCATTTATTCATATCGGATTGGCTTTGGCAATCAATGGACTAGTGAGTCCAATGCAGCAGCAGCATCCATTGCTGTCAGAGATTTTCCGCAGCAAATCAGTGCACATGCGGTCGCTGTGGGTGCCTATAAGTGTGTGTGAGTGTGAGCATGTGTGCGGTTGTGTCAAACCTGATTGAAACGAACGAAATCAATGCGAATTATTTGGTTTTCCAATTCGTTACACTTCACTACTGCGCACAGTTAATTAATAGACATTTTTTCCTCATGACTCTCAACTCGTACATTTTTTGGCATGTAAAGCCTAAAAGCCCAGCAGTTCTGCTGATCTTTTAATTGTTTTATTTTACAACTCAATTCATTTTGAAATTTTTCACCAAATAGCCACTAGCTGAATTTATTGTAGACCCCCACATAAGCCGCAGTGCTCATTTGTAGCCAACAAAACCGCCAATTTGGCCTTGGGAATGCTGCCCTAAGCACGCCCACAAATACACATATAAACACTACCATGCACACCCAGTCTCACACACGAATATGAGCCCACAATCATCAATAACGAAAAACAGAGCCACAAATTTGCGCAATTGTTAGTCGCTTGATTCGATTGTATGCAAGAGAAAACTTTCACACAAAACAAAGCATGCCAGCATCCAATACATACAAACTCACGCAAATGAATATTTGTGTGTGATGACGGGCATTTTAAGGTAAAACACGAGGCATGAAAATAAACCAAGCTTATCGCACTTTAATTTCTTTATACGAACCAACAACATATAAGCAACACAATCCACATCCCATCCCTGTTCCCACCCGTGTCCCAACGGCATCACACTTGGAGCATTGCGGGCGACGTAAATAAAAATTTATGACCACAAAAGTATGCTACAAAATATGCGCATAAAATGATTATGACGATTATGTTGTTGCTGATATTACACCAAATATCAAGCAACAGCAAGGAAAAACAAGTTGAAACATTGCAGTTGGGTGCAACCGACTATGGTACACTCGATACCCGTTTAAAAAGTGGTAATAAGGGGCCAGATTGGATATTTCGGATGCGTTAGGGGTGAGCGCTGAATTCAAAGATTAGCTGATGCAGAGCTTTTGGGGATTTCAACAGTTCCATTGCCAACAAATTTGGTGCTAGCTTAAAAACGCGCGGAAATATGTCGTTTGTGAAACGGCGGAGATATGTCGCGACCCCAAAGCCAATGCTAGGACGGACGGACATTGCACAAACCCAATATACTCTTAACCTTCGGTATCTAGCAAAAAAAACATCAACACATGTCATACACATACACATACACATACACACCCACACACACACACACACACGCACACACTCACATATATATTTATATATACGTTTATTGACACAAATTGCTTTTCAGAACGCTGCTCTCTTGCCACTTTCTTTAGGTTTTCATTTTTTATTAAAGCAATAATAAAATATTCATAAATATTTTGTTTTCGCAGCGAAGAAGACATATACCGCCTGTTTTATAATAATGCCAATAAATATGTAGGGTCCTGTCATAATCCTTATATAAAAATATGTATATTTACAAATATGAATTGCAATGCAATTGGCTACCATTTCGGTTATGCATGTCTCGCAAGAGCTATGTGTAGCTGTGATTCTAAAATGCTTGCCTGAGTGTGTGTAACTAGGATATGTTTATTTAAATGGATGAACGACAAGCTGTGGCCACGCAATCATATCAAGAATTCAATATCAAAATAGTACGCACACAGCTGTCGCTGATGACATCGAGCCGCACACAACAAACAATTTTCAACCCCATGCTGTGGTGCTATTGATGAACTGGCTTAAAGTTATGCGAGTAACAAAGACAAAAGGACTTTCTCGCGTTTTGATAACAAATCTGAGACATGCTGGCAGTACATATACACACTGGCAAAATTAAGATCGCACTTGTATCAAACAGTTGTATGATTTGGGGTCGCGACATATCTCCGACGACATATCTCCGCCGTTTCGCAAACTGTCATATCTCCGCGCGGAGATAGGTCGTCTCAAAATTGCATATCTCCGCTCCGAGAGGTATGTCGTTTTTTTCTTGGCATAATTTCCTCAAGCATAATTTACAGCAACTTCGTGTACGGACTTGGGCATTAAAGACAGTGCGCCCACATTCAAGTTCATACATGATAGGCCAAGTTGAATCATTTGTTCATAATTTAAATGTATCTTAGGTAATGATTTCATCATTTGGGTGACACGACTTAGAAGGCCATTAAGAAAATCCATTAGTTTAATTACCCAAACAGTCTACGATGTGCCGATGCGACCAATGACTGTAGTTGCAGCTGCAACTGAATCTGCAACAAATTGCGGCTATCAACATTTCCGCTGTACTTTCCGTTGTCAATGCTACTTCTGTTGCTGTTGATGCTGCTGCATCTGATTACCTAATGCATTTGCACATTTGGCCGCAAAAACCGAAAGAGAAGGTAAAGTTGACATGTCAACATTACTCCCGTCTGATTTACTATCTGTGGCAGCAGTCGTGGTGCTCGATTGTTGTGGATCTCTGCTTGGTTTTAATTAGTGCACACAAGTGTTCCTCGTTAAAGGCTAAAGCCCAGTTGCCAGCTACATATAAACGTATTTTCTATTGGCCAATTCATTGCAGAACCTTCAATTGCTAGCCCGCACCGAACCAAACCGAAACCGGAAACCGTGTATGAGCTAAACTCATACATACATAGCACAAGGGCAGATTGTGCCCCATTAACTTGATGCACCGGGGCCGAACAGCTTGCTCCATTCCACAGCTCTAGTTGATTGTTGCCAATACTGACGATGTGTGCGGTCACAAATCGCAGTAAGAGAGATGAGAAGTTAACCTTTGTTTGGCGGTTAGCTGCTCGCACTGCCCGTGCACCGGAAAGTTGCGCCCAACTAAAAGCAGCTTTCGTGGTTGGTGCTCTCTACAGCGAGTCTAATGGTGCTTGAATAATGAAGAAGAAAAAATAGTTATTCCGGGATGGAGATTATATACTTTTACCTTATTGACAATTTTTGCAAAACGTAGCGAAACAACAAAAAAGGCTATAACTAATAACATTTTATCAATGACCTTTTTAATTCAAAGCTAGTTTAAATAGATTGCAAGTGATATAAAGTATTGACTCCAATGAAGCATATCTTCAGTTTAGTTAAGAAACGCACATACATAGATTTAAATATGATAAATAGTATAATCATTCCTAAGCCCTAAACTGGCTAAGTATATATGAACATATAAATGTACCACATAACCTTATTTTCAGTATCAAATTCATTTCAACTGTACTTACATTGTAATACACTCTTTTAAGGATTTAAAACCCATACATAGATTTAAAAACGATGAATAGTGTAGACGTAACTCGGCCGAACACATATTTGCACACTAAACAATTATATTTTAATTTATATCGTTTTAAATTCAACCCTAGAATATTTTGTTGTTGCTTTTTTTTTTAGTCCCTGGCACTAACTGTTGGCGATTCAGATATATAATCGTCTTCTTGACCTGAATCCGCCTCTTCGCTATCTGCTCGATCGTTGTTTAGCTGTGCAATATTTGGCTCCGCAATCTGCTCTTGTCCGCTGGTAATCAGTCGTTGCAGTTCGTCTTCCCAGCCAAGCGCCTCGGCCAGTGCCCAGACACCAGCATCGCAATCTCCCAGAAATGCCACATCGCGTGTGTTCTTCGACCTGCCGTATAGCAGCGATCTTTCATTGGTATCCATCCAGGGAGCGAAACTTGAGCGCCCAACGGCATCGCGATTTATCAATAGGCGCACGCAACGCGGACCCACACGGTGTATGAGCGATGCAAACGGTTGCACCTCGAGCGAGGTGCCCATGATGATAAGCAAATCACAGTTCTCAAAATCTTCGTCAGGACTGTTGTAAAAGCAAGTAGGCAGACTCTCACCAAAGAACACAATGTCTGGCTTAACAATACTCTCGCAGTACTCGCAGGTGGGCAGCGTATCCGAAAATAATTTATTCTTCATCCATGCCATGTCATATTCATGATGGCACTTGAGACAGTGGTTCGTATGGAAGCTGCCATGTGCCTCAATAATTTTGTTCTCAGGCAGACCGGCCACGCGATCCAGGGTGTCAATGTTTTGTGTATAGTGGCGCTGCAGCACGCCCTTCTCGTGCAATAGGCGCACAAAGTAATGCGCCGGAGTAGGCAAAAACCCACCCGGATACAGCTCTTTAGCCAGCACATAGAATGGCTCCGGATTATTTTCAAAGTAGGCCATATCAAATATAGACGTTGGATGTGGCAACTTATACTTCTCCAGGTTGTTGTACAGACCGGTGCCAGGCGATCGAAAGTCCGGAATACCGGCAGCTGAGAGTTTTAACTTTATTGAAGTTAGTTTTAAGGCACAAGATTTTTGCATCAACTTACATGTCGAAATGCCAGCACCCACCATGGTATTCTTAAATCCATGTTCACGCCAATATGACAAAAGGCCCTCAAAAGACAACTCAGGTATTACCTAAAAAAACAACAATAAGAAAATATAGTTTTTGCTGTTTATCAATTTAAAGGTATATTTTTTGGGGGTTTTGGGTTATGTTATTTATATGATCGAGACGGACCAGCGAGCTGACAGAGGAAGATGTGTGTATGTTTTTTATATATCACAGAAAAACCTCACCTTATCCACAACAGCGTCTTCCTTGTCACTTGTGGTGCCAGCACCAATGTTCAATGTCTTTGAAAAAAAACGCCGAATCGCATCCATTGTGCCTTGTTCTACATATTTGTAATATTTCAGCAAACTAAACAGCCTTGCAAATTTCATCTAACAAACCTCCATCACTGTTGCTATCCGAATCTAGCTCAGTTGCTGTTGAAGCCGATGTCGTCGAGGGCTTGTTTTGTTTTCCATCTTTATCTACGCTTTTGCTCATCTTGTGTAGGCTTGCTTGCAATGTATATAAATATGGAAGACTAGTAGGTGCAAACAGAAATTTTTTCGCCAGTTTTACTGTTTTATTGCGTTGCGAAAATATTTTTGTTTTCTTCTGAACAAAACTTGTTTGGGGTTGCCACAGCGTGTCACTCCAATGCAGTAGAAAGCTGTTTGCTACATAACTACGATGATGCATTGAGCCGATATTCGATATATAATTATTCCTGCTGAAATAACCGCAAGATTTAAAAATCACACTAAGTAAATCAATTAAAATACGATTATTTAGATGTTTAAAGTATCATTTTGCTGATTTTTTTTATTATTATATTATAGAATTTTCATTTCGTTTGGTTTTCTTAGTAATCTACTAAATATTTTATTTATTATTTTTTTCTCTTGAATTAGCTTTCCAAATTCTTCACATTGATTTGGTTTATTGTTTAAAATTAACATATACATTTAACGTTTACATGATTTCGAAGAAGTTGAATTCAAATACCTTTTATGGATCTCTATTTCCTCTGCTTAAAATATGTTGATAGTATGCTTTTCTTGTTTAATGTCATGACAGTAATGAGGATTTATTAGATGCACATGGATTGAAGTGAATGTGAGTGTTCTCTCTTATGTTTACCGTTCGTGTGGTTATGGATTGATACATTTATACATATTAATATTAATACATTCAGCTTAATGTATGTATGAATAATGTATCTGCAATCTGCAATGTCTAATGCACACAACTAAAAATGCTTTTTAAACTTAGTTCAAAAAATTAGAGTTCTATGAAGCAAAGAAGCAAACTGAAGTTCAAACGATAATTTATTTGTAAAAATACATTGAGTTGTATTTCCTGTATTATAAATGTGTGTGTATATATAGGCAGGTAAAAGTATCTTGCTGTATGTGTGGATTCGTGTAAATATATAAATATGTTGTTTGCTGTATATAAAGACGCAAAATATATGTATATATTGACATATAAAAGATTTACTCATACATGCAAATTTTTTTGTAGTTTGTATTCGCCATGAAAAGTTTGAGAGGTTCGCCTTTTAGATATATTCTCAATTAAAAAACTTGTTATTATAGTCTGTTCCTTTAAAATGTCTGGATTTATACTGTTTGATGGCTAGTTTCTTAGTTTCCATTTATATTTGTAATATTTTGTGTAATTTTTACAAGTTTGCTTTGCAAAAAATATAGAATGTATATAACTTTTTATTTTTACTTCTCTGTTCACTTTGTTTTGTTTCCTTGCGTTGTAGGTACACGATTCTCACGTAAAACGTTTCATTTAATGTTATAAAACATTTTTACTGTTTGGTTTTTGTTTGGTTAAAAGTTTGCAAGTGCATGTAAGTATGTTTTAATTCATGTTGTTGGGCTCACAAATATTTGAATTCTGTTTGGTTCCACTTGTGTGTATGTAAATATTATTTATGTATATCTGCAGCTATCGGTATCGATTTATGTATATATTTTCAAGCATGTCACATTCAATCACTAGTACATTGATATCAATATTAAGATTGCATAATTAATTTCATTCTGTAATCGGTTTGAAAGTACTATAGTACACAGTAGCTCAAGTTTATTTGTTTTACAAGCATGTTTGTCTCTATTTATAATTTTGGTTACACCTCTTTAAGTGTGTATGTATCTAATAATGTAGTCTTACATGGATCTTATCGGTAATAAATATGTATGTATATATTTGCTGCACATGTTTTTAATTGGTATGTTTATGTTGTTAGCATGTATGTAGTAATAATTGCTAGTAATTTTATGTACTTTTCACATGAATTTACACGACGTTTAAGTTGCTGGTTAATCTGTTGTCATTTTGATTCTAATCTTTAATCATTAGTAATTTTACACCTTGAATGAAACTTTAATGCTATATTCAACTTTATAAGTATTTTTTGCAAATATTTTTATTTCTTACTGTGTGCGTGTTTGTGTGTGTATGTGTGTGTTTGTGTGTTTGTCTGGATTTTCACCTGCTCCTCCCACGCTTCTGGGTTAGACCCCAGCTATCTAAAGTCGGCTGTTCGTCACACTGCATGTCGCATTTGTACCTTGTAGTGCGGTGTTCATTTCATTTCAAGTGTTTCTTTTAGTTTTGACAATTGCAATCTGATTACTATATGACAACCAGTTCAACAAGTTTGTAGCTTATGATCAAAGCAGAGATCAGAGTTGTTTCATTAACATAATGCATAGATTGAAATTTGTATATATATATTGAAAACGTTTCCGCCTTACAGCAGAGATTATAACAAAATGTTCGTAATTATAAACACTACTATAAAGAGGAACCAAATAAACAATGTGATGAACCATAATCATAACAAAATAATGCTGCACTTATTTTTTGGTTAAAGACTTTAAGAATAAAGACACAACAACAATTATGATTATAGTACAGATCATTATATGTAATATAGGTTACAAGCTACTCGAGATATATTTTATAATGGCTACTACAAGTGTATGAATATAGTATTTAGCTTATTGTATGTATGAACAAATGAATGAGTTTGATGTGCTTTCAAGTCGAGGACATTGTCGTGGAATGATGCATTGTTATACATAGTACATAGATTAAGTGTCAGAGCATGTGATTGTAGGTAAGCTCTTCAGGAGTGCTTAAAAGTCAGCTCTTAAGAAGCCCAGTGATAACAAATGAAGTATTTCGTACGTCTCAAGCCTAAAAACGTGTAAGTAACATACTATAATCACTTTGTAAACTCAATCAAATTATCATTGTATATGTTGTATATATAATTATTTTTTGACGCACGCTCAGTACAATAGTTTTTAATGTGCAAATTATATTGTGTATATGTAATATAATTTTAAAATTTATTTTATTTTATTTATCATATATATATATAAATTTTTTTGCTGGGCGATATTTTTGCCAAATCACGGCCCAAGCGAAAAGTCTTTTGAAATTAAGGTTATTTTAAGCCAATTTTGAAGACATCTTGTGGTTTTTGTTTTTTCTATTCATTTCAATGTTATGCCAGTTCACGCAACCTAATTTAGTGCAATAAAATTTCATAGGTATGTACTACACTTAAGTGTAAATCCAAAAAAAGAACTTGCATGGCACATACAAACCAAAAGTCATTATTTCTCAAACTGAATGCGCGTTTGAATTGTTACAGTTGTTACAAAGAAATGCAATTGCCAATTAGCGTTAAATTTAAATCTTAAAAAAGTTACAACAACTCTTGGGTAGAAAAACTTATTTATAAACTATTATTGAAATTATTACATTATTTTACGTGTCACTTAATTTTAAACGGCGTCGCCTTTCTAAGAGCCCTTGTAAATTGATGTGGCTTTAAAAACTATTATTAATTTGGTTTTGCTTTTAAATTTTAAATCGCAATTAATTTGGTTTGAAGTTTCAGTCAGTTTGTTAGAATGCGTGCGTATGGATAGCTTTTTGATGATGTGATGTACGTACATATATGTATATGTACATTTACACACAAAAAAGTACATAGATGTGATTGTATAAACAGCTTATTGCTTCTTCAGTATAAGTATGAGTTTATAGTGTCTTTGAAAAGTTGAACAAATAGTAGATGGAAGTAATGCCTGATTCTTAAGTAAATACTTTTTATGGGCGTGTGATTATGTACTATGTTCTATTGTTGGCAGTGTTGGGCAGTTCTCTGCCTTGACGCCACTGCTAATTACACATTTCCATGCCATTATTTCATCTTCTCAATTAGGGTATGGTATGGCATAATAATGGATAGTTAATGCAGCCGAATATATAGTATAACGCGCAAGTCTTTTGCTTGATACACTAAACTAATTAATAGAATGCAAAACGAGAGCATTTTGCCAAACTGTTACTTAATTTTATATGGAATATTAGTTTTTATCTTTATATGTATATCATATTTATTTATTTGTATTTTCTGTTTTTTGTTTTTGGTTCTTCTGGACCTGGTTAATCAATTGTTGATATGACACGTTTCTGAGCTTGTGTGTGTGTGTGTGTGGTGTGTGAAGGTGGTTGTTTGCGAATGTCTCACTATAATATATTTATATACGAGTAAAAAAACGAACAAGTCAAATAAATCAGCCTTATTTTGAATGCAATTTTTTATGTTTTTTTTAAACTAATTTTGCTCTCCGATTAGAAAAAATCATCCACCCGCACACACACGTACATATGTAGGTGCGCAGATGTACGTACATGCATATGCACGTCCAGGCCAGAGATTCATCGAAAGTATTACCAATATGCCACTAATACCTAAAAATAACAACACCAATTCAATTCAATACAAGTCGCTGTCGCTAAATAACAATAATGAAGCCCTTGGCTTCACAACTACATACACACATATATACAGAAGTGTATGTTTGTGCTGTACTGTAATATATATAGATTGTTTTATATGATTACATTATATGTATGTACATACGTACTAATTTACTGGTATATTAAGTATATGTTAGTATGTACTTGCTTTCATGTATGTACGTACTTAGTTATCATTTAGTGGATGCAACATACCGCGCTTTTCTGGCAAATGCTGAGCCGGAATAGATCCGCCTATCAGCTGCCAGATGAGATTTTGAATTGTTTATTCTTGTATGACTATCGACAATACCGACCGACTTGAATTGTCGACTTTACTGGTTCTCGACTTGACTGCTTAATAAGTTAATTGTAACGTCAACACATCAATAACGACAATACCCTAAATATCAGAGGAAATATCATAAGTATCGATCTAAATATTTATGTTGCTTTTCATAGCTATTTTGATAGCAATTTTTTTTTTTGCTTAATGGTACATACAAATACATGTTGGCAAATATGGCCGACTACATTTACATTAATCAACTGGCTTACATTGGAATTTCTCTTATGTATGTTTTGAAATAAAAATGTAGTTGTGAAAAAAAACCCAAATAAAATAATGACGTTATTTGGGCCGTTTGAGATCTCATCACTCTAATCTTTTCATTAAGGAAAATAGATTTCATTGCTTGTTGGTCAATGTTTGACACCCTAGCGAAAACCACATCGTTTAGAGAAATGTTTTTAGTAAAGATCTACATTCAAAATAAACAATGTATTTCCTGGACTTTCGAAACCGTACGACAAAGACTAGTAAAATCATATTAATATGTAACTGAAATCAAGATCGAAAATGAAAAATCAAATAAAAACAAAGTTGTTTGTTGTTTGGTTTTTTGTTTTTTTTTTTAATTATAAATAACAATTGTTTATTATTTAATAAAACGGTTGTTTTCTTGTATGTTTGTTTATTGTTGTTCTTGCAGTTTGTGGTCGTTTGAATAAAGTTTTTTTTTCACTTTTTAAAGACAAATTGCATTTATGATGTTTATTTATATCGGCGTTATAAATCACAAAGTTATGATTTCGAGCCCTTGAATTATTTGTTTAATTACATTCTCATACTTCTTGCACAATGATTGCTTCTTCTTTTTTATATTAGTGTGTATATGTTTTAATGTTTTTGCTAAACAACAATTGTGCCATTTCTTTTTTAATGTTTGATGCTTGATCAGCTCTCCGGACAACATTTTGAGGATCCTTTTGATAAAGTTACTTTTCTTGCGTTCATTTTAAATATGTAATAATATTAATAATAATAATAATAATAATCATAAACATAAAATATTATGATTTATGTTTGTTTGTATGCATTATAAGTAATTATACATAATGGATAAATTTTTTAAAATATCACTTATATTTAAATAATTTCCAGAACGCAACAAAAATGATTGAGGGTATGTGTTAGAGTTTTCTGTATGCTTCTGTGTGTGTTCAATAGTGCTTGATGGTGTTGTTTTACAAATAAAAATAAAATACAATATTAAATGATGTAAAACTTTACGTGTAACGAAATAATTGTTTTTTTTTTATATCAAGTTTTTTTGAACATGTCCAAGGTTTATTTAATTTTTGCCGCATCTTCTTGATTTCTTGTTGTTTATGCACGGATATATATATACTTTATATGTATGTTCCATATGTATGTAATTCTGTAACACACGTTTTGTTGTTTGTGTGTTTGTTGTTGTTATATGTAAACTTATACTTAATAAAAACGAAATACAACTGTAAAAATGTTGCTAGCTTAAAGACTCCGTTAAACTTGTCGCATTCCAAATAAACAATGGCCACCATTATGAATTTCATTCAAATCACGGCAAACAATTTCAAAGAAATCTGCGCGCATGCGTGTCAATATTTTTTTTTTATGTTTAATTTTCTTGTTTTATTTTATATGTATTTTATCAAACATCTTATTAGTTTTCTTCAAAATGATTTAAAGCTGCTGCTGCTGCTCTAAACTCAATTTATCGTATTTTCTTCGATTGCACTCGATCTTATCATATCTCGTCAACTGAGCCCGCTGGCTACTGCGCTTAATTCGAAAAATATATGTATTAATATGCATACATCATTTGTGTGTGTATTTTTTTTTTATAGTTTATACATATTCTAGATTGTAGTTTGTACTTCCAATTTGGTTAAGAATTCCTTGTGTATTTTCTTTTCTCGATTTCCACTCTCTATCTCTCTTTTGCCTTCTTTGTTTCTTTTACTAACTTTTTTTCTGTTTATTAATCTCTCGTCTGTTGCTCTCTTTGCATATCACAAACCTCGTTGGGTCTTTTGTGACGTCATTGTTTTTTGTTTTTTTTTTTGTTTTTTTGTTTTTTACCGTAATTTGAAAAATTCACAATAGTCGCACAACGCGATCAGTTAAAGTATAACTTTATATATACATTTTTAGTCGTAGGTACTTTAAAAAGTAATTAATAAATTTTTTTCCATAATAATTTGAATTTGAAACAGCTTAAAACGAAATAAAATTTGAACATATTCAAAAATAAAATCATTCTTCTTGGCTCCAAATGTAATTTTGTAATTTTATTCTGTTCATTGTATCAGCTGATCTGCTTATCTGTTCTTTGTTTGCTTACCTATTGCATTTCGTTTTATTTTCATTTTTTTTAATTTAACTACATTTAGGTTTAAGTTGGTTTATATGGTATATGTTACAGTAGCATGGGTAGCTTTTGTGTTTTGTTTTGATTTTTTTTTTTTTTGGGATGGGTTCAAGGATAATTGTTCTATAGATGGTATATGTAAGAGTGTTTGTGTGTAATAAAAAAATCTACATATTTATATATTTTTACCAACATTTTCGTTATGAGCTCGCTTTCCTTTAACTTTCCTTGTCATTGATCGAACTAAGAAAGCATTTATAATATGCTCTCCAATTTCAATTCTATGTTCTTAATTTTTCTTTTTATGCTCGTACAAATGAGTGCGCTTATATTCTTCTGTATTATTTTGTTTTGATTTGTTTAATGCATGCGGTTGGTTAATACTTAACTCTTAGCTATGTAACACACACATACAATTGGCTTAACTGTTTGAATTTGAATTAAACGCAAGTAATTTAACTATTAATATGTATGTACGTTTGTATGATCTTGAATTCTTTTTGTGTTCGCTTTGATTATATGTTGATGTAACGTATTGAATATTTATATATGCGTACTATTTGTGGGTATTAAAATATTTTGAATTGTATTTTCTATATGCAGTGGTTTTTTGTTTAGAGCAAGAAGAACAAAAATTGCACTTAATACTATAAAAAAATTTACTAGAGTCTTACAAACTAAAAAATCAGATGTATATTTGTTTAAGATTTGTTTCGTTTTTTTTTTTGTTTTTAGTGTTTTTTCTTCAATATTTAAACTTTAGCGATTTTTTGTATACATATTTATAATGCTTGTGTTTTTGTTTTTGAAATTTTGTTTTGCATTCATATAAAATTGCTGGCCAAACAATTGTAGCTGAAAAATCGTTGCCACTTTTGTTTTGTTTGTTATTGTTAACAACATAAGAATTAACAAAGTCAGGTTTTAAAATAAATATGTATGTATTTATGTATGTATATTTATATATAATAATAATAATAATAATAATAATTATGATTATTGTATATTGCAAATGTTGCCCAGCGCAAATGTTAGCAACATTTGCACGGCAGTTGGCAACACCAGCACAACAACAAAGAGATACCGTTACGTTTAAGGTTTGCACTGTTTTTAATGCAGAGTAAATAAGAAGAGACCATTTATTTGCATTCATTTTTTCGTTAACATTAACAACGGCGGACGCAAAACCAATAACACAACAGCAACAACTTACACTTGAAGCAGCATTGGCTGCTGCTGCTGCTGGCCCGCGGCAGCTCGACTCCAAGCCAGCAGCCCTTTGGCAGCAGCAACTTGCTCCTGTTGATCAACGGCGGATGTCTCTGCTACTTCATTATTGCTGCTGCTGGCGGTGGGCGATGAGGTGGGCGTCGGCTGACTAACTACGGCAACTAATGGCGACACAATCACTGATGTGGCAACGCTTTTAATTCGCGAAGATTTATTGATATTGCTAGTGTTGCTGCTGCTGCAGTTCTTGGTGTTGCTGTTGGTGTTTGGTTGTATGTGGTGGACGCCATAGCGACGATTGGCCTTGATGGTGAGCGAAGCAGGCAGGTGTTTACCTGCCGCCACTTCAGCGGCCAATCGTACTACAGTTGCAGTTTGTGTTGGGATTTTAGCAGCTGTTGCTGTTCCTGCTACCGATTTAAACAGGTTGCCTTGCCGCTGTGTCGCCGACGCCTGGGCTGCCGCCTCCGCCGACGATTTCTGTCGCTTTCAGTCGCCAAAGCGGCTGCAAGCCTTCTTCCACTTGCACTGAGTGCACCATTGATCGCGTCTCTCCATGCCGTACACCTTGCGGCACTTCTTGTTCTCGCCACGCGTGCGTCGATTGGGTGAGCTAGTCGTATTTCTGGCCGCGCTCACTGCCTGCTGAACGGCCACATGCTGCAGGGGCACGGCCATGTGCTGGCCGGAATTGGCAACCATATTGTTGCTGGCAGTTGTCTGTTGTTGTTGCTGACCGCGTATATGTTGCTGCTGCTGTTGCTGCTGCGGCGGATGGTAGTTTGGCGTGATGGTCACGCTAGACAGGTGGTGTTGTTGTTGTGGTGATTGGTGGTGTTGCTGCTGATGCTGTTGCGCTTGGGCGACAACACTGCTGCTGTTGTGTGTGTGGTGTGCCGTTACAGTTACATTTTGCTGCGAAAGTTGCTGCAACATATTGTTGGCACTGTTATTGCTGTGTATGACCGGACTGCTATTGCTGCTGCTGCAGTTGCTGCTGCTGCTATTGTTGCTACCAATGCTACTGCTGCTATTGCTGTAGTTGTGATGATGATGATGATGGACGTATGTCGGCGATGGGTATGGCGCTGTCGAGTGGGACGGTCGCGACGAGGATTGGCGTGCGTGTTTGCTGTTGCTGCTGTTGTTGTTGCTGTTTTGATGAACCTGGTGAGACGACGACGACGGCGACGTCGACGAAGAGCTCACTGTGATCGCCGAGGTGGATGGCCAAGTGTAATGTTGATGCGCCAGTGGCGATGTAGGTATGCAGCTAGTGTTATTGCTTTGCAGCTGCTGCTGTTGGGTGCTAGTAATGTGTCCAGTGTTGCTGCTGCTGTTGTTGCTGTGATGTAACTGTGGTTGCTGATGCGTCGTTAGGTGGTGGTAATTATTCATAGCGCGTCCTTGTCTGTTTCAATTAATAAGGAAGAGTATAAAATATAATGCATTATTTATTGGAGTTTCAATTTACTCACTTGAAATTGCCAACGATCTGTCTTTGGTATTCGGGATCCTCGTGCGGTGGACGCGCCATGTCCCGGTGGCTGAGCGTTGGTGGAGATGCTGGACTTGTCGTTTTGACCAATTCGTCATCGTCGTCGTCTTCTGTGTAGTAAAATTCCTCTTCATGCTCATTTTCACTGGAGGAATCATGGTCACCGGAGCACCGGGCTTTTTTGCTGCAAATGCAATAATACTTTTGTTAGTTAAATCATTTTAAAATTGTCTATTGCTTGCTTATAAAAGGAAAACAAACTCGGCCAGAGGTGCATTCAAAACAAAAAGCTGTCAGTTATATCACGTAAGTCGAAAAACATGTAAAAATATTTTATGTGCGACTCACGACACACTCATCTCTAAAAGCTATCGGTTCAAGAAACTCATTTGCGACAGCGTTGCCACTTGCGCTACCACATATCCGGCAACGCCTTAGACATTCGCTCGACTACGTTAATCACACAGCTGCAGGGTTGTAGCAACGTTCGCAAAAAACACACACGTTCTGTGTCAAATCAATACAAAATCAACAAAAATCGATCGATTTTTGCAAATACCATCGCGACAGAACGCGTCACTTATTGCTATTTAGTTGCGAACAACACAAAAAGTGTCACAACTCGTGCATTGCTCAAGCTTGGCTCGCAACTAATTTGCTGTGGAAAATTTATAGCGACGACCAAAAAGTAAAAAAAAATTTGCGCGTCGCAAGAGTCTCGCGTGCGTCTGTGTCTGTCTCTCTTTGTGTTCGTGTGTGTTTGTACGTACGTATTCTATGTGTTTTTGCGTCCGCGTGCAACTCACAGCCAACAACAACAACAAATTTGTCAATTATATCGAAAAGTATTGTGATTAACAAGAATATTCTACTCCTATACCAACACTTAACAGCGACACAAAATGTCCACTAGCAGCAATAGCAGTAGCAGCCGCCTAGCCATCGAGCCGAACAATAAATGCGGCGTCAACAGTGTCGCAGCAGCCCTCTGCCCGCTGAGCAACTGCCAATTCACTGGCGTTGTAATTAGCGCCATAGCCGATGAGCAGAAGCTCGAATTTAGCAATATATACAAGAGCAGCTGTACGTTGAGCTGCAGCTACGATTCTCAAGGTGTACTGTTGCGCATTATGTTGGGTAAAAGTAGAAAAGAGAATTTACTCTCTGATTGCATTTTGTAATACATTGTTGTACATTGTTGCAGACGTCGACCAAGGGCATGTGCTAAAAGAGTATATGATATCAGCGGATACGGATGCAGCGCAGTTGGGCAGACGTTCCTATGCCGTTTCTTTGGAATCGGACAATCTGGTGCTGCGCTTTAGCAGCGACAAGGATCAACAACTGTTTCGCAAAGTTGTTGAAAATGTGAAGCATCTAAGACCCAAGTCTGTATTCTCTCAGCGAACCGAAGAGTCGTCCGCATCACAATATTTCCAGTTCTATGGCTACCTCAGTCAGCAGCAGAACATGATGCAGGATTATGTCAGAACGAGCACCTATCAGCGCGCCATTCTTGGCAACTCCATTGACTTTCAGGTAACAACAGTAAACATTATATAATAAAGACAATCAACTATAACGGATTTTTCTACCTTGGTGACCTTTTATTAAACATTGCTTTTTTTCTTTAGGATAAAATAGTTCTGGATGTAGGTGCTGGTTCAGGGATATTGTCGTTTTTTGCCGTGCAGGCCGGCGCAGCAAAAGTGTATGCAATTGAAGCCTCAAATATGGCACAGTATGCACAGCAGTTGGTCGAGTCAAATAATGTGCAGCACAAGATTTCAGTTATACCCGGAAAAATTGAAGAGATTGAGCTGCCCGAAAAGGTGGATGTCATTATATCTGAGCCCATGGGCTATATGCTGTACAATGAGCGCATGCTGGAAACATATCTGCATGCACGCAAATGGCTGAAGCCGCAAGGGAAAATGTATCCTACGCATGGCGACCTGCATATTGCGCCGTTCTCGGACGAGTCGCTTTATTCGGAGCAGTACAACAAGGCCAACTTTTGGTATCAGTCGGCCTTCCATGGAGTCGATTTGACCACACTGCACAAGGAGGGCATGAAGGAGTACTTTCGGCAGCCGATTGTAGACACCTTTGATATACGCATTTGCATGGCTAAGTCGGTGCGGCATGTGTGCGACTTTCTTAACGATAAGGAGGACGATTTGCATTTAATTGGTAAGCTAATTTGATCCATTATTTGTGTTTGATTTGTATTAAAAAATGTGATTTTCGTTTAGATATTCCGCTCGAGTTTCACATATTGCAGACAGGAATCTGCCATGGACTGGCGTTTTGGTTCGATGTGGAGTTCAGTGGCACAAGCCAGCACGTTTGGCTGTCGACATCGCCCACTGCGCCACTGACGCATTGGTATCAAGTGCGCTGTCTGCTTCCCATGCCGATCTTTATTAAGCAAGGTCAAACACTGACAGGGCGCGTACTGCTGGAAGCTAATCGACGGCAGTCGTATGATGTGACTATCGACCTGCACATCGAAGGCACCTTAATATCATCCAGCAACACACTTGATCTGAAGAATCCGTATTTTCGGTACACGGGGGCGCCAGTGCAGGCGCCGCCGGGGACTAATACGCAAAGCCCATCGGAACAGTACTGGACGCAGATGGACACGCAGGGCAGCCGTAATTGTAGGTATATGAAAAACTTTATCCCTTACATTTAATATTCCGTTTTTCATCTTTTCCTTTCTTCTATTACAGCTAATAACATGATAAACGGTGGACTGTCTGTTAACGGAATGGGTGATGGTAGCATGGACATCACTCATGGACTTATGCATCCGCACTAGGCATTCACGAGATCAAGTTTTTCGAGGGAGTCAAATGCTACAACTTGCTGGCGCAAATTTATTATCTATAAACTAGATCGAAACTAATTTATGTTATTTAACTGCTCACTTTTTTTTAGCTTCACTTTTTTATCCAACTCTATTTATTTTAAATATTTGTTTTTCAAAAAAAAAAAAAAAAAAGGTTGTAGATTGTTTGATATGCATCGAAAGTTAAGTCTTTGACTTGATGTACTCTTATTTGTAACCCCCTCGCCTAGGCAATTGTTGTAGGTGTTTTGTATATCAGAAGATAAACGATAATAATAATAACTTAAAACAAAATCTATGCAAACTCAAAATATATGTATCGCATAGATAAAAGATCAAGGCAGACTAACTAACGTACTATGTAGTTGTTTAGAACAGCGGCATATAATCGATAAGATAATTTTAGCCCCCCCCTTTAGCAATTAGAGTTTTTAATCGCATGTTAATATGAAATACGAGTATAATATGCAAATAATCAATGTAGATCAACTGCAGCTCCAGGAATTTTCTCAAATAAAGCCAATCGCAGTTGTCAGGAAGCTTTGAACAAAACAAAAATCAACCCGATCAATATCCCCCTATGTTTAATTGTATTATGTTAATTATATATATCATTGTATTGTATTTCAATTATTTTATGTACCTCAATGAAAATGAACCTAGTTTCAATACTGAACATATATTGTATTTATAATTGAAATTCATTCTCATGCTTGGTTTGAAATTATAACAAATTGCTCATAGGATATGCATAGTTAGTAGGAAATATATATATTTATATACGTAAGTCGTGCTGAGAGATTATACGTTTCAATTTAATTCATTATTTCTATTTTCTCTCTTTTTCTGTTCTCTGTCTAAATGTTTTGTTTCTCCGTTTTGCGTTATGATTTAGTAACAACTATTACAATACGTCGCTACGAGCCTGCCAAGCGCATAGTTGACATTAATAAAACGTATAGAATATATATGCATATATTCCTTACGTTCAGCATATACACGCATAAATAGTTAGTTATACTACACGTTCACATACATACAAACACTTATACATCTACAACATTTAAGTATGTGCATTGTACTTATTAGTGTAACCCTAGTAAGCTGTTCATTTGCCAACAATAGCAAAAACAACACCACCAACACACATGCAATATATGCAACTGAATACTAGTATAAAAACTATGATTCTATACATGTATTTATAAGTACATCACGCATGCATCTACATAAGCATAAAAAAAGAACAATTTGAAAGCAAAAAAAAAAAAAAAAATATTAATACCAACCAAAAAGAAACTCTAGCCTTTCATTTTAAATACTGTCTTCTCCCTCGCCCAATGCTTAATCCATGTACATATATACACACATACAGGAAACAGCATTTAACATTCGCAAATGTCAACGCTTAAGAGGTTCGCGCCACGGACCTTGGCCTCAAAAGTGCAGCGCAATCGTCCCCAACAAAGCTGCGTTGAATGCCACGCCCACCCCTTCACGCCTATGCCAGTTACGCCAGTTGAAATGCAGGTGCGCTTAGTAAATTCAAAAAGTATCAATGTGCATGTGTATGTGAGTGTGACCTGGTTACTATATGTATGTACAAGTGTTCTAGTTTTAAACTGCTCCAAGCGATTTGGCACAGTAGTTTGATTTTACTAAAAATGTAATGGTGCTAGTTTACACATTATGTCGCCACCAAAACAATTAGATGTTGAACTTTACGAGGTTTATCTTAGTCTTTTGCTAAGCTTAAAACAAACCCATTAGTTGGTGGACTACAAAATTTTGTGATTGCTTGTATTATTATCACTTTCAATTGGATTCATGTTAGGCTGTTTTGCCCCACTGTGTAAAAATTGTGACGCGCACTGTATTGTTGCTGGTTTTTAGTTGCTGCAGCCGCTATTGTTGTTGTTGGGGTGCACTAAGTCAAGAATCAGCCACTTGCTGCTCTTAATTGTACATAGTACATACTACATGTATGTAAGCATGCAGTTGGTTTTTGGCCGATACCACAATTGAAAAGACTTTTTTAAACCGAGCCAGTTGTTACTTATTTTTGTCACTTACCCCAAATGTTTGACCCTCACGTGTCGTTCAATTTTTAGCAGTGTGGGCTCCACAGAACCGCATCCTTTCCAAATACAACGGAATTTCTTCGACTGCAAAGATAGAGAGAAATGAATTATGTTATTAGAAAGTATTCGCATAACTTTAATAGTTAGGTTAGAACACAAAGTGCATATACATAACTATCGACTGGCTAATTTTGCATACTTTGCGAAGGTAGGGAGCCAGAGGTCGGGGTGGGGTACCGGCGCGCGATGAGGCGGATGAGAGGCAGCCCGGGCTGGCTTCACTTTCGCTGACTCCACAATCACCATACGACTCGTAATCACTGCGTTCCACGTAGTAGTTCAAGGCAGTTGCGTGCATGATGAGCAATAGTTGCTTGAAGGAAAAGCACGGACAATGGCGCACGGAGCAAGGAGGAGCAGCCAGAGAACCGGTGCCGGGCCGGTTTGAAATGCGACTGTGTTGGTGCGGACAATGCAACTGGCTGGCTGCCCGGTTTGCCAGGACTATTCGAGCACACGAGCATCAAACGATGCCGCGCGAATCACGAGGATGCCGAATGAACTCCGATTCTGGCTGCACATAAACTGCACACTGATAACACAGAACACTCCTCTCTCTCTCGCTCTTTCTCTCTACGTGCCTTGTCCTTGTCAAGCTTCGGCAGCCCCAATTCAAATCGCGCGCCCATTTACTGGGTCACCTTGGATCCCAACTTGTGTCAAATGGCCTGCCCCTCAACGCTTGCCTTGACACGCTTCTCCTAGCTCTGCATTTCTTGCGGCCGTGCGAACTGCAATTATGCTGCGCTTTATGTTGAAGGTTAGACGGCAACGTTGGCAGCGCCGTTGACCCACTTTGCTAACTGATTTTTTTATACAGCCACACATACATACAAATGAACATCTCTTGTTTTTTTTTTTTTTTTGTGCTTTTGTGTTTTTTGATTGCGGCCTTGCACAGTGCGTCCTTGTGTGCAGTGCTTCAAAAATTGAGAAATTAATTTCAGTTGCGAAGTGATTAACGATTTAGGTTAAATAACTATAACTTTTTGTTATTTAATTGACGGTAGATGTGAAACGTGGTAGCAGTTTTTGGCAACAAAAATTTTTCAGAAATGACTTGTTTCCCAGCATCTTTCGATTAGTTTTCTTTACTTTTTCAGCAACACAAAAGTAGTACGGGCAAGGCGAAAGTGAAACGAGAGCTGCCAACCGCAACTTAATCATAAACATAAATATCTTTGGCTTCCATAAGCGGCGTAAATTGTTAACGCTCGTGGTTGCCACGCACACACACACACACACACACACACACAATAATACACACATACACATTAATAGATGTGCGTGTATATAACAATAACTGCCTGGGGCCTTACTGCCTGCGTGCGGGAACAACACATTTTTCGTTTGAACTGAGCGCAATTAGTTGGCGCCATTATTCGTTTGCGGCCAGCGAACAGAGCACAGGATATTGCACATATATATATATATATACACAAAGTATGTCTGCCTATGTTGACTGTGTGTGTGTGTTCTTAACGATTGTTGCCATTTGGAGGCAGTTAGCAGCTCACAAGTATCAGTGTATGCTCCTCAAAATTAGAATGCAAGCGTGCTTCTAATACGTTGTATGCGTGTGTCTTTGTGTGCGCAGTTGTATATGTGTTAGTAAATATTAAGCATAACAAGAAGCAGCACTGAGCTCAACGAAAAATTTGATTAAATTTATCACATGGCTAAACGGCGTATTCGCAATTCAAAGCATACGCCCTCGGTGCCTGCTGCCTCATGCCTGCTGCTGTTCTTAATTATTTTTAATTAATGCGCCAACAAGTCGGAAATCGTTTTAGCTTATAAATGTCTTGGCAATGGCAATGCCAATAACAGCACAGCTAACAATCCGCTTAGCGCTTACCTGCTGCGTTGCATAAATATAGTAAATAAATTAAGCAGCACAACTGGCGTCTCTGTGCGTTAATTATGCTGCCATGCCTAATGAGTTGATGGTGAGCGATGAAGCGGGAGGTGCTTGTCTGCTATTGAAACTACCCATGCTTCGCCTTCATCTCTCTCTGCTTTCTCAATGAGCATAAATAGCCCCCAAGGAGCGCGGCAAAGTGTTAACCACCTACCGCACTATGTCCTGATTTGATGGCCCCTTGCAAACAATACCGCATAAGTAGGCAACGTGAATGTGCGAAAATGGCAGGAATAACCCAAATCTTGTTTAAGACAGTCTGAAGTTGCAAAGATAGATAGAGAAAAAGAGAAGTAGTGAGGGAGAGATACAGAGAGAGGGATAGAAAAATAATGAGCGCGAATGATTCCCGGTTCGGGTGCATTACTAACTCTGAGCTCCAGCTTCGTTTTTCTCCGTAAGTTTTCTTTATTCTTGTTCTGCGATTTTGCCTTTTGGGGCCGAGTGGCAACGTTATACTTGCCGTATCCTGGCTACATGCTGTTGTTGTTTGTCAGTCGCCTGGCGCCAGTTTCAAGGCATGCCAGCCGTCAATATGTGTGCACGAAATAAGGTTACAGTAGTTGTACTTGCAATGTGCACATACATACACACACAATATATGTACATGCCGATATTTACTGAAAGCTCACGTGCTTTGTATACATTGCGTGAACTGATTTAATCTGCTTTAATCGCCTGCTACTTATAACAAACGTATACATAAGTTGTGATGAACAAAGCTTTCACATGCATACAGAATAGACATTTACAATTTGAGCAGAGCTTAAGCGCTTGCACTGACAGCGACTTACAAAAAAAAAAAGCCCAAAAATAAAATTGATAGGGGCAGATGCCATTAAAGTGCTCTGTACATCAATGAATTTGATTAAAATTGTTTTCTTCTAGCATAGCGTTACATGAAATGAATTGCGCTAAAAGTGCGTTATCAGCATTTTTTGTTGCCTTTCTATTTTCTATTTTTCTTTTTTTTTTATGTTGTATACGTTATTTCCTATTGCGTTCACATTCAATGAACATTTACTTGACAACCCCAAAGCTTCCATTTCCACCTCACTCACACACAAACAAATACACACACACACACACACACACATTTACGTGAGTTGTATAAATAACAACTTTTTCGGTCTTCGCTTTCTTTTTTTGGCTCTTTGGGCCGCAAACATAAACAACCCCACACCCTAAAAATGGCGCATATCCAAAATACGAAGAGTCGAAGCAATGGCAAACAGAAACCAGAACAGCTGTGGAAAGGACAAACACAAAATTGGGTCAACAGTATATAGTCATGAGCAGTCCACAAGAAAACAAACACATAAAGATGTATAGGGGAACATACATAAATACATATATATAACTGGGGGTTGGCCCTGTCACTGTCCCTGCCCCTGCCACATGAAAAGCGACAGCAACAGCGACACGGTCAACGTCAGCGTTGCGGCTGTTAACTTGCAAAGAACTGGGCCAAAAAGAGCGGCCGGGTTAATAACAGTGACAGAGAGCAAATGAAAGAGTGCGCGCGCACGCAACAGTGTGGCCAAAGAGCAGTGGAATTACTTTAAAAGTGGGCCATAAGAGAGCAGGCCAAGAGAGACTGGGCCTGGACGTGTGTTTGTTTTGATTTGGAGCACAAAAATTGGGTCAGTGGAAGCGCATTAACTGCTGCTGCTGCTGCTTTTCAAGCACTTGCCCCATATGATACACTGGAGCCATGTGGAATATAGCGGAAGCATAAATTATTGACTTTTTTTTGCCGAGGCGGGCGAATGACTGACTATAAATAGCACAATTTGTATGTAAATGTATGTATTTGTGTACGTGGGCGAAAAATAAATTGCTGATCTTGCAAAAAAAAAAAAAAAAAAAAAAAAAACAGAAGCCTGGGTGTGTGCAATGCCCCAAAGGGCTTTCCTAACTTCTGTGCCATTTTCCTTTCTGCCACGTTGCCAATTTAATGGGCTAAAAGCTTGAATTTACTGTCGCTTAAGTAGACTTTTAAGCAAAATTCAACATGCACTCACAACGAGGCTTATGCTCTTACGCTGCAGCGACTTGGGGAAAAAAACCAAATGCGCAGATATGTAGGCAACGTTTTATTGTAGTCCTTATTATCTTCAGGCCAGCTGGCAAATTTGATGCGCACCATTAAAGCTGCTTAAGCGCCTCATGGCAATTTCCGCTGGATCGGGCATGTAATTTGCATTGCCTGGGCAACCAATGCCATGGGCAACGAGTTTCCACTCCCGGTTTACATAAATATATACAAGTTGATATGTATGTACATATGTAAACAGCATTTGTTTTATCTAAGAATGCAATTGATTAGACTACATTTCGACAGTTGTAACGCGTTCTGTGGCTGTGAATGTGGCCTGGGGTTTGCTTTTAGACCCTTATCGCAATGCTAACAGGCAACAGTCAACGAATTGGGTCATCCCAGATGTTGATAACAGAGCGCGCAAAAGGGTTGGCATTTGAAAAAAGCATGCTGCGGCTTTCAAAAACATTTTGGAGCGGTTTGAGGGGTTTGGGTGTTGTGGTGTTGTGGTAAGCACACCTAAAATAATTGCCGCAAGTCAAAAACGATTTCGGGCTTACACCATATGCGGTGGAATTTTGCAGTTTAAATAGTTTGTGATTGTGTGAGTGTGTGGGAGATTATTTGATTTGCAGTTGAGCTAACACATGGAAAAAATGATTACCTCAATTTGTCGCCCTCGTTCTGAAATTCGCTTCAAACTTAATTTGATTGCGTATAAATAAACACGCGACCCAAGCGACAGTGACAAACTGACAGAAATGTGTGTACACACATTTTGCATAAACATAAATACATACATAAACATATACATACAACCAACACATACATATGTAGATATCATATGCATACATAACTGATGTGACAATCGCACGCGAAAATGTCATTTCTGAGTTTTGTGGTGGATTGGAGAGAGAGAAAGAGAGAGAGAGAGTGGTTGGGAGTGAAAGGAAGGCCACAAACATGATTGAGCATGTCGCGAAAACACAATTGAAGCTGAGTTGAGTGTTCATTCATGTTGTTGATTTCAGCACACATATGTACGTGTGTGTTTGTGTGTGTGCCTGTCAAAACAAGACAATGAAAATGGCGTCAATTTGCAAATATATTCGCATATGAGCAACCATGTAGTATTTTGTGAGTTCGAGTGACAATAAAAACGCTGGACAGATAAAAGCACAAAACTGACTGTCTTGACATCACAAAAGCTGTTTGAAATCAGCTTAAGGGTTGCCCCACACACACACACACACACACACACACAGAAAAACAGTAACAAGTGTGGGGCACTTTTGCATTTATATATAATACACAAAATTTATGGCGACAGTGCGTGAGTAAGTGCTTAGAGTTGTTGCTAAAAACAAATTTAAGATTTAAAGTTTGTTCAGTTTCAGCATAACAATTTCAGTAATGAATTGCAAAACAAGATAAAAACACAAACTGAAATTGTTTAGAGTATCGCCCAGTGTCCAGAGCAATGCTGAATTTGCTACAGCTAATATTCGTTAGCCGGTGCTCCCATAAGGGCTGAATGAAGAGAAACCAAGGACACAAAGGGGTTTCTAGCTTACTCCGTATGCCTTAATAAAATAATAATCAAAAAAGAAATCAATGCTGAATGAGGAATTGTTTGCGCCGCCTAAAAGTGAGCAATAATCTAGAGACTTACAATTTAGTTCTTTCTGTGTGTTATAAAACACATCTGCGGCTCGTTATAAATATTTATAATGCTCAATGTTAAATAGCTATTTGTATTTGCATTGACTACATACAATTTAAAAAAAAAAAATCCGATGCGTTGAACTGACTATTTGACTGTACTAAAATATCGTTCGAATTTATTTCCTATTACAAAAGATGTGACCAGCTGAACAAGTTTATTTTTAATATTAATAAGAAAATTTTAGTGCCTGATACTAATACAAATTAAATATTGGAAAATACAGCACGTCTGTGCCATTTCCTGTCCAACCAAGTTGCAGAAAAATCTTTGACTGTGTGTGTGTGTGTGTGTATGTGTGTGTCTGTGTGTGTCTGTGTGCATACTAGTAGGCGACAACAATATCCGACAGAGCTCAATTTACAGCAACATGACAGCAAGCCGCACTCTACCTCACTACATCAGTGCCTGACTTCCCAGGCCAGGCCACACACACACACACACACATATTCACATAAAATGGCTTATCAGTGAAAGAGCTCAAATTACAAGCAGGCAAAAACGTGGCAAACGTCGCATCGTTGGCTGCCTTGGCATCCCAAGCAAACCCCCTTGGCAACCACAAGTTAATGGTCCAGCCACAGGCACAAGTTAAGAGCCTGTCCCTGCACCATACCATTTTCCCTACCCAGACTCAGAAACTGTTCTGATTATCAACGCCATTGTCACATCTCCAGCAGCAGGCAACGAGCAGCAACAATGGCTGAAATCCAATTATGACATAAAAATTTGCGTAAATTGTGAATTTTAAATTGTGTCAACACTTTCAACTAAAAAGGGTTTTCCATTGCGCCCAGCTGAGATAAGCAGCACGAAATTATTATTTGGCACACGTAAATTTCTCGTGTAGATAATAAAATGGTGCATGCCAGAGAAAAGAGCCAGCCCTTGACTTTTATTGCTGCGGTAATTGCCAAATGGGGCTTGAATGAATCCTGTGTCACCTCGGTGCTACTTCTATATCTTGCGTCCTGGGTTAATCAATGCGCACAGTTGGCAGCAGGACAGCTCGTTTGCGGTTTGTGATGCTGTTTTAAAGACTCAACTGGGCAAGTGTCTCGGACCCAAGTAATTGGCTTATAATAAATATGAAATTATGACAGCGCTGCTGTACGAACAGGATTAAGCATCTGAAAATCAGGGGCATAAACTACCCAGCATAACTGTACCCAAGTAACGAAACTATATACTTATATAAATGTGTGTGTGTGTGTAGGGGTGTGTGCGCAGACCGACGACAGCTCATCTATTTCAATTAAGTTCTGACTAGGGGTCAGTCTGACAGGGGCTGCTGCTGGCTGAAAACTGTTGCTCTGCTCGTGCCTGACCCGCATGTTGACACAGAATGCAAGCGCAGCAGACAGTAGCAGTAACTGGGTCACTTTAGTAGAACAGTTGACGAAAAAATATGCACATTTTTTGCACTTGCTGCTTGGCACATGCCAATCTCTGCTGCACGCTGATATGGCACAAGGCTTTTCGCCTGGTTCGACCTTGCCACAGACTGTACCAAAAACCACTAGCAGCACTAACAGCAGCAGCAGCAGAAGCAGCAGCAACAGCATCAAGGCCTAACCGAACTAACTGTGAGCATACATCTTGCAGTTACTGTACATTGGAAAGTTATGTTTACTTATCAGTGGGAAGCGAGGCTCTTCCGCTTTCGCACAGTGTACGCGCGACGTATGCAACTGAAAGTAAACCAGGTCAAGCGTCAAGCAAAACTTTATATATAGGAGCATATACATATGTATGGGTACAACACGAATGAAAATATTCATGTATACTTTTCTCTATGTACACTCTATTTACTCAATTAAGTTCATATGTATGCTTGTGCCTTTATGCTGGGCAATGCAGGCGCTGCTGCTAATGTTGATTTTTTTTAACAAGTTGCCAAAGTGTTTTGGAACTCGCTTTTTCAATGTGCAATTCTTATAGCATACTTTTTGAAGCACGTACAAAATTGGCACGCATGGTTTTAAAATTTTTCAAGGGAACTACGGAAACGAAAACGAAAGCTTGTAGCTTAACTCCTTAATGCCATAAATTCTTTACAAACTGGGCAACAAAAATTAAAGTGAACTCCTGCCCTCGACTCCTGAGACACATTTCAATTTAGCTGTGAAAGGCAGCACACATAAACTGACAAAAAAGAACTTGATGTACGAGCCGTCGCAGACTTGGGGACAGGGGACACGTTTTTGAGGCCAATTCTACAAAAAAGAGCTAAGTTAGGAAAATGGAACCAGGAAAGCTGTGCAAAGTGGCAAAAAATGTCAGAGGCAATGGTCAAAAAATAATCAACTTGTGGGAGGGATAGATTTGGGTTAAGGTTTGGGTTCTAGCTTTATGGAAAATGGAATACATCAATTTAGGACATTTTTAGATAAACTCAAAAGGTTTGCAATGTAGAGGAATGGGGATTGCCTGTGACTGTGTGTGTGGCAGGTATTGCCCAAAAGGACGGCAAATATTGGTAGAGCTCAATGTTGGCACCATTTTCGGGGGATTACATGCGGGAGTCGAAAGCGGTTTATAGCACACCTCAAAACCTTCAATACGAGCACTCTTCGGCTTTAAAATGCACCTAAGCGCGGAGTGTGCGCTTGTGTGTGTGTGCTTTGGGCTTTGAAATGCTATTTGATGTGCTTCCAAGCCAGCGACTGTAAGCCGCTTATGGCCAGTAAAATTAGACGTTTTCAAAGCGCACAGAATGATGGGTAGTGGTGAATGCGTAACAGCGTTGTGCAGAAAGACAAAGAAAGAGAGAGAGAGAGAGAGAGAGAGAGAGAGAGAGAGAGAGAGAATACATATAATATTAGCCAAATTTCAGGTTGTCTAATTTTTTAATTTTCGAAAGAGACAGCATGTTAGAAAGTCGGACCAAAAACACTGGCAAAAAACGGGCAAACATTCTATTTATTCATCTTGCACAACTGTTACAAACTAATCCATAAGCAATTGAACTTCTATGGGCATCATTTTTACCAGCTGCCAATGCGAATGCTGCAACAGAAACGGCACGAAAAATACTTGCAGCTTGAGGCAAAACCGTATTAAAGTCCTAAGCAATATCGTTATAGCTCCAACTGACTGAATCAATTCACAATTGTGCAAAACAAAAACCACAACAATGCGTGTGTGACGTTTTTAAAAGCAATTTCATTTACTTTTTGGAACAAAAGTACATAATTTACATTTTTATTTATTTATTTATTTTTTTTTGAGTCTGACTTCCTTTCCTTTCCTCTATATTTGAGTGCCACCTGCGTGACCCTTTTCAATTTGGCGCTTTTTTGGATTTAGACTAGGATTTAAATATTCAATTTCTTAAATTCCACGCCACTTGCAACTCTGATGCCATAAGCTGGCAGCCAAGTACCGCTGACCATTCTTCACCTCTCTATATCCTCCTTCCTTATCGCATAAGCAGCTGCTGCTAACCATCTAATTTGTTAGCACAGAATCAGATTTTTGTGCTGCTTTGCTAAACTTTGCACACTAAATTTGGTTTTTGTTTTTTGCTTTTTATTTTCTTCCGAACTTTTTGCCCAGTAAGTGTCGACGCGTTTAATTGCAAATGATAACAGGCCTGGCTTAAAGTTCTCATCCCGTTTTTTATCTTTCCTTTGCTTTCCTTTTCAGTTTTCGGTTTTCCTTTTTCTAATTTTTACTTTGCTGACCTAGTTTTCAGCGTTTTCATTATTTTGATGCAAGCAGCAGCCGCAGCAGCAAAAGTTGGAGGGAGACAAGCGGAGCAGCCTCTTTGGCAGGACTCTCCAGTGAAAGTGTCGCCATCTTTGCCCATTTTCGAGCTCTCTTTTTTTTGTTTTACTATTTATTTTCTCCACTTCTGCTTGGTTTCATTTGCGACTGCTTCTTCCTTATACTTCCTTAAACTATATGCGGCATCCTTTTCTGTTAAGACAGAATGTCAAACACCGGAAGATTTTTGATAAGAATTTTTTGTTGTAGCTCCCCTTTCTGATAAACATTGACTCTAAGCAATCCTGCAGAAGCCAATTGCGAGGGGTCTAATAACTTTAGCCCCAAAATGAGTTCAAGTGAAAAGTAAAACAATGTACGGAATTGGCGTTCGTTCAGTGCTCCCTACAGACATATCGACCACAAAATTATTTAAGCATTTCACCAACTTAAATCATTTTAATAATCTTTTCCATTACTTGAAAGCAGTTTTGTTGGCTTTTCCTTTGCCTTTAGACTTGGCATAAGCTCTACTACTAGCTTGTCCCTTCGGCAACTCCATTGTTTATTTTGCTACCCGCTGCTTTTATTGTTTGTTTCGTTTGTAATTTAATACACAGCGCTTCTTAATTTATTCCTTTTACTTGCGGTGTTCAGCTACCCTTCAAAACCATAAATCGTTATATGATTACACAATTACAATATCTTGACGGTGGGAAGCAAACTGAAGTTATTTGTAAGATAAGGTTTTTTGGGTTTTTCAGGCTACCATTTAATGCTTTTATTTCCGAGCAACTATCATTTTCAGTTATTTGTATGCCAACTTAAGCACAATTATATTATATAATAAAAAATCACAACAATAAGTTGGCTCAATCAGTTACCTCACAAAAATCATTGTATTTGAACTTTTTAACAATACAATAATCTACTAAGTTTTATTATTTGAAATAGAATCGGAGCGAAACGATTTAAAATGGCATTCTATTTGACAACGAAAAACATTTGCATTGATGAAATGACAATTGTTATTTGAGAGACGGAAAACAGATTGTCAAACAAAATATGCAAATAAGTTCGACATAAAAAAAGCTGTCATAGCCTAGTAGAAATAATAGCGCAAAACGCCAAAATAATAATATGGCTTGCCATTGACTACTAAACTGACTGACCAAAATGGCCATGGGCCAGTAGCAGCTGCTTCAGGCGAAATAATTTCGGGCAGCATTTTTGGCTATCAACATCTACAAACAAGCGAAAGTAAATTGAGGAAGAGGGAGAGGGAGAGATAAGCTGACTCGTTGGCCACAATAATTTTCATAAATTTTCCAGTTTTCGGCAAACGAAATTTCCGCATTTTTTGTGCGCAATCAACACAAAAGCAACAATGGAAATGCAGTAGTCGGGCTCCGATGATGTAATGGGCCAGCGCAAATATTTCATTTGAATAACTTCGTAATCATGGGGCACGGTCCGCATGTCAGCCGGACAGTAGGACAGCCAGGATCTGGGCAGACGCAGCGTATGCACAACAACCTGGATCCCAAAACCACTATGGACAGATAAATGAGGAAAAACGAAAAAAGCGAAAACAAAACCAAAAAACCAACCATCAAAATCAAATTGGCTTTTTGCTCAATGGGTGATTTTTGTTAGTCGAGCTACGGATTTTTATGGCTAACTTTGTTATGGCAAGGTGGGCGTTGAAGGCACGCCTCCTTCAAGCCGAAGTGTAGACATCAACATGGTATTTGCTGTTGTCTCTGTTGATAGTGCTGTTGCTTTTGCCTTTAGCGTTAAATGTCGGTTGCCAGTTGGTTTTGGCCTGGCTTTAAAAAGCTATTTGCAATTTTGAATTTGCTTCAATTGCGGCTCAGACATAAACATACGTCCATATGTAAGCATATACATAGGTATGCAAGGGGAGGATTAAGAAAATACAAAAGTTAATGTTTGTTGACTGGAGGTTTACTTACAGCATTGGGCATTTGGAAAAGTCGGGACGACGAGCAGGGTGGCAATGCAGTGTGGCAAGCACTCACCTGTAAAGAAAAAACAAGATAAGAAAATAAGTTAACCACAATTTGCATAAACTTTAATCGATTTCCGTGTGCATCTAAAGGTATTTATAGAAAAGAAAAAGTGAATTTTATGAGGCAAATTGATTTTTTAATGACAATTTCCCTTATTTTTGATTTAACAAGACCCACGGGTTATTCCAAAACCCACCCACCGCATCACATACCCACTCAAAGATGTCATTGGCAATTTCGCTCAACACATTCGCGTCGCGATATCATAAACTGGCACAAAGAGCTCAAACAGATACAAATACCCGCACACATACACACAAGAGGAAAGTCAGGGAAGCCAACTCTAGACTTAACACCGGGTTTTTTTTTTGTATGTGGCATGATGCATATATAGAGATAGCCCCGTGTACCCGTTTCCAAGTTTACCATGTCGGGGTCAAATAGTTTGCCGACTTTCGTGCGCAAACCAATTGGAATTGTGCCTATAAATATGCATGACTTTTTTGTACCCTATAGGCTTTATTAAAGACGCAGCAAAGTCAACTCACTCCCTGCAAATTAATTTCAGAAATAATTTTTACATCAACTTTAAAATTTGTTATATCAACACACAATATTTTAATTACAAATTTATAAAATCCTTTGTTTGAGTTTATAGAGTAGTTTTGAGTCGAGATTGCTGATGAATTTAGCTGTTTCTTGTATTTTATTCTAGATGTTTTGGTAGTTCTCTTGGCGGTTCATGTTGCCGCTCATTTACAGTAAATGCCAGGCATTGACATGATTTCTCAGCGACATGTTTTGCATTCGTCTCATTGCCATGTTAAATGTGCGCAATTAGAGACACCGTTAAGCCAAATGGGAAGGCAACTGCGGATTGCATGTCAGCACTGCAGCTCTTAATTCTATAAATTTTTTATATACATACTAAGAACATATTTTTTTCCCCATACTTTTTTTTGTATTGGTGACTTACATTTCGTGGAAAAACCTGCAGTTGACTGTTTTAATATTATTTAAGGATGACTAAAACTTTCCATAAAAAAGATACAGAAAGACAGACAGAGTAAGCGGGAATGTCTACTAGCCGGAGTCAAAGTCATGAGTCGACAATAAATTTTGGTTAACTAGCAAAAACGTCGGTTGCGACAAACAATTAAAAACCCACAGCAATGATATAAAAAACAATTTGGCGGGGAGCGGAACGCGTGCAGCAGCAGCCCGTAATTTGTCATGTACGTGCAATTAATCAAAAGTTGAATGACTTTACACTGTAAAAGACTTCGACTTTTGATTAAAGTGCTTTTTCTTCTTCTTTCTGTTCTCTGTATATAACTCACTAAATTGTTATTAAAGATCTGTAACGAATGCAGTGCACGGAATAAGTTATTATTATTCGAAAACCATTGCATATTCTAAGGCGTCTCAGCGTGCGACCGTCAGAACTGATGGACGGTTCACTTGGATAATTGACCTCTAAATATACTTGGCCCACTCTCCCAATTGGCAACAGACACAAACGCAAACGCAAAAAAAAACACACACGAAGTTGAGAAGTCGAAGCTCATTCAGAGGGCATCCTGCGCCGCAAAGTAGGCTAAAAATACGGCACACTCACACTGAACGGCAACAACAGCAACTACGATGATGATGATGGTCCAATAACCTTTTGCATGGCTCGGCCTGAGCAGCGCTCTTTCGGCACAGCGTAAATGCCATTGACACTGGGCCAAATGAGGCTGATGCTGATGCTGCTGCCGCTATAAGTGATACTTATTGGCCAAGAAAGGGGGAAGAAAAAGAAGAAGTCGGCAACTGCGTGTAAGAAGTCATTGCTCGAGAGGCTCACAAACTTATTGTTGCTGTCATTCCCGGGACAGGTTTTGCCCATTCCCAGCCAGCTTCACTTTGGTCAGGTTTTGTTTTTGCTTTGCCTTAAATATTCCTGTTAAATTTTATTGTTGTTCTTGTTGTTGTCATTGTCGCTGGGATTTTATGGCTTTGGGGCAGGCGAGAGAAGCGTTGGCGTTGTCTGAGTTTTTGGCAGTCAAAGCCGCAGCCGGAGCCGGCGTATGCGTGCGAATGCCCCGTTTCAAGGATAATTTTCACTTTGCAACTACATATTGGCTGCCTTTGGCACTTAACTGTATCGTTGGTACGCATCGAGCGCAAAGAGTTACATGTTTAATCATAATAAGGCAGATAGCTAGGTGGATGTGGATAGGTTAACAGACAAATATCAACAATAGCAATGAAAAGGATTGCACTGTCTGCTGATCTAAAAAATTCGCTTTCAAGCCGTGCTTAATTAAATAACATTAGGGCTTTGGATTTTTGGTGCGGTCTATTGAGGTTCTTAGCTAGCCTGACGTCAAACATATATATAAACAAACAAAGCCGATTAAAAAAAGCTATCATATACATATATGTATATCAGGTTTACACTAATTGCCGCTGTGCCACAAGAAGGTAACCTTGGCTGAAAGTGTTTTGGCGGCTTTTCTATCGGTGCAAGAAAAGTTGGTGTTAGAAAGTAGTAAATTTGTTCTGTATCTCTTTCTCTCTCTCTCTCTCTCTCTCCCTCTATCTCATTCTCTCTCTCTGTTGTCTCTTGCTGCCAACTGGTGCGTTTGACTATAATCTGGTAAAGGGCTGAGTCACGCATGCCACCCACTAAATGGACGCCTCCTGCGGCTCTCTGTTCTCGCGCTGCGCAGTTCGCCGTGCCGCAAGTTGAATAAACTCAATGAGTCTTTTTTTTATTTCAAAGCCATACACAATATTTATGTCTGTGTTTGTGTGTGTGCGTGTTGTTTTGATATACTACGTATTTAGGTATGTAAAATTGTCAAATATGTCTAGACATCGAAGGTCATTGTGGATAACGGTTAAGGGCATGACATTGTGCATATAAACTAGCACACAATAAGTATTGGATTCCTGTTGACCTTTAAAACGAACAAATGTAAGGAAATTCCAATAGCGCTGTTAATTAATTTCTTTGCGTTTGCCATTTGCCTTGGTAATTGACATGGTATATTTGTGTGATTTGATTTGTTTTCTTTGGCACTCGCAAGGCGATTGTCTCTAAAACGTGACTAACAACCGATTTATAATTAATCTTTGGACAACTCACCTAAAACCGAACTTAAACCCGATCCGATCCGTACGCTCTCTTACAATGCAAATTTTATTGCAGTTTCTTGCCTACGCGGTTTGTTTTTCTTTTTCTTTTTCTGACGTCAGCAATTGCTCATTGATTGATTTGAATTGAAATTAGATCCGGCAAAGCTGTCAGAGCCTCCCCTCAAGATATACTTAGTAAGTACACTATCTTGCCTCTCTTCAGGGGTTGTGAGCGGTGCACGTTGATCGCTGTTCGTTTTCTTGCTGCTTTTGTAGCACTTACAGTGCTCCTCTCTGCCTGTTACTGTTTTTCCAAATTCATTTCCTTAGCTGTCAGTGCATTGACTTTTGACAACGGCAACAGCAACAGCAACGATAACAACTCGTTTTAGTTGTTTATTCCAGACTTTGTGTTTATAATTTCATTAAACTAAACTTAATTAGCATGTTAACGTACTTAACTATATTGCAATCTGCACCGCTGGAAGTTCAACAAACTCGCAAATTACTGTTGCACGCTTTGTCTGGCAAAAACGAAACAAAAACAAAAATGCATATATAAATTGATGAGCAATAGCCTGATATCGCTTCATTTATAACAAAGTAGCATATTTTTGAGCTGGTGCCTTATCAGTCTGAAAGCCTACACATCGCAGTTTCAAATATCAATCTATTATCAGATTTCCAACACTCGACCGACAAGACGCAGTCGCATTTAAGCGACCTTGATGACACTGAACTCACTTACACTCTTGAGCGCACTGTCATACAAACATTTATATTTTTAATTAAAATGCAATCGGTTTGTCAAGTGCTTTTGCAAAGTGCCAACACACACACCCGAGTGTAAAATAAAATCATCTATTTTATGGCAAATTACGTTGATAAGATTGTCACTTAATTCACATCATAAAATATTAAAGCAAGTAAGACTGCGCGTATTTGGAAAGTGTTTTTTGTTTGCCAACTTCAGTTGACTGGTGCTGCCAATAGGTCTGGCATTGCAGGATTTTTTAAGCCATGATAAAAGAAAAAGCCAGCCAGATCCTTCGTTGCAATATTTTAAGTAAGTTTCAGGGCTTTTTCTTCTAGTTATTTCGCAGATATCTTGGTATAATAAAGTTATTTGGAAATAATAAATACGCAATGTTTGAATTGAATGTCAATATCTGATAAGCATGCATTGTACTTAACTCAATACGGCACGTGTAATGATTA
This sequence comes from Scaptomyza flava, assembly GCA_030179655.1. NCBI lineage: Eukaryota > Metazoa > Arthropoda > Insecta > Diptera > Drosophilidae > Scaptomyza > Scaptomyza flava. Next base: position 379,064 of record JARNME010000012.1, read on the forward strand.
GAGTTTCAAATTGTTTTGTTCAATGTTTTTCGCAATGTTTTAAAACTTTCACACAAACATGACTCACGCGCATAAGAGCTTTTTGTGGGCAAAGCAAAGTAAATATGAAGCTTTCGAAAGTGCACCAATACAGAGACCATTCATTGTTCTGTGTTGGTGTGAGCTCAAAAAGGTTTTGTAAAGCAGCTTAAAGAGAAATGCATTAGCGGAAATAGTTAATATATTTGTACTATGTATGTACGAATGCAAATATATTGTGTGTTAGGGTCGATTTGGTCTGTTCTGTTATTAAAATTGCCGCACTTAATAAATAAACTGGGGAAATATGAATTTACAAATAAACGGGTCTCAAACACTGTATGGAAAAATTGGCTGTACATTGCTTTATGTCATGCCATTAAAATTTGAAAAGCCGTATCGAGCGATGTCGGTTAATAACAGTCTACAAATTGTGGCAGATGACAACAACAGCGAACCGAACTGAGCGGAGGGTGGGCTGGTCGGGGCGGGTTGGTTGGTCGGCAGCTTGAAATGATTGCAGCAATGGGGAATATAAATATCATGTAGGCGACTCGGCGCACTGGCACCTGGCTCCTATTACATGCGCACGGCATTATTACAAAGCCACCAACAGCAACAATTGCAAATAAAAGCTAATATTAAAAGCGGCAATTTTCCATGGCACCGACAACCAACAGCGAACTAACAATCGCGCCAAACCACCCAATAATGCCTTCTTTAGTTTTTTTTGTTGTATTTTTTGCGTGCCATATGCAAGTTCGAAAGGATTTCCGGTTTATGCTGTTGCTTACAAACCGCCATATCTGCTCCCGCCCATAATCACTCCTCCTTCGCCCAGATCGTGTGCACTTCTTTAACCTTTTGTAATTGTTTTGTTGTTGAAATTTCAAAGCGAATATTTGATATGCTACGCCTTCTTAAACTCAAAAGCCAATTCAATACGTTCATTCATCATATATTATTTAAAAGTCTTTTTTGTGGACATTTCTGCTTGCCAGATTGTGAAATGCAATTTCACTGTGATACTTGATCACAGTGTTCTGACTAAATATCCTGCTGCTAGACACAACTCAATTGTTTTTGAGTAGCTCAAAGAGAAGTATTCCTAATAACAGTATACTGTGGATTGTCAGCTGTTGGGGATTTTATTTATGTGTAGTAGTTGTCAAAAGAAAACCAACACCAACAAAGGGACAACTTTAATGAAATAACTGGGGCTGCCTGCTGCTCTCATAATTAACTTGGCCCCGTGCATCAAAGTGCACCTTAAAGAACAAAAGAGAACTCTGAACGCAAGCCGCACACAACGGCTCCAGTGGACCACCAGTGGCCAATTGCCAACACAAGAACTTTATCCACTTCAATCCAAAAACTCGAACATATGCGGTAAAAACGTGTGCTAGACTACCAAACAGCAAACAGCAAACAGCAATCAGGAAACATATAGTCCATGCGCACAGTGCTCTATTGGGTGCCGGGTGCATGTCGAGCAGTGCTTCCTAAAGATGTGACACATCAGCTCGTGATTTTTTCGTGAGTGCTTCGATGTGTGTTGGGCCAAAACGTTGATGTGAACTTAACCCGTCTCTAGCGGGCACACAGGTTTTTGGCTTTGGTTGTTTCGCCTTTTTACATGAAGTGAGGGCAGCAGTGGGGCAGTGAGGCAGGCAAGCGTACGTGATGCCTGGTACAAGTAACTGGCACCCTCTCTTCCATTTTTGCCTCCCTCCATTCCTGCCCTATTCTAGTAAGCTCCTTTCCGCTGAACCATCAGCTCTTACTTCCATTTGGCAATGCTCCTGCTGGTCGTCGTGGCTTTGTTTTCGATTTAAGCTTCGTTTTGCCTTTGCTTAAAGCCTTTTTGCAACGTTTACGTTTTGTGCTTGCAATGTTTATGCCGGTTGTTGTTACTGTTGTTGTTGTTGTTATCGTAGGCCTGCCCGCCTGCCTGCCTGTTGGTTGTTGCTTATCCTGTGTGTCGTTGAACTCAAAACCGGTGCCAAGGAATAGAAGTAATACCTGTGTACCTCTGTACCTATGCATGTCGCCCCTGCAAGTAAACAAAGTACACACAGTGATGGCAGCAAACTCGGCAATTCTCTGCACTTGACTTTTGCGAAACAGTGGAGGCGAGGCAGGTCAGGGCGGGGCGTGACGGGGCAGGACATAGCTATGACAACTTTTGCGACAACACGCCAGCTGAAGCCTGCAAAGGCGCCGGGCCCTAAGCTTAAGCATGAAAGCCGAATAAGCGCAACACAAAAGGTCCAAGTGAACTCGGCTTAAGAAATGTAAACAAGCTGAAACAAAGTGCAATTCTGCCGAGTTGGTTGTTTGTCCAGGCGCCATGACAACCCTATTGCCAAACGCTGGCAATACCAAAGAGTGTGTGTGTGTGTGTGTGTGCGTTTGCACACTACGACACTGGACATTTTATGCATAAAAACTCTATTGAAATTTACTCTTTTGCCAACCAATACATGTGGACCCAGCCACGCCATGCCATGCCATGCCGGGTACTATGACATTTTTGGCAGTCAATACCATAAACTGTGAGCATGTGTAAATATTTTAGCAGATAGAAAACGAAACGATGGCGGGGGCCAAAGGCAATATGCGCCATGAATTCATTTGACTGCATAAATTAAACGATAAAAATGCAATTGCAAATTGGACAGACCCAAAAAAAAAATTATTTGAATTCATTTACAGGAATACAGGCACAGTTTTGAAAGCATATGATGCTTACCTTCTAGTCCATGATAAATAAATGTATGTGGCAAAATGGATTCATAATATCTATACTAAACTTACACATCAAAATGCAGCTAAAAATGGACCCGTTAAATTTTTTTTTTTTGTTTAGCATGTTTAGCAATAAGCTTTGAATTTTCAGTTAAATCGAATTTAATTTCGGTTGTCTTGCTCGGTTTGCACTACAATAAACACATACACACACACACACACTCTCAAACACACAGATGTAAGCTTTAAAGTTTAAGCATTTCAACCGCTGGGGAATTCGTGGTTTAATGCACACATCACGATAAAGTTTACTACTAGGCAACATCCCTCTGTAAGAATATTTCATAATTTTATAGTTTCGATTGCAGCAGCAGCAGCAGCAGCCAGCATCTATCTATCTACATTCATACATACATATATACATATATTACGGTCAGTTACTATCGTTGGGGCTTTAGTTGGCATAGAAGCCTCGGGGCTGTAGTCCTCATTTGCCGACATGTAAAATGATGCGTAAACAATATTCTGACGCATCATTAAAACGCCTGAACAAGGCGCATCGATCAGCTTCACGTTCAGTTGGGAATCATCTTGATTGTCTCTGTATGCGTGTGTGTGTGTGTGTGTGTGTGTTTGTATGAAATGGTCGTGTTCTTTTTGGCGCAGAACGAACATGATTATGATGACGCATCGCGATGCATGAAAGCGGGCAGAGCAGAGTTCCCAGTTTGAGCTTCAGACCCGTCACTGTCCTGCCTCAACAAAAACACAAAAACAGAAATAGGCAACAATAACAACAACAAAAAGCAGCAAAAAACAACTAATTCAATTTTGCTCGCTTGGACACGGAACACGGGGCTAGCTAGCTAGTTCGGGTTAGCTCGGTCTGTGTTCGTCATGTCCACCTTCACGCGCAGCGGCAACAAAGTTCAATTGCCTCGAGTACGCAGCGATGCCACGCGCTCCCTCTTTCTCTCTCTCTCTCTCTTCTATTCTCATTCGTGTTCCTTTTTGCGCCGCCTGCTGTATGGGGCATGCATGTTGGCAGATGGCAGAATGCATTGATCGTTCGTTGCCTGCCCAATGGTTGTTGTTGCTGTTATTGCAGCAGCTTGCTCACTGCTTGTTTATGCTGATCTCTGTAATGAGATATAATGCCGGCCGGCCGGCCTGCCGGCACTCCGGCCTCAACACAACCAAAATACCAAAAAGAAACAACAACTGCAACGGCAACAATAAGTCGTGGCTGGCAGCAGCTTCTTAAAGGCACCGGCACCTGACCTGGCATAGAAAGGCAGATCTGTACTCTAGAGAGACTGCAGATCTGCCTCAACACAGCACAAGTTGTGCATAAATTTAAACAATGGCCGTTCAAGAACTTTCTCACACATATGCACATATGCAATGATGAAAGAGCAAATAAAAAATCTATTGACTTACGTTTGGCAAACTTTTGAAGCAGCCCTCATTCAGTACATACTTATGAGCTCGACTCTATGTAGTCCATTGTGTGTATGTGTGTGAGATCAACAACAAACATCATCATCAACATTTGGTCCACATGGTCATTATGATGCTGCATTCGTGATTGTTGTCGCATCAAAACAGCAACAAGAACAACAACAAATTTGATAAGTCGTGCGGCGACAGAAGCAACGCAGCCTCTAAATAAGTTTTACTTGGCAAAGCAACTCACGTATGACTGACCAACAGAGAGAGAGGGAGAAAGAGAGAGAGAGAGAGAGAGAGAGACAGAGCAAGATAGAGAAACACAGCACAGCACAGCACTGACCTGGACAAGTGGCCAGAATGGCGAAGTAAAGAAGTGACGAAGCAGATCCTCAACATTGGCGTTGAGTGAATCAACAAACATTATGCATACAGCTGATTCTGATTGGAAGCAGCAAATGCCAGCCAAATGTGTGTGGGTGGATAGATGGGTGTGTAGGAGGGCAGTGCAGTGCAGGGAGGCAAACAGAGGTCGATGCGCTGAACTCCATGCGTGTATATTAATAACCGGCCTCGACCCCAAGCGAAAAGCGTACAGCAACCGCAAACGTAGCGTCAACCGACGAACGTGCCCAAGTAATAAAGAAATCTTCAATGTTGGCGGGGGCACACGCTCATGCGGATGCATTCTGATAATATATATAGTTTGGGGAGTGGGGAATTACATGGGGGTGTGTAAGTGTGTGTATGGGGATGAGCAAAGCTGCTTCTCGGAATAACAAAAAAAAAACCAACAAGAAAAGAAATTGGCAAGCGCGTTCAAGAGGCGCATAAATTACAGCGCAGTTTGCTGCTTTGGCCCTTCCCCCCAACTGAGACTTGAATCTGGTTGTTGTTGCGTTGGCAGGAAATGCATTGCTACCGCATCGTTGAATCGTTGACATTGCAAAGCTTTTGCATTGAATCGAAAAGTCAAGACGTTGCCGCCCCAAAACAACGGACACACCCATTTACAACAGCAGCAGCAGCAGCAGCAGCAGCAGCAACAAGCAGCCTTCGCAAGTTGAGCAAATTTTTGCTTAATTTTTTAATTGCTGCTGCGGCAATTTCCCCTTTTTGTCTTGTTACTTATTTTTGTTGGTGCTGTCGCTGTCTGACATCGAACGAAGTTGGTAATTAAAAAATGCGTAACGCGCCTTTGTTCTTGTTTAACAGCGGCATTTGTTGTTGTCGCAGTTGCTGTCGCTGTTAATGTGTCGGACGCCTGCTGCTTTTATCGTGCCATCAACAGCTGGCCTAGAGAGCTTAGAGTAAAATAGTCCTGGTTTCTGCCTCAATATGAAACAGCTAGATCGGCTTGGTCAATTTTTGGGATTAAATTTCAAACTTACCCCTCCATAGATGAATGATACATAATAATATTATTGTTGAGAACTCACCTGAAACATAAAAGAGAAAAAAATTTGTTATATACATTAATAATTCAAAAAATGGGAAATATCTGAATAAATGCATAGGAAAATAGGAGAAAAAACAATTGTTGTTGCTGCTGTTGTTGTTGCTGATGCGATTTAAAGGTAAAAATTTGTGTGGAGAGCCAACCCAAAACCAGATAATAATAATGACGATGTTCAGGTTCTGTGGCAATCCACTGCCGCATCCTAAACTGAACCTAGCCCAACATTGTTTTTGTTTTACCCCATATCCATTCTCAGTGCTGTCGTGGTCGTCGCCGCCTTGTTGCTGCTGCTGTTGTTTTTTTTCTTTTCCGTTTTTATATCTGCGCCTCAGAATCATGTCGCGGAGCCAGTGAGCAACATGTTTGTGCGGCAGCAATAACAACTTGCGAGTGCTTCGGCACTCGGCGACGATGGCAACGAAGAAGACAACAAGGCAATGGCCAAGCCTCTTGCCAGCTGCTTTTTGTGCTACTTCCACACACACACTCAAACTCTAACAAACTCATACAGACAGCAGCAGCAGCGGCGATGTTGTTGCTGCCACTTGCTATGGACTTGCTCATCAACTGGATTTACTGGCACATGCGAGCGCGGACTGACTGCAAGTCCAAAGTCGCTGCTTCTGGCATTTGTTGCATTTAGTCATCGTCCTCCTGCCTTCACCAGTCTCTCTTCATTGTCTTCATCATCGTCATTATTATCATCATTATCGTTGTTGTTGTCCGCTGTTGTTCACTGTTTACCCTGTTTCCTGCCTGCCCATTTGCTCTGCGTTCCACTCCAACACCCGGCGCACTGCCTTTCCCACACAGTTGCTTGCCGCAGTTGCTCTTGCTCAGAGTGCAGCAGAGTTCGTTCCACTCGGCCTTTTATTTATGTTGTTGTCGTGTTGCTGTTGTTGTTTTATTTTTTTTTCCTTGCTTGCTTGCCTTGTTCGCTTTGTTTTGATATCATGCATTTTGTTTTGCTATTCATATTTCTTCTGGATTTTGTATTTTGCTCGACGTTCCCGACTCTCCATCTCTCTCTCTCTCTCTCTAAATCTCAGTCTCTATCTCTCTCTCTCTCTCTCTTTCAATTTCTTGACTTGAATTTGCACTGAGGCTGACGCTGATGCTTATAACTGCATGCAATGCGAGAAACTGGAATTGCGCTCGTGACGTCACTATTGAGGGCATTCACTTTATGTTGACTGTTGCTATTGTTGTTGTTTACTGCACAACGCAACATGTCGCTGACAGCAGCTGCATGGGCAATCAATTATTATCATGTACCGAATTCGGTCCCATTTACAATCGGTTGCTACCGCTTGGCGCTGTTAAGCGTGCTCTTCTCTCAGCTCTTAGCTGTTTGTACCATTGTCCATTTTATGAGACACGAAATTTAAATTTACACATCGATAGCAGTCTCGCAGTGCGCCCATTGTCACGATAAATCAATTGCACTTTTGGCCTCCACATCAGCGGCTTTCAGCCAACTCGTTTGCGCTCCACGGTAGCCCAGAAGCCAGACACATGCGATCCCAACCAAACGATGTTTGGCTGCTGCTGCTGCCTCCTTAAAGTCATCGGTGTCGTTGTTGTAGTTGTTGTAGTTGTTGTTGTTGTTGCGTCGTTGTTGCATCGTCAACGGGCGCTCACAGTAGCAACATACGGCTGACACTGACACTTACGTATGTTAATGTTGACAAAAGAGCCAAGACAAAACAAAAACCTTGCCCGAAAGTGCAACCACGAATAAAGTCAGTTGTTGTCCGCGTTAGTTTTTTTCAATTGCTGCAACAAGACTTTTGATACAATTTAAGCGAAGCTAGGCTTATTTAAATCGACGCAGACTGCTGCGTTTCAATTGAAAGAAATATCACATATTTCTTACCTTATAAGTTTAGATCAGTTTGAAATGAGATTGTTTTGGTGAGGCACTTTATATATGTATTTCCTTATTCTGTATTTCGTGCTGGTTTTAGTTTGTTCTCCTCACCCCCCTAGTCAAACAAAATACTAAACAATTATTTGGCTTCTGTTAACATTTTCGAAACATGTTCAACGTTTGACCTTTTTTGCAACGCTCAATTTATGAGCAGAACACATGAGCATAGTACATGTAAAGCGCTATGTCAACAGCAACACACATTTGTACACCCTCTTCCCACACACACACACACACGCCTTCCACCTTCTCCTACCTATGCCACATGCCGTTGAACTAGCGTGTCAGCAATGCAATTATTGTGATTTTTTTTTGCTGGGACACAGTTTGCATCCATGACATAGCATGGCAATAGCAAATAAAAGCCGCTACAGCTCACAGTTTCATTTGAAGTCAACGTTGAAGCTTCAACTGGATCATTAGGCGCGCCCTGGAGCCATTAATTTTTGCAGCCCAAAAAGTGTTTGCCAATTGAAGGGCCGAGCCGAGACGAGACGAGAGAGAGCACAGAAAAAAAAAAAAAAAAACACAAACTAAACGCAGCATTTAAGATAAATTTGCGACGATAGCTTAGACGAGAGCAGACCAGACCAGACCCGGCCAGACCAGACATACCAAGCCACGTTTGCAGCACGCTGAAGTGTATGGAGTTTAAGGGCATGGATAGCAGCAGCAGCAGCAGTAGAAACAGAGAACGGCAATCAAGTTCAATGGCTGGCTGGCTATAAGGACGGCACTCTGCACTCTGAAGCCAAGCCGAGATACTTATTGGCCATTTCGCTTTGTGGCTAAAACTTTGTCTCACCGTTCAATCGGTTGAGAAAAAGGAGCAAAGAAACTGTGTAACAGAGAGGCTACAATAACAACAACTGTTGCAATAGCCACAGACACTATGCAACAGTCCAATTGAAAGTTGGGTAAAGAGTAACTTATAAAAATGGTCGATCTAATTTGTGTCTGTCCTTTACTAAAGTACCTCTTTAAGCGTTTTTAATAAGGTGCTGATTAGAATTGGAGTTCAATGCTTCATTTGGGCTTGCTGCTCCGTTCAAGGGCCGCGCTACGCCGTTGGCCAGTAAATTAGAAAAATCAACACATAAAAACTAAACAATCGCCTCATTAATTACAATTAGAAGTGTTTATTGCTGAAGCGCAGCCATAAACCCGACTCCCGAGTCCATCCGAAGAGGCTTGCGTCATCATCAAAGAAGAGGCCTTTACTTAACGATCACAGCAAGCCACATTTTCGCCATGATGGCAAAAATAAGAAAAACACAATACGAGAATACTGGAGACGATGGAGTTGACGGCTTTGACAGCGGACCCAAGTCTCCCCAGGCTGCAGCGCGACCGATGTTGCCACTCGGGGGCATTACTGTAGGATTCATCAATCAACAGCTGTCATTGCCGCAGCCGGCAGGCAACAGTCAGCATCAGCCGGCAGCCGGCAGACGGCAGCCGGTGACCGGTTCTGTTCAGGTCCACTCTAAATCAGTCCCGCTGTCCCATTTATGCGTCTGTCAATCGCCGCTGCGCATGCGCAACGTTGCAAGCAACGTTTGCCCAGTGCCAATTTCAAAACTTAAGGCGCAACAAACGGGGCAAGAGGTGCATCCCTGGAGCTCAGCTTCCTGTTGACTCGTAAATCTCAGTTTATCGTCGTCCACACTGTTTGTTTTGCCATCGGTCAGCTTTTTTAAACTTCCTATACGTCTGTCTGTCCGTTTGTTTGTCTATTCGTTTAGTTTGTTTGTTGTTTGTTGGATTTCTTGGCGTTCTCTTGATCGCGTTTTTCACATTTGGTTGGTTGGTTGGAAAATTGCTACTCACTGAGCTGTCGTGGCAGCCGTCCATTTATGCAAATGCTGGCGATAATTGTGCCACGAGTATTGCATAATCATGACACATAACAAATGATACGCTGATCTCAACAGCAGCATCATTTGAAATCAACTTCAATGTCACGGCTTGTTAGAATTGACTGGCGAAATGCCAGATTGAATAGCTGTCACAATATTCATATGTCCGAATATTGCAATATACGGTATACATATATTTATGTATTCAACGGCAGGGGCAGGCACTGTGCACGATTTTAACCCAAAACAAAGGCTTTCAGAGTTTCCAGCTCAATTAGTGCTAGAACCAAAGGGGTTTGAGTATCAATTCACGTGGTTGTGGTTGGGGCCTCAAACGTTTCCAGGCCATTTAGCATTTGCCTATCGGGCTGACTCGAACATCATTTGAGGCTATTTTCTGCAGCTTTGCCATCACAATTTATGTTCCGTTCTTTTTTCTTCTTCTTTTTTTCGTTTAGTTTTTAGTTTATGTTTTTACTGAACGCAGAAGCTAGCTAGCTAGGCATTTTTTTGTTTCTAATCTAAGCACCTGACAGAAATATCCTTTTGAAACAACGCCCCGGTTCGGTTATGGGCCGTAGGCAAGGGCTTTGGCTTTTGGTTTGAGCTGTCTCTATAGAAATAAATAGCGTTTGTCGAGAGCCAACAGCGAAAGGATAAACTGTCAGCCTTCTCAGCAAGCGCCTTTGACATCCCCTTTCACTTTGTCAGCACACACACGCGCTTAAACATATATACTTTTTTTCTCTTCGCCTTTTTATCGTCGCTTGAGCTCTTGGCGCTCCCTTGATATCCATTTCCGTTAAGCGACATCTTGCTTAGCTTTCAAAAGCTTTAATACAACTATAATTGCATATCTAGCATCTACAAAATTCACAAATCCCCTCGCTCTCTCTATGCACTCTGGACTATTCACCTTAACCCAACAGCAGTTGCAGCGACATTTCAACTCTGGGCTCCACATCGTTAAAATGGGACTCGCAATTTTTGCTGGTGCTGGTGAAATAATAAGTTGTTGTTGCTTTGCTTTAGCTTTAGCATTAACTTTAGCTGCTTGGCAGCTGCTTCAAATGTTGGTCAAGAGCGTACTGGCCTGCTTGCTAGCTCGCTTTCTTTCAGTTGTTTTTGTGTTCTTTTTGGTTTTGATTTGTGACTCGAAGATTGGGTTGCCAACAATTTGCCAACCAGTTCGAGTTCAATTGACGCGAGCCTTTGGGCCATGCGATAAGCAGAGTGCAGCGACCGAAGCAAGTGCAAGCGAGCAGGCGATAGCAACTACTAAACAGTGGAATGGCACATTTCGTTGCATTGCTCAGCGTTGTGAAATTGCCGGCTGTGTATTTTCCCCCAATGACCAAGACAAGCATACTTTACAAAGGGGAGACGTACACAGGCGGATATTGGGTTCGTTTTAGTTGAGGGCATATAACGTACGTTCGTTTGTATTTTAACGTGTGTGTGTGTGTGTGTATGTGATATCCTGTTGGAATATTGCCGATGATGAGCCAAGCATAAACGGCCACAAACGGCAAATGAGTGAGTTGCTTCATTTTGACTGATTTGCAAACTTAACGAGCGCAAAGCACAGTTCATGACCAATAAAGGAACAAATGCAGTCAGCTGCAACTTGTCTTGCTCCCAGTTAATCAGCCGACGTTTCAGACGCCAGTTCATTAACCACGGAATGCAATTACAAACACCAGGCCGACGCCTAAAGACGCGTTAAAGCTCATCAGCCCAAAGATATGCAATCATAATAAATAACGTAATACATTTTAACAAAATAAAATAAATTTTTAGATTAATAAATCTATACTTATTGATTTTATTTTATGTTTCGCAATGTGACTCAGTAAGCTGACTTATGAGCACATCGCACCGCAGGCAACATAAGGCTTTAGCTAACCGACGGGAATCTTTAACTTGCGTAGCAATAGTTTCAAACAGCGGTTTCAGATCATAAAGCAATTATACTTACTAGCCAGGCAGTTGGCAGCAAGCAGAAGGCCGGAGAGTCAAGTCAAGTTACAGATACTCACAACACAAAATATATAAAAAAAAAAAACGTTGTTGTTAAAACAGTCAAATCGAAAAGCGCAAAATCGTTAACGTAATTATAGCACATGGTACAGAATGTCCCTGTGTGTGTGTCTGCCGTGCAAAGGCATATGTATTGATGTCAGTTAGAGCAACAGCATTTGCTGTGGCTCAAAATGCAAGTGCGCAAAAATGAATGCGAACATGATACATTCGTTGCGAATGGAAAGCCACTCAGCGTTCGACTCAGACAGCTTGACGCCGAAGCAAACTTTAAAAAGTCCCGTGTAATGATGATGAAGCTTGCCACCACCGTATTGTTGTTGTTATTGCTGATGTTATAAAACAACAACAGTCAGTCAGTCAGTTAGTCAGTCAGTTAGTCAGTCGAGTGGCCAACGGGTTATAACACCGTTTATTATAGCAATTACGAGGCATAGAAAATTCCCGTTGTGCTTATGCAGTTTAACATTTGAAACATTTTTGAAATGCAGTGCAAAGTTTCTTTATGCATATTCGACAATGAGAATTTAAAGGGCGATAAATAAATAGAGAGAAACTATAAACAACCATAATGTTTGAAATTTGTAGAATCGTTGGCAACTTAGACTCATTTAATGGATCGACAAAGGTTAAGATGGAAAACAAATAATTATATTATCGAATATATATATATGTACAAAAAATAATGCAATACACAAGACGCACAATGAGCAACAGTTAGATCAACTACGAGTGCACCCTGTTGAACGCCTCCAGATTGGGCCGTGGCTTGCCACACCAAAAGGCAGGTGGCGAGCAACTCGTCAGACGGACACGCGCTTGCCGCTGAGTTGTCAGAAAGATTGAATAACAAATAAAATGTCATAAGAAATCAGATTTGACACGCCACCTAGCGTGCAGCAACAGCAGCGTCAGCAGTAAAAATAACAATGGCAACCAGCTAACTAAATGCCCGCATGTAATCCCTATTAACCTCTTGGCAACCATTAATCAATTGACCGGGCTGTGACTTTGCCGAACAAGCCAACCATTTTAATATTGCATAAAAAAAAATATTGTTATGTAATTATATATAAAAAAAGACTAAGACCCTGAGCATGAAAATATGTTTAATTATTAGAAAACATTGCAAACAATTGCAGCTTAAAATGTTATGGCAGCGAACAAAAGCTTGAAAGTCTTAATTATTTTTATCTTGTTAAATTTGTTATGACTTTGGCATAATGCAAATTGCCAGCTAATCATTTCAGCACTTTTTGGAAGCCGCCAATAATTGTTCGCATTTTTATGCATTCTAATTTTTCAATTTAAATTTTTTGTCGTTACTTTTTTAATTTTTGGCAAATTAGTTTCGTTATTGTTTTTTTCGCGTTGCTTTCAAAAACGGCGCATTGTGTGAATTTTGTGTATTTCTTTTTTGTCATGTATTTTTTTTTATGTTTTGTTGTTGTTGCTTGTTGCGGTGAAATCTTCAAGGCCATGCATATTGACTGACTCGACTTTTTGTCGACGTTTTCGCACTGTGTGTGCTTTTATATAATAATTAATAACTTTTGTTGTTGCTGTTGTTGTTGTTGTTGCTATTGCAACCTGTCGCAAATATTTCGACGCATTTGTTATGCTCACTCAGATTATTTCTTGATGATGATTGCTGTGTAGAGTGTAGTTTTTATTGGTGTGTGTGCTTTGTGCTTTGGCTATATTTATAGCTACTGCAGTCATTCATCATGCGAAAAAAAAACGAAATAAAATAATTATAATATAAAATTAATAATAAGCCAAAGCAGCAAAAGTTGCGCCCACATGCAGAGCAGGAAGTGGCCAAGTGAACAGGTTGCCAGCTCGAACTTGGACAATGCTTTGGCTAAGTGCTTGCCCAACACTTTTTATGGCTACTTCAATGTGCTACATTTTAAACGAATTTTTAGCTGAAAGTCATGCAAGCCAACTTGCAAGGCTAACACAGTCAAAAGTCATGAGTTAAAAAAAAAAATAAATATATGAAAACAGAACAACAAAACATTCAATGAATGTGCTTTAGCAAAGCGTTGCGCTTTATATTTTTGGCTTTGACCGATTGGTCTAGGCGTCAAGGTTAGCAGCACCCGCAGCAACGCAGTCGGCAACCAGTTTGATTTTGTTTTTATCGGCTTTCAGAAACCAAAAAAATAAATACATATGTATTCATATATGTATGTTATGTACATATTTATGACAAGAACAGCGTTATTAATCTAAGCGATTTCTATGTGGTGTATGCAGTATACGAAAATTAAACGTAGACAATAGAGTCACACGTTACAAAGCGCAACGATTTGTTGCGACTAGCTAAAGCTGAGTCATATTGGCTAGTATGTATAAAATATAGTCATATATACGTTTTTAGCTAAGTGGTTTCGATGGCAAGCTATCAAGTTGTATTGCTTATCCATTAGATGCTTATATGTTAAACGATTCTCAAAATATGCTGATGCCGCTCGTTTGGCTTTTTGTGATGAGCGGAAAAAAAGAAAAACAGGAAATATAAACAATGCACAGAGCTTAAATAAATATAAAGCTGCAGTCGGAGCACAAAAAAGACAGCGCAAACCAAATGACAATGCCAGAATCGAAATGAGATAAAAATACAAAATGCTAGAAAAATTCTGAAAATAATTATAGGTATTTAAACAAACAAAACAATTTGTATGCCAAGAACGAAGGCACTTTAAAATTACGGTTAATAATACTTGCGCGTAGTTATATCGAAATGCAAATATTTGCCAAATGCGAACGAACGGTTAAAAGCGAATGAACCGAATAAAACCAGAAACAAAAAACAAAAAATCTTTCGGATCAGTTGAATGCACTCCGCCCCTGAATATACAGGCAGAACGAAGTGGATTTATTTATGTGTGGGCGCATCATAATGCATTGTCGCAATCCAAAGGATTTCGTTAAGGAAATTCGCAGGGGCCTGCAGTTACTATGTATCAAGAGTGGACTAAACTGAACTGGATGGGAGCGTCAGATGGTCACTTGCTATGCAAATGCGATTCAAATTTGCAATGGAAACGATCGAGCGTATACGCTAAGCGTTTTTGAGTAGTATCCAAAAGATACTTCGTATGGGACAAGAATTGTCGTCATTGGCAGCCATCGTCACAAGTTATACGACGCTTGGTTTTTATTTTGTTGTTTTTGCTGTATTCGTTATTGCTTTCCGGCTTTGCGAGTCGCGCACGGGCAATGACAACTACAAACACACATATACAGATACAGATACATTTGGTGCGGTAGCTGAAAGCGCATTTTAAAAATAGTGCTGCTGCTGCTGCGGTAGCTTTTAAAATGTTTAGGTATAAACAACAACAACAACAACAGTGAGTAGTTTGATGGCTTTTTTTTGTCATTGCAAAAACAAACAAACAATAAATAAATTACAAAGCTTTGCGCGTTTTATGATAGCCCAAACACAGATACAGATACATATAAAGCTTCTAAATGCATATATGTATTCATATAATAGAAATGTGTGTGAATTCTACAGTTTTTGCAGCACAACGGGATCTTAAGACAGAGAGGGTGGCAGTGGGACAGAGTGTGTCAAGAGTGGGACGGCGTAAGAGCAGCAGCAGCTAATGTGCGAATGAGAGAACGAGAGCCAAGAGTGCGGCGATCGTTTTCAATTTTCGTTGCTGTTAGTCAACAATGCCGTCGCCGTCGCCGTCGCCACCTTCATCAGCTGCGACGCTGACGCCTGACGCTGATGTCGACGCCGGCGACGGCATTGACCGCTAGAATGCAATCAACCTATTCCAAGGCCAAGTGGCCAGCGGTTTTTCCTGTAGGTGTGTGCATATATGTACATGTGAGCGTGTATATACCTGTATCAGAATCTGTATCTGTATTTGTGCTCGCAAGAACTTGTGACTTATTAGCGGTACAGTAGCAACATAATCAGAATAATGAAAATGTCAGGAAAATACAAAATAAAGTGAATGCAAAATAATCAGCGATTTGCGTGTCTCGTTCAATGTCAAAGCTGTGGGTAGATTTTTAGGCTATTGCTTGGGTCAAAAGCAAACAAATTGTTTGACAGCTCAATGTCTCTCTTTTGACTAATTGTTGGCCCCTATAATATTATACAAGCGATTTGAATAACTCTTTGGAATGCTTAGGCAGAGCTTTTCGAAAAGCGCTTTTTTTACTACTAATTTCATCAGTCAGACCGAATGAATCTAAAACTAACTATTCCATTATGTTCACTAAATGTTTTTTGCTTTGCTGGCATTCAATATCAACTACTGTATAAATTTTGATTTACGCTTGCAATTACTTCGCCAAAAAGCTGCTGTCAATGCGTGAAAGTCCGAAATGCGGCACATGCAGTAAACCGGAATCGGAACAGCGCGTCATCAATTTTGTGCTCTTCTTTCGCATTGATTTATGCATTTGCACTGTATTTCGGCAGATTGTAAGCTATAGAAATTGTTATTAATGAATCATATGAATACTGCAAATGCAAATAAGGACGATGAAGCCTCTCGAACTGTGTATACTCTGCATTTAGCTTTTATTTTCGTTTATTATGCATTACTTAGACGACGCCTCGCAGTTCCAAACCAAAACATTAGTTCTGACCAAATGGAAATCAAACGCAAAATAGTATTAACGAAAAATGGAAGAAGAAAAAAGTTTAAAACTAAATAAATGTAAATTGTAGCCGTCTAGACGAACATAAGTGTCATTATGTTAATGAAGACGATTGCCACCGAAAAGAGCTGAAGAGTGCTAAGCGAAATATGATTCTCATGCTTCTGCTGTCGTTTTGGATATTTTTTTTTTTTTATATTTCAAGAAACTTTTTTTAAGTGCAAGAAATTAATTCAGATTTTGGTTGAGGCAAAACAACTTTTCTAAACAACAACTGCCACATACAAATCACACTCATTTATAATCGACCAATATGCACGACGTTTTTCAAGCTGGTGCTTTTACTTATATGTATAAAATGCTTAAGTACGTTCGTTCTTTGCAAACGTATGTAAAGCGTTTAATTATAAATATGAAGGTTCGCAAGCCCACACGGAAATGCAAATACAATGACTTCCAATAGTGATAAATCGCATAAAACTGCGTCATATGCAAAAACACCTACAATACTCACGGAGCAAGACTCAGTTGAGAGCGGCCAATTAAACGCATTATGCCAAGTTACTCACCTGAAAAGATACAAAAACAAAATAGTAGACTTTTAATTAAATGGCTGCATGTGATTAACACATTAATTGTGGTCGAGTGAAATCAATAAAAACAAGTGTCGCAGATGATAAAATATTACGTATACGCCACAGTGCACGCACTGGATAGCAACAATAACAGCAAGTGCTGCCCTATGAAAAATGCATTTGAAGTATTTTAAGCACCTTGTTTATTATTCGATAACCTCACCACTAAAGTTTCGGCTATCATTTGCTGCCAATACAATTGACAGCTGCCAATTTTGCGACCCCCAATGCGGCAATCAGTTTCAGTTGTTAAGGCATAACCATCGCAGGGCCATTTGAAGGCTAACCTTGAAGCAAATATTATCGATTTATTTTTCGTAAAATGCTCACCGAGCGGTGTGCAGCTCTTGCTTGTGTGCCGCTGCCAAATTGTGTGTTATTTAGCGGACTTAATTAAGAGGAAAAACTCAAGCCAAAAAACGCAACTCAAATTCAGTGCTGGCTGCTAGCTCTAATTAAATATAGGCCCTATTAAAAAAAAACCCATAATGCTGATATATCGAAGAGTCAGGTGGGCAAGGAATGGAGGATGGGCGGTTTTAAACAAGCCAAAGAGAGGAGCATGCGCAGTTTTAGTAGAGAGCACAAAATGCGCGGGAAAACCAAACAACACATTTGCAGTTGTTATTGTTGTTGCTGCTGTTCTTGCAATTGTTATTGTTGTTGCTGTTGCTGTTGCATGCGACCCACTGAACCACTAAGCGGCTGACGTCGCGACGCGTCGATGCAAAGGGAAAGGTTTTTGCCGTTTGGCCATTTTGCTTGGGCAAATTCGCCGCAACCCTTAAAAGTGTTGCCATATTGATTTCTGCTACCAAACCGGCGGTGACGTGCGTTGGTGTATGTGTGTACTGTGTACACATTGAAGCTAGCGCTGACTTTGCTGCCTGACCTTGAATACATCTGCAAAATTCTCCTCTATGCACTGCCAACTAATTTTTCTTTCACTGTGAGTGTGTGAATAAGTGCGCGTGTATGTTGTTAGTTTGCTGCTGTTGCCTTGGCTGCGATTTTAATCATTTGCTTTGTTTTATGCACAACTTTTTACGGCCAAACCCTTGGCAAGAGCTCACACTTATGTATGCATACCATATATGTATAACATTTATTTAAATTTGTTGCTGCTGACGTCATGTGCAGCATTCGTTTTTGTGTTTTTTTTTTTTTAATGTTTTTCTTGTTTGCTACTTGCTTTGACACGCCTGCTGACAACTCATAATTTCCTTAGTTTTTCATCCGTGCAAAAAAGTGAGATTCCGATGTCATGTTTTTTTTACTTAGGTCGAAAGAAAAATGATTTTGTTTGTGGCAAGCTTTGAAACTTATTGGCTCATTACTAATTTCAAAAATTCTTATATTTGTACATGTTTCACGAGTGTGGAATCCACAATTTGAAGCAACAATTCTTAAATTAATGGATAGTAATCTTAAAAAAGCAGCGCATCCAGGCCATATCGATAAGGGTACCACATAAAACTTGCACCTGCAGTAAATTTGCATTCATTTATTATTAACCTGAACAGTTTATGGCCAAGATGGTCATCTAGGGCAACTATGACAGCACCTGCTCTCTTTATTTATTTGCACCTCTATTGCAGGCCCAGGCTTATTTAGCTTTTCCATCTGGCCGCCTTGACTTTGCCGGCGTGTGCATGTTTTATGCATTTTTGCAGCTTCCCGCTGCCCGCCTTTCGTTAATGTTAAATCGCTTCAACGGCTGTCACACTGGCATTTAAAGTAATGCCTTCAATCGCTCGCTGAGAAATTGTCAACCATTGCTGTCTGAGGCGTGCCGATGCGCCTTTGCTGCGCTTTAATTAAGCTGCACAGTCCATACCACCACCCCCTTCTATTTGAGCTCGCCCACAAAATGCAAATATGTCAACGACAATGAGACAACGAGGCAACGGCGCCCACGCTGCGCTTGTTGCGCATTTAGAGAATAAAAGTTTTCCATGACACGTGTCGCCCTTCGTTTCTGGCCACTTTATTTGTTTATCTGCGGCTGCAATTTGCCCGGCTGCTTAAATAATCATTGCAAAACAACAACAACAGCAACAAGAACAAAAACCAAACTAGCACTCAGTTGTTTGCCAAACCCCATTGCCTTGCATTGAGTTTACATCACTCAAGCGGATGGACGGACGTGTGGTGTGGTATTGGGGTGTGTTAACATTGGTTTCGTGTATGTGCATGTGTATGATAGGAATATCTATTTCATTTTTTTTTTTAAAGCGTAACGCTTACTCGCTTGTCGAACATCATCATATCGCGTATACGACACGTGCGCTCAATTTCTCTCGCACAGCTTAATTTGAAATATAAAAAAATATATATACTTATACTTATACTTAGATATATATAACGCAGCGTATAATTAACAGCATTGCCAAGTGGAAATCGAAGTCGAAAAGCAAAAGTTGCTAATGAAATCACCTGGTTGCTGCCGTTGCCCGTCGTCGCAGCTTGTTTGGCTTTTAATTATGGCTTGCTGCGCCGACGCCAACAATAAATTTGGATGTGCATAAAGCTACTTATAAATAATACATTCACACATTCATAGAAACATACATATGCACATACGTTGAAACATGTATGTATGTACGTGCAATTAAATGTTTGCTTTGCATATTCATGGCATTCGCATTAGCATTAGTATGAATTAATTTTGAGCAATACGAAAATTAATTAGCCATGAAAAGTGAATCAAGCGCACAACATTTTCAAGTTTCGCCACTGCGACGCATTCCAAACTGTTCACTCTGTTCCCAATTAGGTGGCAAACATTCATCATTCAAAACAACCAAAACAAAACAAAACCAAAACGCTTGTTGCATTTTTAGATCGTTTAACTTATGACAAATGTTTTATTTTTTGAAAAACTTTTGCAAAACATATGAAAATAAATGTTTGGGTGAAAGAAATACATGTGTCGCTATTAGCATTGATTTATCAACCACAAATTGTTTATTTTAACCGAAAATATTCATTTTCTCAACTAGAAAATAAACTAATAGATATTTAACGAACTTGTTCTTTAAGTTCATGTCTACTGGACATTCGATTACAAGTAAATAATTAAACTAATCCTTCAACAATTTATAAGCCGATTTCGAAATCGTTTTTCTAACTCCCTATTCTTATTATTTTGAATACATTTTAAGCTACAAATCTTATTTGTTGTGTAAGTTTCGACCAGTTTAAACCCACTTTTCGAATTACATTGGCAAAGTGTTTAAAAGAAAAAAATAAACCAACAACACTGTGAAATTTTCCCTTGACGACGTCAGCGACGCTTGCGTCAAAGTTGGCAGCGACAAATTGCACACATATTTGCATCTGTGTGCAAACACGTGCCGTAATTCCCGTCACGTCGTACCTCTCCTCGCTGCGGCGTGCGAAAAACGCGGCGAGTTGAACGGAAGTGAGCTTTTGCGCATGGCCGCAAAGATGGCGACGTCAGCGTCAGGCAGGCAGAGTGTACGGCAAACAATAGAGAGTGAACGAGAGCAAAGTAACCAAAGAGAGAGAGAGAGAGAAAGAGAGAGAGTGGAAGAGCAAGCGAGCAAGCGAGAGGGCAAAGTCGAGTGCATGTTTGAGTGCGAGGGTGTGAGAATGAGGGAAATGCATTGCATTGCGCAACATTCGTTTGCCGGCCGGCCGGCGCAACTCATTGCTGCAACAGTGTGCAGTGGCATTTGTGTGTGTGTGTGTGTGTGCGTGTGTGTGTGCGAGCGTGTGTGTGGGTATATAACCTACAAAATACTTTGTGACACAGATGCATTGGCAGGGCGCCCGCATACACTTGCGAAAAAGTACAGCCACGACAACAGTTGCAGCAGCCGCCATTTTGTTTATGAAAAAGTGAAACTGTGCCAATTCGCCGGGTACAGTTGTGTGTTGCCTCTGTGTTGCGTGTATGTGTGCCTGTGGTCATATATAGATATGTATTGTACATTGTATATGTATTGCAGATCTAATTGAGGTTTCATCTTGGCAGATTGTTAAGTTGTCGTCAGCTTGAAAAGTTTTCATTTCAATGCAAATGAAATCGAAGTGTAAAGCTAACGCTGACACTTCGCCGCATTGCCACATTTACTACACTTACCACATTTGCAGCTTTGCAACTTTTTGGCTTATGTGTGTCACAGCCGGCTCGTGGCATAGTTGGCAACAGCAGCAAACGTTTACAAAAAATAAAAATAAATAAAAATAGTATCACAGGCGAAAAAGAAAAATAGAAAATTTAAAAAAAAAAATCGCAAACATTTTCAATGTACTGTAAAACGACATTGGACTCGCCTGTGGCAAACTATAAAGTCGCAGCAATGTCGTGAGCTGCAGCCGCCCCGAGTGTATTACAATTTGAGTGACATTTGTAATTTGCAAATCGCAAAGACAACAACGAATATTTTTGTTGCGAATTCCCAAAGGCCAAAAAAAAGAAAAGATAAATATACAGATTAGGAAAGCTGGCTAGGCTAGCAGGGGGTCTGGCAAAGTGTGTCAGGTGCGCCGCTTGCCAAAAGGCAACAATGATTGGCAGCTGGTAAAAATTAATGCAAATTGTTGTTCAATCTTGCAACACACCTTAAATTAAAAAAATTAATTAAAGCTTTAAACAAGTCACTGAGAAAATAAATGGCTGTCATTTGGAATCTTGCTTTAATATTTTAAAAATACAAGTTTGTTTCACATCAGGTAAATAGGTATAACAATACTAGTTCGTCTTAGAAGTAAGAAAATCGAACCGCAGCTAGCCTGAAAAAACAAACCAAGTAAGAAAAACAAAAAACTGTACCGAAAATTTTTAGCGAAACGAGGCCAAACGATGAGGCATTTGGCGCAAGTGTCCGCCGGGCCTTAAAATTGTTGTCACCTTGAACATGAAAATGTGGCCGCTGCTTATTTGCACTTGGCACCTATTTCTATTTTTTTGTGAGAGACTAGCAAATAATTTTCCAATAAAACGAATGCATGAATGGGTTAGATGCGGCAGCAGTTTCAAATGTTGATAGCGATGGAAAAATGTAATTTGTAAATAATGCGAAGCGGAGCAATATTAATGTTTATTGTTATGATGGGAAAATCGTGGAATGTTTTTATTTTGCAACTGTTATGGCAAATTATTTTTATTGCATTTTTGCTTTACGACTTTTTCATTTACATTGCATTTGCAGTTATTATTGATGCTGCTGTTGTTGTTGTTGTTGCTGCCGCTGCACATTTCAGTCACATTTTTGTGCCTTTTGCAATTATGATAAATTTATGAGTTCGTTTCTCCCAAACGCAAACGCAAACACCCACCACACATATTTGTACAAACAAATACAAAGATTGCGCTTGGTTGGCTTTTGTTTTATTGTTGCTGTTGTTGTTGTTGTGGCTGCCACTCCTGCAAGTGACGCAGACGAATTGTTGCGCACTGCTGCAAGTAGTTCGCCTTCAGCTTTTTGCTATGCGTTTCCGCTGAGACTTGGTTTTAAGTTTTCTTTTTCTTTTCGTTTTCGTTAAGGCTTTGACTTTTGTGTTTTATTTGAATGCATTTGACAGCTTTTATGCTTTATTTTCCAACACACACATTTTGACAGACAAACAAACATTAAACTTATTTTAATGTCAGAATTTGCACTTTGTGACAGCTACTTTGGCCAACTAGCACGCACTATGGCATAATGCAATATCGTGAAGAATGGCTTAAAAGGTTCTTTAATATAATCCAATGCATCATCTACCGTTTTGCAGTCATCAGATGTTAAAATTGCCATTGCTTTGTTGTGGTCCCCCTGACAATGCGATTGAGTGCCGCGTGGGTAGACATTCAGTCGGTTTAGGATATAATCACTTACACCTATGGATGTTTAAGTATTACATGCATTAAATGAGCTCAGCTGTTCAACAGTCATTACTCATACGCCCAATCAGTCAGTAAAGACGACGTCATTTCGACGCTCGTCGTCCAACGTTCGACGTCCGACGTCTTGACGACACTTCAGCTAAGTCATTTGCAATTGTTGCGCTAATGATTTACAAATTGCAGCCGAGTTTTTTTCAGCACAATTATTTTTTTTAATAGTACCAACTCAATAACTCAATAAATTCAACAGATCGGTGTGCGTAATAAGCAGGCAAAATGACTGATAGATAAATTTAAATTGCTTCCTAAACAGTATTCAAGGTTATTTCGCCATATGAGTGAAATTAATACGACGTTGGCTTATGAATCAAGTGCCAAAGGCATCGTCGAAGCTGTTTGCCAATCTGTGCTCGTGTTTGTGTGTTTGTTTCTGTGTGTTTGCCAAGTGAATGTTGTTTCAAGGCTGCTGCACATACTCGCACACACACACACACACACATTTAGACACGCATATACACACACACACACACACACATAGGTACTTGTATTGTACAATTTTTAATTAAATTTTGCCATATTTTTGTTCGTTCCGGTTAAAAATAAATGCACATAGTAAAGCCAAATTTGAGGCACATGCGGCAAAGTCAATTATACAGTGGGATATACAAGCACTACCACCTACTGGTTCCGCTGGGCTGTGCGAGTGATACAGACAGATCTGATCGACCATTGACAATGGCCATGTACACCGAGAATCATAAATATAAATTTAAGCTTATTTAGAAATGTTACAAAACAAAAACAAACGAAACGGCATCTGTGAATAGACAAATGGCTTGTTTAAAAATAAATATATATAATGAATAAGTGACGAGCCCAACTACCCTGTAAAAGTGTCAGCAACATATTTATTCCGCATTTATTTTTGAACAAAATAAAAGCACTTTCATTAGTCATAAGTAAATAATAGATGTGGTAAGAACAAAGGAGTACAATTTTAAAATGTGCTTCTCTACAACATTGATTCAAAGCAATTAAGCTTGCTCAATGAAAAAAAAAGAAACTTGGTTAATTAATTACATTGGGGAATTGCCTTTGAGGAGTATGGTTTAAACTGTCTTAAAGTAATATACCAATGGACGGCCACATGCCTTTGTCGAGAGAAAAAAATGGTAAATGCAGCTAAGCTGCCAGCACTAGAACGCTCACACACACATACATAGAGCATTAGCGACACGTGTGCCGCGCCATGTTGGCTGGCAGCGACGACTGAATTCGCCTTTTAGTAGTAGTCACAGTCGCTGTCTATTTATTGTTGTTTTTGCTGTTGTTGTTTTAGCTGCTTGAAACTGTCAGCATTGCAAAAGCTAAACCGCAATAGCCGTATGCCCTGCCCTTCTATTCGCCTGCCCCAGCCCCTTGCTGCTCAATCCCATACCCAGCCCCCACGTTAGCAAAATTGCGCCAATGTCAGTGCTTTGCACACGCCGTTCTGTCTACGTTGTTTTGCACTATAATTTGCGTTTGCTTTTGTTAGCATTTGCTGCTGTTGATGTTATATAACAAATTATTTAGAAAACAGAAAAACAAAAGCAGCTTATACATAGAATATGCAATTAGCCTGGTCTACAATAGCAGCTAGCACAAAAGTTGCATACAAACGGCAACGGGCCAACTTTTATGCATTGCTGGCAGGAAATGTGCCACAAAGTTTCCTTGAGCGGCGGAAATTTGTCAAATCGAACCAAAAATTACTCTGCCAAAGGATATTCAATTTGAGAATTTCTCATAGTCTGGAAGACTAGAGCGGCATCAGCTTTAAATCCTTTTTTTGTTTTACTTTTAAGACACTCTAAAAATATTTATATGTTTTGTGTCAAAACAAACCTTCAATCATAAACATTTCTGAACCTCCACAGGCTGGCCGTACTACAAACGAATTCAGAGTAATTCACGAGCAACACTTTAGCAAGAAAACCACTGTGGTTGCCGCTTGGCTTTTGAGCGGTGCCCCAGCCTTGTAATCGCAGCCTTGATTAAAAGGCAAAAGTATGTGAATGTAGTTGCAAATGTGGATGGGGCTGTTGCTGCACTGCTACTGATGTTGTTGTTGTTGTTGTTGCTATATGCACATAAATCTGCATTTAAAAACATTTTTTTACCACAAATGAACACAAAACAAAAGCCATCATGGCGTATGAGTAATTTACACACGCTCACAGCTCGGTTGAGTAATGAAGGTTAATCATGCGCCGTGTTGTGCAAAACACTTTGCGGCTGCTCAAATGCAAGCAACAGCAGCCAACAAAGCAACAACAAATCTGCAACGCGTTTCGCACACACACACAGTGCGTATGAGTAATGCGCGTTACGTATTCGCCACGTGGCCATGGCTGTTAAGCGTTTACAACGATTGCTCGCTGCCCTTCCCCTTCGTCAGATAGCTACAATAATTGTGCACAATTACACATTAATTGCATTCATTGCAGCTTTGCAATTTAGCTGTTTTTTTGTTGTTTTGCTCACATTGTGCCAGCAATGTGTTCATTTTGTTTAGCACTCATTTATTCATCCATCCATCTGTCCATCAATCTATCTATCTATCTAAATACTGATCAATTCACACAGATCTGTGGCAGGTTGTCTGTTTTGTGTTTGCTTGCCACAGTGAAGATAATGCGGAAATTAGGAAAATGTTAAAAATGCCTATTGGATGCAAATCAATTCGGCATTTTTGCTGCAAAAGCACCCCCAGGAGCTATACAGCTCCCAATGGGCGTGTCAGTTGCCAGCTGCTGGACCACTCGACTAACAACCGGAAACATGACAGTTTTCGGCAACATTTTGTGGCAAGTTTGTGCAACAGGCAATCAGCCTGCCAACGCATAAAGTGAAAGTCTAGCTAAAGATAAAGGCGGACACCGGCATAAACTAAATCTGATCAAAATACCAATTGCACTTGGAAAATGTCACTTTTAAGCATTTATTGAGGAATTCGAAGAAAGAAATATAAACAGTTGCAAAAAGGCGCTTTAAGACCAACCAATGTTCAAATTATTTATTGTGAACTTAGCGATATTAATCAGTTTGTATCATTAATACGAACCTTTAGCCGCCTGTCAACAAGTTTTATCTACTAGCCCCCTATAATGCATCGTTCTATACTTTTTACACATAACAGCAGTCCTTAACCTAAAATGGGGGTTGGTGCGGAGTGTCCTCATGTAAATAAAATCTAATCACATATTCAAGGTTAACACACATGCCTTACAAAGTTCCGCAGCTGACGTTTGATATGTATCGCATATACCGCTTCGGTTTTGGCCTTGAAGGTAGTGTGTGTGTGTGTGTGTGTGTGTGTGTATTGAAAAGAGCCCTTAAGAGCAAAACACAATATTCACAATAAAAATAAAAGCTGTCTGAGTGACTTGTAAAAATACAAAGAATATAAAATATAAAATTCTCAAAGCTATAGACCCTTGCGAGGGTTGAATTTATAACTTTTCTTTATAGCTAACGAGCTGCTGAAGTTGCCCTTTGATTGATGTGCTCTTATTATGTGCTCGTTTTCGACATTTATTTAATTTCCTGACTATTTACAGCTATCAGCGCTGCCATGTTATGCGAATTAAGCATACGACATGTGCAACATACATGTACAAGTCTGGCTGTCTTTGCCAAAATAATGCACAGGCATTAACATAAAATATATACATTCTTAAATTATAGCAATTACAACGGCTGTACAAAGTTGCAATTAAAATGCAACAAATTTCGTGGCGTTGCGCTCTGTTTGGCGGATTGGCCGCATTCTTTTGATCTAATCTGCTTCGGTTGTTGTTTGTGTGACCTACCTTCTTCTTACGCTCCTCCTTGAAGTCGATGACAATGCCCTCATCCGATGTGGACACTGATGTTGTGCGTATGCGTGCAATGGCTGATGCATTGGCCGCATCGTGTGCCGATGATATAATGTGACCATGCAGCGCATTTCCATCATCACTAAGCGGTGGCGATGCCGACCCAGAGCTCCAAGAGGCCGATGAGCTGCTGCCCGGACTGGAGCCCAGCCATTTGTCTGAAACTGAAACGCAAAATGGTAAAAGGGTAAATGGTCAACAAGAGTTGCAAAAGTATTAAACACTGTTTTCAACAAATGTTTTATTGTAAGTTTCTTATTCCTACCGGCATTTGGAGCGTTGTGCAGATTCATTAAAATTAATGCTGCATTACATGCATTCATCTCGTCCCCTTTGAACTGATCAACGCTGTAATCGTAACTGTCGCTTGGCGGACGCTTTCGTGGACTGAAAAATAAGTAGAGAAAATAATTTAGTAACACACATTGGGAAACATTACGAAAACTCTTAAGAAGTATAGCCATTAGAAGTCTATGCATTCGAAATTTTTATTTATATTTTGTTTCACACTTCCTATTATGTCATATTGTAAGCAAATTATGTTTCTCAAGTCAGTAGTTTTGTTGTTATTTGTGTGCTGTATCTATTGAATCGCCATCGCTGATTACGAGAGGCACACTTGTGTGTTGGCAGGCTATTCAAAGAATTTAGAAGGCCAACATTGGCCTAGTTTTGCTGAGGCTCGGCTTTAATTAGACGCCCTCGCATGAGCCTAAATACTGAGAACATCAAAGCAACCGCCGAACATAGTTGCTGTAGTTGTCGTTGTAATTTGCAACAACAATGTGACGAGGTCTCTTAACGATAATCGCCCCGTGAGGCATTTCAATGCAAAAACTATTTTTCCATTTAGCTCATTTTGTGGCCAGCGATTTTGAATGCCCATGCATTGTTAATGTTTATGTTGCTATTGTTGCTGTGTTTGTTGTTGTTGTTGATTTTGCTCATTCAGCATTAATTGGCAGCTACGATAGCATCACAAAATGTTTGCAAATATTTTATGGCAAATTTGTTGCCGTGCAAATTTTACTGACCTTGCGCAAAATAATTTTTGGTTAAATACCAACTCTGTTTCATTAAGAGACGCTGACGTCAACGTTAAAGTTTCGCCTTTAAGTTCACCTTGAAGGAACCTTGGAGTTCACAAAAAAACAAACAACAACAACAAAAGCAACATGGAGAAGAACAATGGCGCAGTTAAATCAGATATCCTTTTGGCGTTAGCTTTATGAAAAGCATTTTTACGCTCGAAAAAACTTCGACAAAGGCAACTTTCGCGCAAGAATGCAGCCGAATCGTTGCAACGCCAACAGAGCAAGGAGTCAACAGCGGATTCAGGATAATAAAGACGCGACTGTCGCAGCGTGTCATAAATTTAAAACATTTCAAACGGCACAAACTGATTTGAAATACTCGTAATCACGTCGAGTGGAAGTGAAGCTGCTGTCGCCTTGGCATCTTCTAATAAACATATGTATGTTTGTATGCACAAGCCAGAAGAAGCCAAATGCCAACAATTGAGACGTTATCATTGGCAGTGGCAAAACCGTCAAGATGCGACTCCCATATCCGATCCCAGGGGACTTCTTAGCTTTTGAATCATCAAAACAGATTCGGCAAATGGGTCATAACCGATGCATTCATTGCCTGCCGCTGCCGTTGCCGTTGGGCAATTATTGACGATTGCACTTAAGCGGCTTAGTTGCATTGACCGGCAGGCAGATAGTGGGTTTGAGTGAAACTAAAGCCTTTGGGTGGCGCAAACACAAGACCAAGAAGCTGCAGCAACAATTGGGCGAATTGCACATTGGCTTTGAATTTTTTTTTTAAGCAAGAAACTGTTTTTAGAAAGGAAAGCTACAATTTTATGTAGCATGCAAAGTAGTTTTGATTTTTGAGCTGAAGCAGCTTAAAATAAAGATTTCTTTAGAAAACATAAGGCAATGGCAATACAATTATAGCTTTAATGTCTTCGGGTGAAATATAAAATTCAAATCTGTTGATAGACCTTTTAGCTGTAAGTAAGATACATTGTAGTCAGTCAGATTTTTGCCTTGGGATAGCTCAAAGTAGAGAAATATAGTTTCTTTCTAACTGTAGCTAGTTTTTCGTGCTTTTAGCTTTAGCTTAACTTAAGTGTACGTTGTCAGCTTTAATGTGATTTAATAGCATTTTGTGGGTTTGTAAGCATTTCAATGACTGAACACAAAAACACTTAGCTGACTTCACTAGTCGTTGATCCAACATAAATTTTCTTCCAACTGAGCATTGAACTTTTCTAGCTTCCCAATCGATGCATATATATGTATGTACGTACATATGTAGTATGTGTATTAAGGCTGACATCATACAGTTTATAGAGCGTTTTAGAAGTTTCTTTTTGTTAACATTTCTTATCGGCTGGCATCAGCACTTCAGTTACGGCTAAGCCGAAACGTGAAATTGCAATTCAGCTGCTGTGTTTGCTTTTTTCCTTTTTATGTTTCTTCGGTTTGTTGTTTGCTATTTTTGCTGTCCGCGAAACCCTTTCGCAAAACACATTTTGGTCCATTGTGCAAATTCAGAGGCCGCAGGCAGCGACAGTTTAGCTTCGGCTGCTGCTGCTGCATTGAAATAGTGAATGCAGCTCCTTCTGAGAACAACTGCCATAAAATTTTATTACCGTGCTACCAGGTTTGCTTTTTAGCCTTTGTCTAATGCACGCGCTTTGTATAGTGTCCAATCTTGTTGTTGGTGCTGTTGTTGTTGGTGCTGCATTCAATTTGTGCGACAGCAAACTGAAATCAGTGGGAGAAAAAGTTTGGCTCTCATCCATTTGGCACCTTCGGCTTCTTCATTTGCTAGTTTTGGCCGCTTCATCTGCGCCCCAATTAAATTGACTAAACTTGACGATAAATTTTTGCCGCTCGTTGCTAATCGCATAAAAGTAAATTTGCGCATAAATCGACTTTTGAAATCTCAGCATTAGGCAGCATGCAGCGGTCAGTTTTGCCGGCCGGCCTGTTGCGGCAAGAGGCGCGTGCCGTGGGCCGTGAGACAATGATAGGGGCGGGGGGTATGAGAGCGGTCATTATAGCCACCACGATGTGGCGCACAATCGGTACCGTTAGGTTCAGCAGCAAATAGCATTAGCTCTGGCAAAAACAACAACAACAATAAACAGGCCATTGCTTTCTGCTCGATTGTGCAGCAACTTTAATAAACTTCAAGCTGCAGTTGTTGCTGTTGCTGTTACTGCTGGAAAATTGGTGGCCGAGTCTCAAAGTCTGAGAGTCTCTGGTTTTGTTCACTGCGTGGCCGCACGTAAATTGCGCCAGGCGAAGATCGGACTGACTGGGACCCAGGAGCTCGGGGATTGGCACTGCTCTGGCGCGTGATTGAAATGCGATATATTCGCGCCGATTTCGGGGCCAGCCAGCTATGGCTCAGGCAAGCCTGGGAAATGCGCAGTGATTTTCACTTGGTTGCATTTGTAATGTGCTGCTGCTGTTGTTGTTGTTGCTTTTGTTGTTGTCGTTGTTGTTGTTGCTGTTGGCCAGGCGATGAGCCTAAGCTAGGCAACTTTGGCCTGTTTGCCGTTTGGCTATTTTGCCATTTTGCTATTTTGCTGTTTTGTTGGGAATTATTTGCCCACGCCGCTGGTTGCAATCAGCAGGCGACGCTGGCAACAACGTTGCATGCTGCATGCGGCACAAAAAAAGGTGTTGAAAGCAAAATTACATTGCAATGTGCAGCGGCGGCTGTCGGAAATATGCGCGCTCCAGAGATGCGATATGATATGACTTTAAGGAGGGTGGTGGTGGTAGTGGTGGTGCTGTCGGGGCTTAGACGGTTAGGTTGCTGACTATTCGTTTGCATGCGGCATAAAAATTAGTTGCAACTGCAATTTATAGCCTCTTGTTGTAGCTGTCTTTTTTAGTTTTTGTTATTGTTGATATCGTTGTTGTTGTTGTTGTT
Organism: Scaptomyza flava; assembly: GCA_030179655.1. Lineage (NCBI taxonomy): Eukaryota > Metazoa > Arthropoda > Insecta > Diptera > Drosophilidae > Scaptomyza > Scaptomyza flava. Next base: position 409,571 of record JARNME010000012.1, read on the forward strand.
TTTTTGAATTGAGCTGCATTCGTTTTGGTTTGATTTGTGGTTGCACACAGCAACTGAAATACAATTAAAGTCCGCTACGAAATGAGTTTATTGAATTAGACACGTGCTCGAAAATTGGACCGGGTAATTGTTGTGTTGGGGCCAGGAATATGCATTTAACAATAGCACATTGCAAATTTATCGTTGTTGTTGTTGTTGTTGTTGTTACTGTTGCCTTTATTTTAATGTTAATTGTATAACTTTCACCCAAAATTTGTTTATCCAAGCTTGCCAAGCGCCAAGAAGTCTAGCTAACAATATACATACAAGTAAAAGCGACCAGAAATTGCTTCCACAAAAACTTTTAAACTGTTTATCTGTTTTATGTGGAGAATTGAAAAATTAATTTCAACTATGGACAAAATCATCATGGGTTTCCAAACTTGGGGTTATTGCTCCCATACGATAAATTCGATCGCTACCAAATTGGCTTGAGGATACTGCGTACTTTAATTGATTCAGTTGAATCAAAAGGCCACTTTAAAGTATCAACAACAATATCTAAGACGCTTATCATGCGACAAAAACAAAGTCAGTTTTTACCTGCAACTGTTCAAATCTTGATAATACGTACAATATACACACACATGTACAGGAATAACAAACGTTTTGTTTTTTAGCTCAATGGCAAGTAAACTTCATTGAGCTTTTTTTTTCCAGCCCGCAATTGCTTATCAGTTTGTACGATAACTTATTGAAAGTCATTGTGAAATAACAACAAGTAGGTTCCCTCAAAAAAAGCAGCGATTACAAATGCGAAAATATGACGCTTGCGGACAAAAAGTGGGAATCTTTTGAAATTATAAGCATAAAACTTGTTTTCCTATATAAATTAACCATTCAATATTAGGCTTTTATTTGAATGCTTGAAGAGATCGTGTTACTACAAAAAGTTTCGCTATCTATTTATATAACATTATATATTTCTGTGATTTTTGTATTTAAGTTTTTGTTTCCAAAGAACAAGTTATTTACGCGCCGCGCCTATGACGTACTGTTTGCTTGTTTTTATCTTTTCAAAATAGAGACAAGTACTTGTTTGGAATGCTGTTGTTGTTGTTGTTGTGGCTAATGTTTTTTCAAGGCATCACGTTGGTTGTTATTGTATTGTTGTTGGTTGTGTTTCTACTACTACTACTAGTTGCGTGTGGTGATTCAAATATTTGGCCTATGCGTAATTTCCAAAAATTTCGCAGGGCCGAATTCGATTTCGTTGCTTTTGGTTGTCGTTGTATTTATTTGTTGTTTGTTTTGCTGAACGCGACGCGACCTCTTTTTGTTGTTAATTTGTAGGTTTCTTTTTTATTTGTTTTATTTTTTTTCTTGTATGCCTGTGTCTGTGACACACTTTTCGTATATTTTGCCAAACTGAAATGAAAACAGCAATAAATTCGAATAAAGCAAATAAAAGCCTGACCGGCTCCGAGACTGAGTCTCAAACCATAAGACTGTGGCTGCGGGGATCCAAAGCGGAGTAGCGTCAGACCGCAAAACAACAACAAAATAAATATCTAAAGTAAACAAATATTTAAATTTGACGGCGGCCTTCGCAGGCAGGTGAGCCACGCAGACAACTTGGACAGAAGGCGGAAATTGCACATAAAAAGGAGGGTAAACAGCAAAACATAAACATACAAAAAAAAAAAAAAACACCAAACGCACACACACCCATTTACCTTTCTTGTTGCCAACTTATGCATGCGCATGTGTGTGTGTGTGTGTTTTTTAATGCGTAACTGTAAAATGTGTGTCGTGACTCGCTTGTAGTTGTGAGTAAGCTTGTGCGTGGAAACGTGAGTGCGAGAGTGCGTGAGGGGCAAATTAAACGAGAGATACGAATCCGCAAAACCTCAACACTCAATGGCACCTGCGTGCATTTCGCTCACTTTATTTTTTATCAACCCATTATATTTATGCTGTTGTTGTTTTAGTATTTACTTTGGGATTTTTATTTTTTTTATATAAATTTTTTTTTTTTTTTTTGGAACAGATAACAATATTGAGCATAGTAAACACTAGTTTCTATTCATTGTTATTTTTTTGAGACGTAGTTTTTTCCTATTTTTTCATTATTTTGTTTGCCATTATCGGGGAATTAAGAGCACGTGCTATGCGTTTCGCACAATTTGATTATATATCGAATGCGAGTTGAATCATAGCCATGAATGGCACGGCTGGCACTTCATTTGTCAGAAATCTAGATTGACATTATTATTTATATGCTGTTTTTGTGACAAACAATTTTAAAGATTTGATAATAATTATTTTAATATCGATCAGGCTTCAGTTATCCTAAGAATTTTAATACAGTTTGTTAAGCTTTTCAATTAACTAATCGAAACTTAAGGAAAAAAGCAATTGAGACAATTAATTTTAATCCTGTAGCATTTGGCAGTATTGGCAAAGCGTAGAGAAACTGGAAACGAAAAGTTAACAGCTTTCTATTCTTGGGGTCGCATCGTTTACATAGCCAAAAACCGAATTTAAATTTTGTCTATTAAAATTTTTTTTCTTTTGTTGCCACTGCTGCAACTACTGCTTACGGCTAGAGCTCTCGTTGCTATTTAGAGGCTCATTTGCACAAATTACTAACATTGCTACAGAGGCGAAAGACATTGACAACAACCACGGTGAAGACGACGACGACGACGACGACGACGGCAATGCTTGCAATTGTTTAAGGCAACATTAACAAACTGAAAGCAGGGAAAAACCCGAACGAGGCATTGTCACCACATTCCGGCCACGGAAGGCAGCTCCAATGTTTTGCAATTGCCACTAGAAACCTGACAACAAACAGCAACAGCAGTAGCAGTAGCAATGGCAGATTGACAATCGCCCCAGGGGCGCCCCAGGTCCCTGCCCAGCAGTCATGAATAAAAATCGTATTAATTTGAGGCAAAGCCGATATACCTATACATATATACTACATATATCTCTTTGCTGTTTTTTTGTTCGCGTTGAGCCCCTCAAGGGCAGCACAAACAGGAGCAGGCAACTTGAACTTGAGCTCTGCCTGGCTAGCCTTTGTGTATATGTATGTCTGTATAAGTGTGTCTTTGTGTTTTCCATTAGAAATGCGCGGACCTCATCGAGTGACAGGCCTCGCTTTTCCCCAAGCGACTGCACCTTGCGAGCACAGCGAGAGCCCCAAAGTCAAAGCGACAATGACAGCGAATATTGTTGTTTTTGCTGCTTGTGGCACCTACTGTACCTGAAGAGTTTGTTGGCCTGGCGAAAACACTTTTGGCCATGGCCCACAGGCAGTGCTACTTTCTATTGTCTCGACGCCAATTGATAAATCAAAAGAAATTCAATTTATAATCACTAAACACCGCCCGGCTGCTGTTGTGCCTTGATCTTCATCATTTCCGTTGGCCCACTCGCACAGGCCAGGCCAACAGTAGTCAGTCAGTCACTCACTGACAGCAGCAATAAGGCGGGTGACAGTCAAAAGGGCACAACAAGCTGGCAAAGTTGTCACAGGCGAATACGAATACGAATACGAATAACTACAAATAGACAACAGTATACATGGACGGACGGACATACATACGTGCCTTAAGGTATAACTAGCACGTGGGCAGCTTATGTTATGTTGCTGCTGCAGCCGCTGCTACAACTGCTGCTCTGCTGCTGTTGCTGTTGTTGTTGTCACTCATGTGTCAGCGCCATTGCCAACGCCTGCAGCTACTTAGCATGCAGCGCAGCATGCGTCAGGAAGCGTTGCATTTGCTGCTGTTACTGCTGCTGCTTCTTCTTATGCCGCTACAATTGGTTGCAGCAATTTAGCGGTACTTGGTTGACCATGCAACCAAGTGCACGACCACGAACACGACAACGACCATGGGAATTACGCGCTCTAGCCGACACGCTGGCGGCGTACAGTGGGAAAACCAATAACTAGTGAAGAAAATCAAACTTCTTCTAGATGGGATAGTTCATATGTTTTTGCTATCGATATCGAAGGAACACATTATATGATTCTCTCTGATTGAATTTATCGGGATGGCATAAGCCAAATGTACAACTTGGCAAATGCTAGCTGAACAAGTTACTGGGCCGAGTCTCTTTATACAGTTAAACGTTGGGAGACTCTGCACACTTTAGCTAAATAGGTTGGCCAAACACACACACACGCCCGCTGCATTTTGATGACCCGCTCATTGCTGCATGGCCAACATTTAATTCAATTAAAAAATCGCAACAGCAACAAAACAAACCAAAACAAAACAAAAAACGCGCCAGGCACTTTAATTATATAGACACACAATTAATGCCCCTTCCCATTCGCTGTCCTTCATTTCTGTGCAGCTTAACATCAGATTGGTTAGCTGTGGGGACCCGCAGTGAAAATTTGAGTTGATTTATAATATAGAGGCAGAGTGGCCATGGTGCTGCACTTGGGTTTTGCGCTTTGGAGGCTGGGTTGGCTTTCAGAGTCAAGTTGAAACGTGGCTTTGAAACGAAAATCCCTTCATTAGACTCGAGATATCTTGAAGATACACGCGCGAGCTCAAATGTATTTACATTCAAATTGCCAAATTAAACGTGATACAACAATTTTATGTAAATGTCTCTCATTGTTGCTTTTCATGTTGCTGTTGTAGGTCGCACAATGACAAAGCCCAAAGGCATTAACAGAACTTTTCGACCAGGCTAAACTTTAATTGACAATAGTCTCAACACAACCGACAGCAAAACCAGCAACAGCAACATCAACAACAACAAATGAAATCTAATGCAATTTCGACGCGACCGCAAAGTCGCAAAATAAGCCAAATCAGTTTGCAGTTTTGTAGTTTGGTTGTTTCGTTGTTGTTTGTTGCTTGTACTTTGTATCTGAAGCCCGCTGGTTGTGGCCGCATGTATTCGTTGCTGTAGTTGTTGCCTGCTTCTAGCACCCAAAGGCTAGAAAATGTGTAACTGTAACTTCGTAGCGAGCTGCTAAATTATAGTGTGCGGTTTTCTTTTTTTTGCGTTTTTGACTTTGCCAAATGACTTTTCTTGCCTCAGACATTCAGACAGATACGACACACAGTTGGTCAGTTAGTCAGTCATTCAGACAGACAGACAGACAGACAGTCGTTTCTCGTCAGTGCCAACACCCGCAGCGTTTGGCATTGCAATTGGAAACGACTCAATCAAATTGCCAGTGCCCGAGACCCGGCTAGAGAGCTGTCCACATCCAGATCCATTCCAGACAAGACCTAGTCTTGGGCAATTGCTATTTGCAACTGCAATTATGCGTTGTCCATCTCGCTTTGCTGCCTGCCTGCACGACAATTGCACCAAAACAATTCAATCTAATTTTTGAGCTTTTTCCGTTCCGAGAATTTGCGTTTTGAGCCCAATACAGCAATGCTATACAACTGCAAATGTTGCGTGCATTGCATGGCACGCCCACTTATCGTTGCCCATGGCACTGCTCATAAGTGTGCACATTAAGTTTTATTGCCGGCGATCGGAATCGGCACATAGCCAGCCACAAAACGAAACTTCACTTTATGAACAACCAACCGTTCCTGAATGCGTTAAGATTCTTTTTGCTGCATCTCTGTATGCAAATCCCAGGCAGGCAACTACAGCGTATGCTTAAAATTTACGAGCTGTCGGAAAATGGTTCATTTTCATTTCGCTTTTCTTGACGTGTTGCTCAACAGCTTGTTTCGGCCACATCTTGGCGTCAACAAACGTTCGTTTGGATTTTCCCATATGCACACACACACACACATCTATGTTTATAAATTGCACTCATACTATATATATTTCGACATCTCTGCCTCGAGCTTATTAATGTATTTGTGCATAAATAATGCAATACGTTAGCGAAGCTGTTGCCAGTTTCCAGTTGCCAGCCAGCCGGCAACTTGGGTTAGTGGGCCCAAATGCACTTTTAAATATAGCCAATGGCCCATTGGCCTCCGTGCGTGGCCAGTGAGAACTTGTTAAGAAACTTGCTGCCGCATACGTATGCGGATAATAGCTCTACTTCACGCTGCTGCCTTCGTCTAACCAGCTGTAATAGAAATGTCTATCTAAAGTCAAGAAGTCAAGAAGTTGAACACGTTGGGTTGTTTTCTGTTCTACAAATACAAATATGAAGTCAATGGAAAGGGAAAAATGGAGGATTGGAAAGAAATTTGAATCGTTTATTCTAGTTTTCGTAGTTATTGTTGAAATTAATGAGAATTTAATGGACGCCTAACGTACAGTTTTGTACTTCTTATGCAAATCCATTTCATGGCTTGTTACCTTCGACCTGCATTGCTAAACAATGACCCTGCTATCCAAATCGATTCAATATACTCATTCAAGGCGCATCCTTGTAAGCTCTCAATAAACGGCCCCCAACAAAACATAAAATATAAAACAGGGAAACCTGACTAAAGTTTTTCCAACAATTGGATACCCTATAGTCCGGCTTAGAATCCTTATTTGGCTACAAGGTCGGCTGTCAGTTATAAGAATACAAGAATCGACCGACCATATTTTGGATGGGTACAAAAAAAAATCACAAACCCCCTTAAAAAAAAAGAAATAAAAAACAAAAATCCAATGGCCACCAACGACACTAAGCCGCGAACTAAACTTGCAATGGCATTTCGAGGTTTTGTTTGTTGCGCCGCGATTTGAATGCAAAAATAAAATTTTACGATCAAACAAACTATTCGTGCAGAACATCGGAAAATTGTGTTTACGTTCGTTTGGAACGGTAAAGGGAAACGGAGCATTGGGCACTCGTATGTAAGAGTATATATATACATAAGAGACGAGTATATATACATACATATGTATGTACGAAGCCTCCAACCAGAGCCCCATAGAGTCAAAGTATCTTTGAATAGATGCGAATGCGAATCCATTTCAATAATTTGCCGTCGAGGGGCCGCTGCCGCTTATGAAGCAATGCTTAGAAAATTATTATAAATTTATTTATTTTTTCCCCCTCATTTTTTTGCATTGCATTGCATTTGCCATTATCGTTGCCTCACTGTTGTTGTTGTTGTTGTTGTTCTCGTTCTCGTTGTGGCTGTTGTTGGCTTTGTTTTTGTTCTGCTTCAATAATAATTTTGACCCACTTCTGCGCTCGACTTGACTTTTTATTGTACTGAAATTAAGTATTTTTGTTGTACTTATTTTTCTTTTGAGGGCAACACAAACACTCGCTCCGAATAATTTTTGTATACAGTATGCTTGGCGGCAAAAACAACGGCAAATATTTTTACAAGACTTGGCTAATTGCCGCTGCCAACGTCGCGACGCCAGTTGTCTGAATTTGCTTTAGTTTTTTCTAAAGATTTTTTTTATTTATTTTTTACTTTATTATTATTATACAATTGTGGTTGTAGTTTTGTAATTTTAGTCGTGCGCATTTGTTGTTATTGTTATCGTAGTGATTTGACGTCATTGTCAGTTGTTTCTATGCAGTTGATGGCAAGCGCTTTTCACATGCCTTAAGTAGGGGGCGAACTCAAAGGCTGTGATGCAGATTGCAACGCATCAGCGAGCAAACATACGAGCTAGCCGCCTAGTTAAATCAGTCAAAATACCAATGACACCAGCTGAAAGCTTAATAGTATAGTATGTAAATATCTATCAAAACTCAATTAATATTATTATAAAAAATTCGTTGTTTATAATTTGTCATTTAGTACTTATATTAGCTAAAGTTGTTGGAATTCACTGGGACTTTGGATGTATTCTCTATTTATTCGTATATATTTTCAGCTTTAAAAAATACTATTAAAACAATTGTGATCAGCTTTTATGCTGCGCAACTATTGGACTTGTTTTCTTTGTGTCCCCCGCGTCACTTAATCAACGAGTTGAAATCAAAGTTCTTTTGGCTAGAAGCTATTTAAAAGTCACTGCCGTACTGCATGCAACTTTCGGTGCGTCATGCTTGTTGTTATTGTTAAGTGTTTTTTTTTTCCTTTTTTTTTGCAAACGGTAAACTTGTTTTGTACATTATTTTTATAATTTTTTTCTTTGCGCGCTGCAATTTTGCTTGCATATTGTTTGTTTGTTTTTGTAGTAAAGAACAACAATAAAAACAACAATGGCACTATGCAAGCCAGTTGCCTGGCAGCTGTGGTTGTTGTTTTTATTGTTAATCATGGCAATTACAGCAACAAACAGCATGCCTGGCCAATTGGCGCTTACACGCTTTCATTAAGCAACAACAGCAACAGCGCCGGGGGCTGCTGCAGGAGCATCTAACCGTGTTGTGCGTTGGGTAGCCTAACGAATGGGAGCGGGGCTAGGAGCAAGGAAAAGAAGAAAGGGGTAGGTAGCTCAGGGTCTCTACATTCAGAGAGAGAGAGAGAGAGAGAGCGAGAGACCAGCCGGTCTATTCAGTCTAGCGTTAAAAATTAGCACTGACGCAACGCATTCGCCGCGTAAATTGACATTTACGCGATAATTACGCGCTTATTATATATTTATTACCAGTTTTTTCCGCATTTAATTCTTTCTCTATTTTTTCCACAACACGATTTTATTTTAATTTATTTTTTTTTTTATGTGTTTCTTCTATTGCTGCAGCTATTTTATTAGACTTTATATTATACGTCTGTATGTATATATGTATTTTGTGCTCTGCGTTCTTTGTCTGGTGCTTGGGGCACGTCATTCAGCTGAATTGCAGCGCCGTGTTCTTGTGTAATGACTGCCAGGGGGGGGCGAAACCTTGAAAGTAGAGTGCTGTCAGCTTTGTCGAGGAGTCTATTAAGCCCAAGATAGCAATAGACTCCACTAAACATGTTTTTTTTATGTTACTCTACGTCATTTGGAATCTAACTGATGTGTGATTAGCAAATTGCTGGGCTCAAACCCAGCGATGACAAAAAAAAAAAAACCCAGCGAAATAGTTCAAATCGGGAATATCAAAATGTTATAGCTTTATAGAAAAAGGTGTTATCTACACGCAGAATGTAAGCAAAGTAAATCAAAAGATTAAAGTGAGTGCATAACTATTTGCCACTTGAAGGAAGGTGTCATATGTTTATTGCATCGTTTGTATATCTGAGCCACCTTAAGCTGTGACTGACTTGAAAGCAAATATTATTTAATAGCTGAATTTTGTGTACACGTTTAATTATCAATAGAAGCGAAAGAAGAAGAATTCGTTTATATATTGTTTACTTAAACTAAACAAGCAGACGCAACTCAGAGCCAGAGCCTACAAGCGATGTAAATTTATAAAAAAAAAAACAAACAAAAACACGTATACGTAAGCGAGAAAAGCACATTTCAGATTAGCCGAAGCATGTAGTCAGGCTGTGGGCAAAGGGGGGCTGTCCCGGAGATGATCGAGGAAATTATATTACGTCGCATTACGTTGTTGGAACACGCGTGGCAGTGATTAATGTGTGTGTGTGTGTGTATGTGTATTCGAGTGTATGCAAGGTGAGCGAGTTTCTTTTTTGCTTGTTATCATTACACGAGTACATTAGAATGCGAGATTTAGAGAGACAGAGAGAGAGAGAGAGAGAGAGAGGGCTGCGCATATCAAAACACTGCATGCCATTAAGAATACGACAAAATGGCGACGACAGATAGAATCCATAACACACATACACACACATACACATGAATATATAGATACGTTTATAACTAGATCGTGGTTGCAGCTATATTAGCGTATCTGTGAGCGAAATAAACACTTCCGCATTCGAGTTTGAATTCAATGAAACAATAACAACATCAAACTGGGCAGCATGTGCGTTCGAAAGCCATAAGATAAATGCGGCCGGCAAAAAGTCAACTGAGAACGCTTCCAATAATATGTACTGTACTGTACTGTGATGCCGCACTGTACGGGGTGTTTGTATTGTATGTACACCTCATCTCGCTCATCCCCCCCCCCCCCTCCCTTTGAGAATTGGGTGAATGCCACATCTTTCGCATCCGTAGTATGTAGTTGGTATGTATGTAAGTAATTAAATTAAACTAGCACAGCACATCGCGTTGAACTCAATTGAATTTTATTTGAATTTTATTACAGACATTGTCGACGATTCTGTCGCTGTTGCTACTGCTGCTGATGTTGCTCTTGGTGCATTGCTTCTTCGATTACTTTTGTCTTCTTATTTTGTTAATGTTTAGTTTAGTTTATTAACTTTTTTTTATTATTATTATTGTTATTATTTTAATTATCAATTGGGAACGTTTCCGGCATTTTGTTTTCAATTGTTTTTCTTTTGCGTTCTTTTTGACGCCCGGCACACTTGTTGTTGCTGTTGCTGGTTTTTGCACACTTGACTAATAGTTTGCCGTGCGGCGCATGGAGCTTATCAATTGAAATTGAAATTAAATACGCCACAACAATCAAACATCAACAACCAACGAATTCTGTATGCACTTTGGCAAACTGTTTAATTGTTAAGTATCTCGCAATCGGTCTATGGGACTTCCCAGGGAGAGGTAGTATCTGCAGCAATATTTCGACTGTGCGTTGTGCGTTTCACAAACTGTATATGAGTACTATAATACCCGAAAAGTAGTCCAGATATGGGGCGATTATTTGACGTTGTAATCAAGTGTTGTTATCGTCTCTACGACGACGACGTCGTCGTCGCGTCTGAGCGGTCAGTAATTTTGAATTATTTTGCAATCAGTTGCAGTCGTTGTCCCGCCGGAACATTCTTAAAGCAAAACGACAGAGTCACTGTCTGTCAATCTACATAGACTACGCGCCGGCAAAGGGAATGGCATATGAGTAGTGAAAAGAATGAGAATGGAGTGGCATATCGGGCAATGGCCACTTTATATAAGTGTAATTGCAGCTACGCGGACGAGCGGCGTCTATGCTAAATAGCCGGGCGGTGTCTAGCCGACAGCCGCTTAGATAAGACCCCAACAAAACCAACAAATTGGACTTGGGCGACACACTTGTAAACAAACACATGTAAGAAGGGATATAAAGAGAACTTAGTACAAATTCAAATAGAACAGACTGAATCTGTCCGTGACTTGCCGGCTTGTTCCGCTTATTTGTCGCCGCTTATGAATTATTGATATAGGCTAAACTCCATGGAAGCCAGGGCTGCATACTATGCATACTGTGCAAACTACGCCATAAACAAATAATATCGCAAACTAAACAATAAACAAATCAAATATAGTTATTGTCTACTCACTTATTTGGCGGCGTCAGCGACAATGGCACCTCAATACTGTGTGTGGTTCGGCGACGATCGCCCCCCATGTCGGCTAGGCGAGCAAAGTCTGTGTCACGATCCTGATCTGCCAGACGAGCGGAGCGTCGGGACTCAAGCAGGCGCACTTCTTCCAAACGCTTCTTCAGCTCGATGGGTTCCTGCAATTATAAAAAAAAACATACTCCGTTAGTAAAGAATTTTCCTTTGAAGACGCTTCAATCTTCTGCGCGTTGCTAGCCAAAGGATTGACATGATTTTTAAGTCGGTCACATTATCGACTATAATTTTAATTGTGCTTGAAAATTAACTGCGAGAGCATTCAATCCGAATAGTTTATCGCGTTTCTAACAAATTTATTATCGCATGGGCTGCTGTTTTTTTTTTCGAACAGATACTTTGTTGTGAAGCCGCGTTTGTGAAACATTTGTTTTTAATTGTTGTCGAGCATCGCACAGTTTGCTTTTAGCTTGTAATTATTTGCTGTCAATTAAATATGCAATTTAAAACTAAAACTAATGTAAAATTGTTATAGGTCAAATTAATGCGATATTGATAGCAGTTTCCCAGAAAACTTTAGTCATGATAAACTTTAACTGTTTCGCCATGTGCCGCAAGCAATTAAACAAATTTTCCGAGAAAAAATAGAGCGATAAAAGAGAAAGAGCACGTTAAGTTAATTAATCTAATAATGTACTTTCAGAATAACGCTAATAAATAGCTAGATAAATATGTGCATATATAATCAATCAAGTATAGCCGAGCAGTTCTTGCTCGATCAAGTAAATTAAGTACTTTGCAACCATTTAAATGAGCGTCGAAGAAAGGGCCTGATAAGTAGGCAGGTAGGTAGGTAGTGAGGTGATTAGGCATTGTGTAAAAGAACGCGCGCAGTGACCTTGAAAGCTGGCAAACGGAGCACATACACACATGCATAAGAAAAAAAACTAATGGGGTCAGTCGGTTGTAAGGCACGCCCAAAAAAAAAAACACATTCAAGTCTCTGCTGCGCGTGTTCTCGTATATAACAAATAATATACTTATTATATTTTGTCTTGTTGTTGTTGTTGTTGCTTTGTCGCCTTTCACATTTTCACATCTAATATAAGCTGAGCGCACACCTTCTACTTGTGTGTGTATGTATATGGATATGTACATAAACTCATGTGCTTGTTATATACTTAGTAGTATTTGTATCTTTATGTAATCACCTTTTCTGATTTGCAGCGGCAACCTTCAAAAATTTGAATTTTACACAATTCTTTTCTGGGTGCTGCTATTGCTATTGCGGTTTTCAGCAGAAAACACTCTTGATTCGGCCTACAACACTTTAACAATTGATTATGACAAACATCTGTGTTTTTATTTTGGTTTTGAATACTCTTGTTGTGCTTGTATCTTATTTAATTTGATTTGAGTTATTTATAAACTTTGCATTTGGCTATTGCAATAGCTAGCGGACCGGGATTGTATATAGTTTATACTATATACCTACAAGTATGTTATATTGCAGTTTGTATAGTTACAGCGCACACACGTCTTTATCTGTTCGATTAGATATTTTGAGAAATGTATTTTGTACTTTGTAAACCAAATCGATTGTAATATGCCCGCAACGAGTTTTGAAAGCCAATTGAACGGCCGATATTGTTGGCTTGGATTTTGTTGTTGCGTTAATTGGGCACGAAACGCCGGCCGGCGACGTCAGCAGCAGTTGTCTGTTAAATGCGTCAGCGGGGCGCGTATCTTACAGATACAAGGCAACTACACGCACACACGCACACACACACACACTCGTGCGTTATAGAGAGCGAGGGAGACACACGCACACACGCACACACACACACAAGCACGACTAACGGCAAGTAGTCAAGAATTCTTTGACGTCGTCGCTGTTGTCGTGAGTTTATTTTTAATTATTTAAATATTTGGTTGGTGGTTGTATTTACTTTTTTTTATTTTTATTATTATTATAATTTTATTTTATTTTTTTTGCCAATGTCTCGCCTGCTGCTGAATTTGTGCCAGTAGGCCTCGTTCTTAATTTTATGTATGTATGTACTTTGTTACGTTGTTGTATGTGTGATTTTATATAGCGGCTCTTTTTCTCTGTTTAAGCGCGCGCTCGTCGTTTACACTCTTCCCTCTTTTTTGCCAAGCTAAAACTCTAAAATTCACTTGCACTTTTTTGCGTTTGGCTTTAAGTTCCAAACGCTTTCAAAAAATGTGTTGGCCTTCGGTTGTAGTTTTGAGGCTTTAACTGTTGGGTTTGGGTTTTAGTGTTCACTGTGTATTTTATTTTTGATTTTTGCTGTTGTGGATTGGTTGGTTGGTTGTCTGTTGCTCTTAGCTGGTGCGAAGCGTTCGCGCGCGCATTCAAGAATGATTCTGTGCGGCGCTCGCTAGCCGTTGCCGGGTCCGCTGCTGTTTCGGCTCGCGGTTTCGTTTGCTCGGCGGCGGTCGGCTTGAGTTCGGCTTGCTCTCGGCACTGCTCTCTTTGGGCGTTTGCGCTCTTCGCTTGCTATTTTCCGTTCGCACTCACAGATACAGATACAAATACGTAAAAGAGATACACTCGTTGAGCTACTTGTGACGTTTGTTTTTGTTTCTATGCTTTGCGCTGGACTTTCGCATGCTTTAGCAGCCGCTTGCCGCTTGTGCCGTGCCGTGCCGTGCCGTTTGTTTATGTATCCACACAACGAACATGTATTCGTGTATCTATGTATGGATGTATCTCTGCAACAATTGCACTCCCATTCGCAGTCTCATTCCCGCCAGCACCAGTTCCTGTCCCAGTTGCCAGCCATTTCGCACTCTCACTGCGCCGTAACGCGCTCTCTCTCGCTCTCTCGCGTTTGCTCTATCTGTCGAGTGCAACTCAAATTGGCAAAACTTACTCGAGCGCTTTACGTAAGCAACAAAAAAAAAAAAGCAAACAAACAGAAGACAATTGTATCGGTGTTTGTTTGTTAGTGGCTTGCAGGGAGTAGCCGCCCGCAGGTAGCTGCATTTAACTCACTTTATATAATGTTTACCTGTTGTCTGCCTCTTGCCTGACTTTAACGGCCCGTTCTGCACCTTTGTTGTTTTCCCGGCTTGAATCTGGCCCATGTCCATATACTAGTAAATACATACATTCATACACACAAAATATTTTTTGCCGTGTTGAGACATTTGCCGATCGCGTCGTTCACTTTGATTTAAGAGCAATTATCTTTGACTTAAGAGAAATATTTTTGTTGTTTATGACGCGCCGGCCGCTGACGATGACGACGAGGATGAGGATGATGATGAATTCAACACAGCGGCTAGCGTTGATGACGAAACAAATGCCTCAAACCGCCTGCTGCCGTCCATCCGTTAATATCATCGGGTTTCTTTTGGTTTGTGTTTTTGTTGCATGGCTCACCTTTGAGCTGAACTCATGCTGGGATATTTACACTCAACGACGGGGATTTTCAGGCTTTAAGTCTTAATGTACTTACGATTCTGCAGTGTTTATGACAGACAACGGCTGTTCATCAAAAAGAAGCCTAAATGCCGCTTACTATGATCTATCCAAACAAAACATGAATGCCGTCTTAATTTTAAAGACATTCATTCAATGATTATCTGGCTTTATCGTTTATTAAACTTTTTAATGCTTGTTTTTGTAATTGCTGTTAATGTTTATTTGTACACTGCAAAATGTAAAAACATTACAGATTAGCTGCAGCTTATCAGCGGCCTAATTTGTATTATTTTGTTTGGTTTAGCTATGTGGGCTACGGAATTTTGTTGACTAACTGCCCACAAAATATCAATTTGGGGTTTCGTGTCAATAACATTATCTGACCGCATATAAAAACTTTATTTAATATGCAAAGTGAAAGTGTAAACTGGCGGCTTTTAGCTGGTCAGCTTGTAAAATAATCCCGAACCTTAAAAATAAAAATTGCAATTTCTGTTCTCGAATGTACTTAAGTACAAACATATGTACATATCTATGTAGGTTCGTAGGCAAGCATCTTACTGCCTGCTGATATGCTAAGGCTGTTGTTCTTGTTAATGATGTTGATAATGGGCCTTTTTGCGGCGAGATATCGCCTTATCAGCCCTAACGACTATTCACACGAGTGCGACGCGTCGCGACGCGAAACTGACATATGCTTTTTGGGTCTGTACGGCTAAAACCGCACCAAACACGCCCAGTAACCGTAACCAGTAAGTAAATAAGCGAATGCAGTCTGGGAACACCGCTGGTCATGTGTGGTGCTGATAACGCCCTTCGCGATAAGAATCCAACCACAAAATTGTTGCGGCTTTGCTGTGGGCTCGTTTGGGACAAGGCCAAGCGGTCAACTGTTGTTGGCCACAAAAACAAAAAACGCGAATGGAAAAATATATGTAAATAACTTATTGAATGTTATGTGAAATTTTACGTGTCCAGCAGATAAGACGTTGAAGTGCAGTGGCACATTCGTAAAATTTGTCAGTTGTCTGTCATGCAACAACATTTAAAAGATCATGATCATAATGATTATGAAGAACATGATCATCGTTGTCAAAGACGCGTGTCGTTTGACATTTTCGAAGCTCGATTCTCGAAATGCGCTAAACGTGTGCCAAAAAACGCGAGTTGCATGCGTAATCAAACCAAGCACAAATGAGATATGATTGTGTATGAGACTATATGTGCTCGTAAATACTTTTCGAGTGGCAGTACGTTGCATATTGAGTTGAGGATTTCATTTTATTAATGAGCACACCTAATGGAATGAAATAATGATGGATCCAAATCCCCCTTAAGTATCAGATTTTACATTTCCTGTTAGCTTTTTTTCAGATTTGGCAATACCTATTAGTATGCTATCTATGTTAACAATCTTTTTGACCATTTTTACGAAATTGTCAATTTATGTGTATTTTTTTTTTGTTAAGGCATAGCTATAGCGTTTTCAATAGGTACTCCCGTACTTATGCTGCATGCCTAATTTGTTGGCCTAGCCCAAAATTTGGCCCAGCGCATTTTCGCAATTCGATGCCTTTCAAATGGCCAAGAGAGGCAGCTCGATGCTCGATGCCCGATGCCAGCTGCTAGATGACGTTGCTTATGCAACGATCGCGTTTGTCTTTGTTCCGTTTGTTGTCTGTTGCAAGAATTCGCGATTCGAGCGCCCCAAATGTTGCCCACGTGCTGTGTGCCTGCAATTTGGGTTAATTGTCTATGGATCAAGTCAGCGTTCACAACTGCAACTCTATTGCGACTGCAACTCCATTGTGCTGACTGACAAACAAAAAAATACAAATACACATACAAATAAAAGCCGCTTAACGCCTTGCATTCTGACACGCGTTCGCTGCCAATTTTGTAAAATATGGCGCATGTTTAAGGTTCACAAAACTGTCACGATAACGCACCGGGGTGAAGGGGGAGGGCTAGTTTGATATACATGCGCATTTATATGTACATATATATTTCCCACAAAATTATGCTTGTCCAGGCACTGAGTCAGCCGCAGCAGCAATGCTGAATTTAACTTTGCAACGTCGCAACTTTGACGATAATAAATTTATGGCGTCATTTGACGCGTTTTTTTGTGTGTTGATGTTGTTTCTGTTATTATTTTTGTTAGTTTTGGGAGCTTTGTTGTTGCTTTCCAAAGCTAAAGGATAATAATGATGTTCATAATGTATGCTTCTAGTCGGTATGCCCACCTGGCAGCGATGCCAACTGGGTATATACTTTGTGGAGGCAAACAACAGGGAATTCAAGTGTGAACTTTATAAAAGAGAGAGTATACCGCATATTGAACATGCTACTGTCTCAAAGTATGAGTATGACAAACAGTAGAATGGGTTGAGGATGAGCTTGTCGTAGAAAAGAGAGTGAGTCAATTTGAAAAATCAGGAAGTATTGTTTGGGTTAAGTCGTATGATTCATTCGGCGCATTGCGCGATATGGTTTTCAATTATTTACACATTTTAAGCGCTGATAATTCATTTTGAGTTTGTCTAAATTGAAAACCACTTAACCCATTTGCAGCATAATGCGAAACATTCGAGGCTGGCGACAAGCATCTGCTGTCAAGCGTCGACTGTGCCGGGGCGGGGCGGGGCGGAACGGTTTCTGAGTGATAGAAGCATCGTTTTCATTATAGTTTTGTGCTTGGGAGATCACAGATGATGCTTGGAATATGGTAGTTTTTTTTCTTTTCTTTTTGTTTTTTATCGCCTAATGAAGTTTTAAAAAGTCATTAAAGCAACTGTATTTCATTCGCTCTCTGCTGCAGAAGCGTTTTGTGGGTCACTATAAAAGAGGGTCGGCTGAAGTGGAAAGGGGGGAGGAGGGAAGGAGGCTGGAAATGGGCACGGGGCCACGTTTCGCGGCAAGTTGCTGTGCGATCTTTGGGGCGATCGTTCGATCATTCGTTCATTCGATCATTCGTTCAACTTGCAGCACATGTTTCGCACGCTGGTGCCGCGATTAGCTTTGCTTTCGCAATGGACAGCGACAAAAGCGAATAAATTTTCAGCCCAGCTGGTTGCCACAATCTGGACTGGTTTGGTCTGAAATGAAGTGTGGTGTGGTGTAAAGAAAAGTCGCAAATTGTTTGTTTTCTGTGCTTGAATGATGCAACATTAATGACACTTGAATGCCTTGCTGTGATAACGTAAACGCTTGTTGCGTCGCTGATGCTGTTGCATTTGAAATAGTTTCAAGATTTCAGCTTGAAGAAAAGAAAAAAAATTATAACTTATTTCAGCATGTGTGTGAAGTAAAACAATCAATAACCTTATCTAGTTTTTTTCTTTACAATAATAACAAAATCCAATGCCATAACGATCTACAGCTTATGTCGTTTCCTATGCGAGCTGTGTGGTATCATATCTCACCTTGTTTGCCACTTGACCCACTCGAGCCACTTGACAGCTAACTGTGAACAAACATATCCAGTCAGTCCGTCCAAGTCTCTGCCAATGTGCGAACAACATCATCGGCTTCAGATTTGTAGTCAATTCAATGCCGTTGGCGGCTGTTGAAATTTTTACTTTTTTTTTTTTTGCTTGATAGTTTCGGTGGCGCCGGCGCAGTGTTTGCATGATTTGCCAGTAGTAGTAGTGGTGGCGGTGGTGCCGTCTTTTACCCACCCGCAGACGGCTGACTGACTTGCGTTTCATAACATCCATGAAAGCCAAGTAGTAGTAGTCGACTTTGCTACTTATTGCTGTTGCTGCTGTTGTTGTTGCTACATATTTATTTCACTTTTTAACATTATTTTGTTCGTTGTTGGTTTTTGACTTTCACTTGGCGGCTGCGTTTACTCTTGTTTAATTCATTTGTTGTTGTTGCTTTTGTGTTGGTGATTTTTGGCAAGCACAAATGCAAGAAAAAAATCAAATTAAAAAAAAAAAAAAATCATAAACTAAAATCAATTTCATTGTCTTCCTTAAGCCCTCTCTTTGGCCTCTAGGCGTCATTGTCTGCCTTTCTAAATTGAAGACAAATTTGATTCGCCATTGAATGAAATTATTCCGTGTCTCAAGTGCGGCCCCTCCCTCGACACCCCACCAAAGCATCGTTTCAATCTTAGCTGTCGTAATCGTTGACGCTATCATGCCCTGCCTAATTGTAACTGCCCAATGCTCTTCCCCCCATACCCTCCTCTTTCTTCTTTCGAAACGAGTTTCAGTTTTGAAAACAATTTTTCACTAAACTATTTATACATTAATTTTTTGTTTTTTGTTTTTGTTTTCTTTCTATTTTGCTGCACTTTCCATTTCTGCTTCTCGCTGCCTCTTCGGCTGCAATTACGCCGCAATTATGCTGGCGGCAATTACAGTTATGTTTATACCGGCGCTGCCTCTGCTGCTGGCTGGTGGTGGCTTAAATACTGATGCGGCTCTACAATCCCACAAAACCCAACAAAATTAACCGTTACTTGTGTTACGTGCGTAGCGCTTAGAGATTTAGCTAAAGCTGTTGTATGTTGCTTTTTGGTTTGGGATTTGTTGTGCCTCGTTTTCCCGCCACAACATTTTTGGAAAGTTGACTTTCTGTCTTAAGCGTGAGAAGAGCTCAAAATGCAAATGACCAAATGGAAATGGAAATGGCCGGCATTTAAGTAAGTTTATGCTTACATTTCGGAAAGAAGTTTTAAAGGTGCGCCAGAAGCTATGCAATCTGTAAAACATATTCCAAAAAAGTTAAAAACTTGAACTCAATGTTAAAAGTGTAGACATAAAATTTGTTTACTACTCTTCCTATACAAATATATACATAATATAATAAATGTTTTTTTTAAAACACAAAATTATACATATATGTGTTGCTGCCAGCGGGCCCAGTAGCCAACTGCTTTTTGTTGGTGGCAGGCAGCAGTGCCTTAAGGCGCATTGGTACAAGTTAAGCAATTACCGTTATATCTAAGCAACTGTCTGTGGCATATGCAGCACCTGCCACACACACAGCTCCCGCACTTGTGGATTACAAAGCGTTAACTTAATTTTGTTTCTTCATTTTTTCTTTTTCGTTGCCTTGTTTTGCTTTTTTAGCTCTCTTCCATTGCGCTGCCACTGAAATTAATTATGCGTTCGCGCTCAATTTGTAGCGCAAGTATTTAAACATCGCTGCAGATAGACACACCTAAGTATGTAGACACAAACATATAGACATAGGGAAGCAAACAAAAAGCAGGTGAAAGATTTGCGGATGGCTTCTATCGCACTCAGCTCAACTCAACTCAACTCGACGCCCTCCGCTCGGCTTGAAGCGTAGCGAAGTGAACTCGACTGAAGTGAGGGCATCGCTTCGCAGATTTCACAATGACTCGAAATCGTAGCAGCAGCAGCAGCAGCACCAGCGGCAGCAGCGACAAGCCCGAGGCGCTTTTGAAATCTGTTGGCCGGGTTATGTGGCAGCCATTGCTTGCACTTGTTGTTGCCGTTGCTCATATGTAATGCTCTGAGCTTGTTGTTCTTGTTGTTGTTTGCTGCACTTATACTAAGAGACTTATGCGCTTTGTTGGTTTTGTGTGAATTGTGAGTGTGTGTGTGTGGCAAGGTGGTTGGTAGAAATAAACATACATTGTGGCGTTTGCTTGGGCAGCCTCTGCCTCGGCTCAACAATAAAGATTTTAATTAAGTGATTGCCGACCGATTTCAAATTAATGGTTCCCAACAAATTTGGCCGCATTTCGAGTGCGCGCCTTTTGCTTGTTACACTTTTGCCAGCTAATGACAGAATGTTTGTTTTGTCAGGTAATTCGTAATTTACTAACCTGTCAGTGGGACGGTGAAAGTGCAAAATGCTTGGCTGAACTCATTATGAACAGATAATGCAGCTTAAATTTAATTAAAACAGCAGCAACATTAAGTTTTTGTCGACATTTAATAGCTACATCGTAGTTGAATTAATATTTTGTTGAGTACTTTACAATAACTACGTTTTTACAACCATGAGAAACATTTGAAACTTTTACCAGAATAGTTTCATATATCCGACAATATATCTTCATAGTAAATTTTGCTAGCGGAGTTATGTCATGTTATTTTCTTGGCGGAGATATGCCTGTGTCCTTAACATTGTGTTAACGGTAGAGATATGTCGCGACTCCTTTTTAACATTTATCACTCATACGCCTCGAGCACACAAGCTGTACAGATTAAATACTTATGTGTTATAATATAGTTATTACTTTTGCAAATCGTTCAACCTCATATCTGTGTATGTTAATGTTTAGATGCCATTTAATATCTGTATTAGTTTGGAACCCTACACACACAAACACACACACTTGCTATATTTGTTACCGTCCGTTTCCACACATCTGCTAGTAATAGTAATGCCAAGGTGCCAAAGTATCTATTAGATGCCGTTAACTGTAACTGCAGCCACTTTATTCGCAAGCAGCACGCAGCTAGTCAGCTAGTCAGCCAGTCAGCTAGCCAGCCAGTCAGTCAGGCAAAAACAGGCAGGCAGACAGGTAGGCTGGCAGCCAAATGCGCTTGTCAGCGTTGCATTTCAAAATTGGCTGACTACTTTTTCATATTGCCAACTAAAGAGGTATATTTTGTTAGGCTGGAGGGGGGTAAGAAGTGAAGCGGCAATTCTGCTATAAAGGGGCGCAACCTCGAGTTGGCCGTATAATTACGCGCGACAGGCGCAGGAAACGGCAAATTAGAAGCGAGCGAAGCCAGCAGCGCAGCAGTCGTTGGCTCCACTCGCATTATCCTGCGGGCCAAACGTCGACGCCGGCTTTGGCCGCGATTAGCGGCCATAGTTTCCGTGTTTGGCAGGCGACGCACGCGACTTATATTGCTTTTTTTTGTGGGTTGACACGTTAGTTTAAACCATTTTTTCTCATTCATTGGAAGGCAGCCATAAAACTTAATGATTTTCAAATTAGCCAAAGTATGATAAGCCAAAATGTAAAACATGACAACATTAGTATTTTATGTTAAGTCTAACTTTTCTTAGCTGCAGCCCCATTATTAACTATAATGTGTAGATAAATGATAACTAACAACTAACTAACAGCATAGTTGGCTCTAATTCAAACAACTTGGCTTTGGCTTAAATGCAATAATTCAAATTATGAGACTTTACTTTTGACATTTGGCCAGAGACCGAACATAGCTGCGGCTGCAGCTACCATAGTTGCATATCTGAGCATATTTATCTTCACTTACAGATTAAAATGCCCAACCCGGAAACTGTGGCATGGCTGCCTGCTTTGTTGCCCCAAACGAGCAGCGAGCAGCTGTTGGCCATGTCTACTGGCGAGCTGACTCATGACCGTCATGACCGTCAATTGCAGGTGTGGCACGGTCACAACGGACACAACCGTCCCACTTATGAGAACTTAACTTGTTTGCCTAACGATTACTGGCGGAAATTTATGGTTTCTAATTGTATAATTTGACTCGCCAGTGAAAAGTGGCCACTTCCATGTGTCCGAACTGATTTTCCAGCATTCTTCATCACATGTCAGACGTGCCAGCCACTTGACCCAGTTTGGGCTGGCGGAAAGTGAAAACTCGCACATCGTTGACCCTAATTTATATTTTGGTTATTCACTTTGACGCCAATTCGTCGACTTATTAAATTTGCACAAGTTTGATGTTTGTTTGCTTTGCCATTTGTGCAATTCGCATGCCAAACGAGTTGGAAAGTGCGAATTTTTGCACGCCTCGAAATTAGCATAAGACGTACACAAAGAACTCCCAAAACTATTTAACTGACAAAATAAAAAAACAAAAAAAACATACTACCCAAAAACTTTACAGACCAAAGTCATTGGAACAACTTAGTTAAGTTTTTGCTAACGCGACAGCTTAAAAACAAAATAGATAAATTTATTACCAAGTTTGCTCGTTGATCTTAAACTTTGCCTCATTTTGAAATCCAAACAAATACATTGCTATTTGTACGTCTACGCAAAATTAGTATTCAAAGGGTGTAAAATGCATAATCGATTGCCGATTGGCTTTAATAAAATTGAAATAATTAGATTCAAACAAATTATTTTCAATACAAATTTGTTTTTAGTTGCAGGGGCTAGCGAAGGCGTTTGTATGGGCGATTAGCGGCTTGCATCGAATTGAATTTAAATAAAATCATAAACAAATTCCGGCAGCAAACAAGTTTCGCATGCTAAGGCAAATAAGTAAGCAGCAGCAATAACAATAACAATAGCAACATAGAGGCTT
The DNA here is from genome assembly GCA_030179655.1 of Scaptomyza flava. Classification (NCBI taxonomy): domain Eukaryota; kingdom Metazoa; phylum Arthropoda; class Insecta; order Diptera; family Drosophilidae; genus Scaptomyza; species Scaptomyza flava. The sequence continues at coordinate 432,463 of JARNME010000012.1, forward strand.
TAACTCCCCTCTTGGCCTGTAATTTCGCTTCAGTCAGCGTCTCAACTTCACACTAGTTTAACACTTTCGAGTGTGTGTGGAAGAGCTTCGAATACTACGAGCTATGCTTGAGTAAGTAGCACCAACGGCTTCAAAGCTAAACAACATAAAAAGTATCTCATGGATGCCGCTGCCTGCGTTGCGTGTGTGTAGCGCGTTCCGAGCTGCAACGCGGCACTAGAAACAAACAATGATTGGCATTTGTTGTTATCGTTATTTGTTGTTGCTGCTGCTGCTGCTGTTGTTGTTGGGGCCATTTCAAAGTATTTGCACTCGCTGAAATTGCCAAGACACTGCCGCCGCCAGTCGGGCAGTTTGAAAAAGTTTTGAAATAATTTCCCTCATTTGCTATGATACGGGCGCAACAAATAACTTGAAGCCAAACGCATTCAAGGCTTAACTTTAATTAAGGAATCTTTTTAACAATTTAACTGTTTTGTATTACTTTCAAAAGCGAAAATCCAGCTAAAGTTATTTGATTTTTATTGGCTTTGCTTAAAATGTTTACTTTGTTCAAGTTTTGTGAGATATTTCTTCAAGAAAATCAATCAGATATCGAGTCCATACATACTACTACCAGATAAATAAAACTGAATAAATTGTTATAAATAAAAGCATTCCCTTATTCTTTTCTGTACCAAGCAATAACTCACTGTCACATTCATTAATTTTGTAGATCTTACTTGTTGTCAGACCAACTTTACATAATCATCATTAACAGTCATGAATAACGCACCTGAAATGACAAAAAGGAAAGAAAATTGTATAAATGTGGTTAATTGTTTGAAAAGCACAATGCGGCTATATTTAATGCCGTTAACGTTCAACAATAACAATAACAATAACAATAAAAGAAAACACAACAATACGAACTTAAATAATGCTAGTCAATTGCACTTTTGTAACGTATTGCAAAAGCGTGTGGTATAAATTGGCACAGAGTTTTCCTCATTTTTTGTTAAGTTTATATCGTTTTTTATTATTTTTATTTTTATAGAGCAACAGCAGTTGCTGCCGGTTGATGTTGCTGTTTTTTGTTGGAGGCAGGCAAACACCTGTAAGCCACAAATCGTTGGGGGCTTTTATTTTCTTCTTTAATGTGCAAAAAGAGAGAAAACAACAACAACAGCAGCGACAATAAGACAGCTGATATGTTTAAGTTGTTGCATAAAGCAAAGTCCATGTGGCACTTTAAACAAATGCAAACACTCAGGAGTGCATAGCGAAGAAGTGGTAAGGAGGGATAATAGCCAGGGAGCCGGTGTGGCAACGAAACAAAGAAAGACAGCTGCAGCTAAAGTGGATAGAAGAAACCGTTGCTTTGATTTAAGCTGAGCTCTGTGCAACAAAAACAAAAAGTGAAAGTAATGCAACAACAAACAGTAGCCAATAAACAACGCCAGCAACAGCAACAACAACAAGCTCTAACTGCAAAACAAACACGGCAACGAGTAAGAAAATATAAATTTCCACAGGTGAATGAATTTAAATTTGCAAAACGAAACAGGCAACAACCAGTTGCAAGTGCGACTCTCGCGTCGTTGGTAAGGGGGAGGTTCGGGGAGAGGAGCGGGCGAGGAGTTAAAAGTTCACAAAACTTGCATCTTGTTATTTGAGTTGTTGTTGTTGCTCTTGCTGCTTGTGCTGCTGCTGCTGCGCACCTGTTTTCTCATATACATTTGCTGATTTTGTTGTTGTTGCAAATGCTGGCCAAAGCAACTTTGTCTTAAATCTGATGGCAACGATCGCAAAAAACCGCAGACGACAACCGCAAGCAACAAATTCCGCATTTATCAACAAGCGGCGGCGGCAACAACTTACAATAGCAATAACAACCACGCGACCGAGCTAGGGCATCTGCATATACATACATACACAAAAGTGCAAAACGTTGGACTTATAATTGAGATATACTTTCAAGTAGCCACCAAAAAGCACACAATTGACTTAACCGCATTAGTTCTTATCTGTCAAATAAATGAATGACCATCAAAACTTGTCAAAGGCAATAAATGAATTGAATTAAATGTGGCTTACAAAAGAGATTAGCAAGACACTGTCAAAACAAAGTCTGGTTGTTGCATTTGCATTTGACGTGGATAGGGATATGATTGCCTAAGAATTTAAATGAAAATCAAACAAAAAACTACAATTTAATGTTTTATAAACAACCATTGATTGATACATACGAATCCGGGAGATTATTATTCATATTTGCTTATGACGTTAACGTCAGCCTAAGCGAGTACAAGTATATCTCATCCACTTACATACATAATTTGATTAAATTTATTATAGTTTTTAGTATCCAGTATCTAGTTTCTGATGCTATTGACCTTTGACCCAGCTAACATAAAAACTACAACACAATGTAAATAAAAACCAGAATAAAGTGCTTTTGTTTATTTTTTATGTTCTCTTACCAGTCCCGAATGTTTTTAACACCTTTACGTTTACCTGCAGTCGTGCCCTCAAAATACGTTTTTTACTCAAAACCTTTGCAGCCACTTTGGCTGTGTCTAATAAATTCAAGTTATATGCGTTTATGTGCTCCAAAAAGGGCTTAATTAGACAGACAGGGTTTTCATTTTGGCTATTTGAGACAACGAACGGCATCTAATTAAAGGCAAATGCTTGAAGCATTCGAAAATCGCTGGCCATTCATTTCCCAAATAATTTATTCAAACCTCCAATGTTTTTTCTATTTGTTTTTAAGCGGAAATATTCGACGACGAATTTTCTCCCCTCCAACTTTTGTAAGCGCTGTTAAATTAATGGGGTCATTTGCCCTGCGCCACTATTCGACTTTTAGAGCTCTAAAGTATGCCAAGTACATAAATTCTAGTTGGAACTGGAATTGGTCGTATCTGTTTTCAATGAATGCTTTCTGAAATAATAAATGTTATCATTTTTACTGTCTAAAATACTTTAAGGATTGTAAATCAACTTAAAAATGTTTGAAGTTCTTAAAGCGACTAAGCGTAATGCTTTAAAATCTATTTAAATTTGCCAAGTTCACAACTATGTCAAATGTTATGCGTTTTGTTTTTGTGCTGCACTTGAAAAGATATTCTAAGCAAATTTTGCAGTCGTCATTAGCTGCCACTATCGTTGGCTTTGGTTTTGTAATCGCTCAATTGCGTCACATGCACCTGTAGATAAACATTGTAACACCACTACAGAACAACGTCGCGACGTAAAAATAGTATCTTTAGCCAGCTGTTTGGCTGTTATCGTACGACCAAGTTTCGTAATGTTGGCCCGGTTCTTATCGTCGCAGTGCTTAAGTGACCGTGTGGCAAGTGCAAGCCAACAAAGGCCAAGCTAAAACGAGAATAAGTAGAAGTAACACTTCCGTGCTGATATCAGTGCTCACGTGCTGGCTTATTGCAGTTGTACACTTTGCTTTTTCGGCCTGATTAAGTCGTATCTGTGGCAAACAGCCATAGCCAATGCGAATTGCGTTTTATATTTGCTTTGTTCACTTTGTTAGTTGCAACTCCGAAAACAACAACAACAACAATGTTGACGGCTATCTGTGCACACGTGTCATTCGCAAATGGCTACTTTGTCACGTCCCCATTTTTTTGTTTTGTCTCTTTTGTTTATTTTTTATTTTTATTTTTTTTGGTGTTGACAGTTTTAGAGCAGCGGCCTCCAGTGCATTTCATTGAATTGGTTGGGTTTGGATTGGATGAGATTGGATTGTCACATACTTAATCCATGTGTGATTGCCTGCAATTGCTGTTGACATTAATCTAAATTTTTGCATATTTTTGCACAGCTGCGTGCACTTGAAGCCACCAACAAGTTGCCCCAACGCCGTCGCAGATATGATAGTCTAGTTTTTTTTTTATTTATTTCTTTAAAATTAATATTGCATTGTCAAGCGACTTGCGTGACTTCGCATTATAGACAAACGTCTAAAGCGACAGCATATTATTAATTTTCCTCTTTTTATAAGATTAGCATGCGCATTTTTTTTTTTTTGTTCAAGATTAGCTCATTATTGTATTCGATTTAATTGCTCATTGTCATTGGAACATCTGTAATCACAATCAATTGTCATTTTATTACGCAGTTAAAATCGTTAGAAATGTCCTCGATTTTTAATTATTTATAATATATATATACATACATTATATATGACTCCCATATTTGCTACACTTTCCTAATGTTAACCTTAGTTGAATGCATATTTAATTAATTGATCTTTTTGGAACAAATTTAACAACTATTTTGTGGAAAAACTGTTTTAGCTGTCTAGCTAATTGGCACCTCGTTACAAAGATCGCAGCGACATTTTCAACATGCCTGTCTGCCTGGATGCTCGGACTTTGCATGTATTATGTGCTTTAGAAACTAACGTATCAGACTAAAGTTATGGAGCCTCTTGCAGTTAAATGTTTTCTGTTCATTATGTAGAAAGGCTTTTCCAAAAGATTTTCCCAGTGCCGACGGCGCCGCGTCGCTGTCGAGCGACAAGTGACACACATTTCCAAAGATTTTATTTTCGAAATTGTTTACATTACCAAAGTGCGAACGGGTAAGGAGTGTTAAGGGGAATAGAGGTAGGTAAAGCTTAAAATGCTAAAAATGCTTTTATGCACACGCTCAACAATGAGGAAATCTTTACGAGCACATCTGGCACATAAAGTGTCCAACCCAACTGCAGGCAAATGCCGAAGCGGAGGCCGAGCCAGGGGCAGAGAGTGCAGTCAAAGATGTTGCCATGGTCAACAGTTGTTGCCGTTGTTGTTGTTGTTGTTGACGTTCATGTTGCTCTGGCAATTAATTATGTCTACCAGTTGACAGTTGCAGTTGCCTCTGCAGCAGCAGCAACATCAGCCAGTTGCCTGACTATTTGATCTTTGCACTGCGATAACGTAACATAAAATAGTATAAGAGGGAGTGGGAGAGCTGAGTGCTTGTGTGTGTCTGTGGTCAACAAATGTCAAAGCAACCGGGAAGTGTTTGGCCATCGGTCAGCAAGTGCTTCAAATTAACAGCGACATCCAATGTCACATGTACATACGTACATATGTATGTACGTTGTATGCATATTGCCCCGGTTCTGGCCCAGGCCATGTCCAATGGCTCAACCTGAACGCAACGCTGTGTGGCATTTTAAGAGTTTACAACAACAACATCAAAAACAAAAAGAAGACAACGTGACAATTGTAATTCTTCTTAATTGGTTTAGAAATCAGGCAAGGGCAAACTTGACAGCTAACAGCTTCAACCCCGCTCATATTTATTTGTCTTTTAATGCACGCCGTCAACTTGTCGGTCTCTTTTTATGAATTGTATTCAAATTTGTTTTTCTGGCTTTATGTGCAGCTAACCACAGATGATCATCGTATTCACACACACACACACACACTCACACTTTCAAACTTGAAGTACATTAATTAGCTGAAATTGTTCACTAATTATTTTAAAGCTTTTTTTTTTAGGTAAATTAGGTCACTATTGTTAAGGGCCTACCAAATGCAGAGCAACAGCGAGAAGAAAACAAATTGACGAAGCGTTAAGCGTCTGCCTTAACATAAGGTGGGGCAATAATACAATCAGCCAACCAAAAACAGCAACAACTAACAACCAGACTTTGTTTATGCAGCGCACGCACCCAAAAAAAAAGAGAAAAAAATAAACACAAACGAAATGAAAACTAGTCAAAGAAAATTGTTTAGACATTTTCTGGTAGTGAGCTGTCAGCTTTAGTTTGGAAAACGTGGCAACTGCTATGCCTGTGGCACTACAGCCTGCAGACAACTCGAGCGAGCTCTCAGCCATAAATATAGCATAACAGCTTGGGGAGCCATTCCATTGCAAGCACCAATCCTACATAAAGCTTTCATGCGTTTGCAATATTTAAATACTTAAAACCAATCCTTTAACTTATTTCTGTATGCTTGACTTTTTCTTGCACCATGCACGTTTAGTACTCTACGCTTTGTCTCAATTTCAATTCAATTAACAATCTATTGCCTTTGACTTTGGCCCCCACGCACCCAAGCACACACACACACTCACACATAACTAAATTATGTTTATAATGAGAACAGAATGGAATTCATAGTCCAAGGTCTTTTGCCAACCCAAAAAACAAACACTTAGATTTTTAAGCTGATAGGAAACCGGTCATCCATTTGCTTGTCAGCATTTGGGCAACATTACAAAAGTAAAGAAAAACAACCAAAGTGAGCCCTATCTAACGGGAGATGTGCAAACATCTTAAAATTAATTACTATGTATAATTGCAACCAACATTCAAGTCATGCTTTCAAAATTTTCTTTACAATTCTCATATTCACAGCAGAGCTGCGTGCCTCGCTCAGATTCCCGAACTTACCTAAACGTGAATTTAACTTAAACTTGAACGTAAACTTCCAATTCAAACGATTACAAAATCCATAAAATAATCGATCTGCTGTTTCCTTCAAATTGAATAGAACAAATTAAAAATGTACTATAATTAATGCAAGCAGCCTGTTTTTTGAAGGATCTTGCGATAATGTGCATCAATTTTAAATCAGCTGTTTCAACTTAAACTTGAACTTGGAATTCAGTTTTCTGCAGGTTTTCAATTTGATTTTTGGTTCAAACTTTATGCCAAAAAAGCGACAGCAACATTTGGCAAATCTTTCGACTTCGATAACTTCGGCAAAACAGAACCGATTTTCAAAAGCAATATATTAAAAGTCATGGTTTGGCCCCTAAAATAAAACTGCATTTACATAATTTCATTTACATGAAATTCGATTTTTGGTCATTTTGCATGTTAAAATTTTATGCCAAAAAATCGACATCATCATTTGGAAAATCTTTCGACTTCCATAACTTCAGCAAATCTGACCCGATTTTCAAAAGCAATGTCTTAAAACTCATGGTTTGGCATCAAGAATAAAACTGCATTTACATAATTTCATATAAATACAATTAGATTTTTGGTCATTTTGTATGTTTAAATTTTATGCCAAAAAAACCAACATCATCATTTGGCAAATCTTTCGACTTCCATAACTTCGGCAAAAATGTCCCGATTTTCAAAAGCAATGTCTTGAAACTCATGGTTTGGCTATTAGAATAAAACTGCATTTACATAATTTCATTTATATACAATTCGATTTTTGGTCATTTTGCATGTTAAAATTTTATGCCAAAAAAATCGACATCATCATTTGGCAAATCTTTCGACTTCCATAACTTCGGCAAAAATGGCCCGATTTTCAAAAGCAATGTCTTGAAACTCATGGTTTGGCTATTAGAATAAAACTGCATTTACATAATTTCATTTGTATACAATTCGATTTTTGGACATTAGGCATGTTAAAATTTTATGCCAAAATAACCAACATCATCATTTGGCAAATCTTTCGACTTCCATAACTTCGGCAAAAATGGCCCGATTTTCAAAAGCAATGTCTTGAAACTCATGGTTTGGCTATTAGAATAAAACTGCATTTACATAATTTCATTTATATACAATTCGATTTTTGGTCATTAGGCATGTTAAAATTTTATGCCAAAAAAACCAACATCATCATTTGGCAAATCTTTCGACTTCTATAACTTCGGCAAAAATGGCCCGATTTTCAAAAGCAATGTCTTGAAACTCATGGTTTGGCTATTAGAATAAAACTGCATTTACATAATTTCATTTATATACAATTCGGTTTTTGGTCATTTTGCATGTTAAAATTTTATGCCAAAAAACCAACATCATCATTTGGCAAATCTTTCGACTTCCATAACTTCGGCAAAAATGGCCCGATTTTCAAAAGCAATGTCTTGAAACTCATGGTTTGGCTATTAGAATAAAACTGCATTTACATAATTTCATTTAAATACAATTCGATTTTTGGTCATTTTGCATGTTAAAATTTTATGCCAAAAAAACCAACATCATCATTTGGCAAATCTTTTGACTTCCATAACTTCGGCAAAAATGGCCCGATTTTCAAAAGCAATGTCTTGAAACTCATGGTTTGGCATCAAGAATAAAACTGCATTTACATAATTTCATTTAAATACAATTCGATTTTTGGTCATTTTGCATGTTAAAATTTTATGCCAAAAAAACCAACATCATCATTTGGCAAATCTTTCGACTTCCATAACTTCGGCAAAAATGGCCCGATTTTCAAAAGCAATATCTTGAAACTCATGGTTTGGCTATTAGAATAAAACTGCATTTACATAATTTCATTTGTATACAATTCGATTTTTGGTCATTAGGCATGTTAAAATTTTATGCCAAAAAAACCAACATCATCATTTGGCAAATCTTTCGACTTCTATAACTTCGGCAAAAATGGCCCGATTTCCAAAAGCAATGTCTCGAAACTCATGCTTTGGCTATTAGAATAAAACTGCATTTACATAATTTCATTTATGTACAATTCGATTTTTGGTCATTTTGCATGTTAAAATTTTATGCCAAAAAAACCAACAGCATCATTTGGCAAATTTTTCGACTTTCATAACTTTGGCAAAAATGGCCCGATTTTCAAAAGCAATGTCGTGAAACTCATGGTTCGACTATTAGAATAAAACTGCATTTACATAATTTCATTTGTATACAATTCGATTTTTGGACATTAGGCATGTTAAAATTTTATACCAAAAAAACCAACATCATCATTTGGCAAATCTTTCGACTTCCATAACTTCGGCAAAAATGGCCCGATTTTCAAAAGCAATGTCTTGAAACTCATGGTTTGGCTATTAGAATAAAACTGCATTTACATAATTTCATTTGTATACAATTCGATTTTTGGTCATTAGGCATGTTAAAATTTTATGCCAAAAAAACCAACATCATCATTTGGCAAATCTTTTGACTTCCATAACTTCGGCAAAAATGGCCCGATTTTCAAAAGCAATGTCTTGAAACTCATGGTTTGGCATCAAGAATAAAACTGCATTTACATAATTTCATTTAAATACAATTCGATTTTTGGTCATTTTGCATGTTAAAATTTTATGCCAAAAAAACCAACATCATCATTTGGCAAATCTTTCGACTTCCATAACTTCGGCAAAAATGGCCCGATTTTCAAAAGCAATATCTTGAAACTCATGGTTTGGCTATTAGAATAAAACTGCATATACATTATTTCATTTGTATACAAATCGATTTTTGGTCATTAGGCATGTTAAAATTTTATGCCAAAAAAACCAACATCATCATTTGGCAAATCTTTCGACTTCTATAACTTCGGCAAAAATGGCCCGATTTTCAAAAGCAATGTCTTGAAACTCATGGTTTGGCTATTAGAATAAAACTGCATTTACATAATTTCATTTATATACAATTCGATTTTTGGTCATTTTGCATGTTAAAATTTTATGCCAAAAAAATCGACATCATCATTTGGCAAATCTTTCGACTTCCATAACTTCGGCAAAAATGGCCCGATTTTCAAAAGCAATGTCTTGAAACTCATGGTTTGGCTATTAGAATAAAACTGCATTTACATAATTTCATTTGTGTACAGATCGATTTTTGGACATCAGGCATGTTAAAATTTTATGCCAAAAAAACCAACATCATCATTTGGCAAATCTTTCGACTTCCATAACTTCGGCAAAAATGGCCCGATTTTCAAAAGCAATGTCTTGAAACTCATGGTTTGGCTATTAGAATAAAACTGCATTTACATAATTTCATTTATATACAATTCGATTTTTGGTCATTAGGCATGTTAAAATTTTATGCCAAAAAAACCAACATCATCATTTGGCAAATCTTTCGACTTCTATAACTTCGGCAAAAATGGCCCGATTTTCAAAAGCAATGTCTTGAAACTCATGGTTTGGCTATTAGAATAAAACTGCATTTACATAATTTCATTTATATACAATTCGATTTTTGGTCATTTTGCATGTTAAAATTTTATGCCAAAAAACCAACATCATCATTTGGCAAATCTTTCGACTTCCATAACTTCGGCAAAAATGGCCCGATTTTTAAAAGCAATGTCTTGAAACTCATGGTTTGGCTATTAGAATAAAACTGCATTTACATAATTTCATTTATGTACAATTCGATTTTTGGTCATTTTGCATGTTAAAATTTTATGCCAAAAAAACCAACAGCATCATTTGGCAAATTTTTCGACTTTCATAACTTTGGCAAAAATGGCCCGATTTTCAAAAGCAATGTCTTGAAACTCATGGTTCGACTATTAGAATAAAACTGCATTTACATAATTTCATTTGTATACAATTCGATTTTTGGACATTAGGCATGTTAAAATTTTATGCCAAAAAAACCAACATCATCATTTGGCAAATCTTTTGACTTCCATAACTTCGGCAAAAATGGCCCGATTTTCAAAAGCAATGTCTTGAAACTCATGGTTTGGCATCAAGAATAAAACTGCATTTACATAATTTCATTTAAATACAATTCGATTTTTGGTCATTTTGCATGTTAAAATTTTATGCCAAAAAAACCAACATCATCATTTGGCAAATCTTTCGACTTCCATAACTTCGGCAAAAATGGCCCGATTTTCAAAAGCAATGTCTTGAAACTCATGGTTTGGCTATTAGAATAAAACTGCATTTACATAATTTCATTTATATACAATTCGATTTTTGGTCATTTTGCATGTTAAAATTTTATGCCAAAAAACCAACATCATCATTTGGCAAATCTTTCGACTTCCATAACTTCGGCAAAAATGGCCCGATTTTCAAAAGCAATGTCTTGAAACTCATGGTTTGGCTATTAGAATAAAACTGCATTTACATAATTTCATTTAAATACAATTCGATTTTTGGTCATTTTGCATGTTAAAATTTTATGCCAAAAAAACCAACATCATCATTTGGCAAATCTTTTGACTTCCATAACTTCGGCAAAAATGGCCCGATTTTCAAAAGCAATGTCTTGAAACTCATGGTTTGGCATCAAGAATAAAACTGCATTTACATAATTTCATTTAAATACAATTCGATTTTTGGTCATTTTGCATGTTAAAATTTTATGCCAAAAAAACCAACATCATCATTTGGCAAATCTTTCGACTTCCATAACTTCGGCAAAAATGGCCCGATTTTCAAAAGCAATATCTTGAAACTCATGGTTTGGCTATTAGAATAAAACTGCATTTACATAATTTCATTTGTATACAATTCGATTTTTGGTCATTAGGCATGTTAAAATTTTATGCCAAAAAAACCAACATCATCATTTGGCAAATCTTTCGACTTCTTTAACTTCGGCAAAAATGGCCCGATTTTCAAAAGCAATGTCTTGAAACTCATGGTTTGGCTATTAGAATAAAACTGCATTTACATAATTTCATTTATGTACAATTCGATTTTTGGTCATTTTGCATGTTAAAATTTTATGCCAAAAAAACCAACAGCATCATTTGGCAAATTTTTCGACTTTCATAACTTTGGCAAAAATGGCCCGATTTTCAAAAGCAATGTCTTGAAACTCATGGTTCGACTATTAGAATAAAACTGCATTTACATAATTTCATTTGTATACAATTCGATTTTTGGACATTAGGCATGTTAAAATTTTATGCCAAAAAAACCAACATCATCATTTGGCAAATCTTTCGACTTCCATAACTTCGGCAAAAATGGCCCGATTTTCAAAAGCAATGTCTTGAAACTCATGGTTTGGCTATTAGAATAAAACTGCATTTACATAATTTCTTTTATATACAATTCGATTTTTGGTCATTTTGCATGTTAAAATTTTATGCCAAAAAATCGACATCATCATTTGGCAAATCTTTCGACTTCTATAACTTCGGCAAAAATGGCCCGATTTTCAAAAGCAATGTCTTGAAACTCATGGTTTGGCTATTAGAATAAAACTGCATTTACATAATTTCATTTATATACAATTCGATTTTTGGTCATTTTGCATGTTAAAATTTTATGCCAAAAAACCAACATCATCATTTGGCAAATCTTTCGACTTCCATAACTTCGGCAAAAATGGCCCGATTTTTAAAAGCAATGTCTTGAAACTCATGGTTTGGCTATTAGAATAAAACTGCATTTACATAATTTCATTTATGTACAATTCGATTTTTGGTCATTTTGCATGTTAAAATTTTATGCCAAAAAAACCAACAGCATCATTTGGCAAATTTTTCGACTTTCATAACTTTGGCAAAAATGGCCCGATTTTCAAAAGCAATGTCTTGAAACTCATGGTTCGACTATTAGAATAAAACTGCATTTACATAATTTCATTTGTATACAATTCGATTTTTGGTCATTTGGCATGTTAAAATTTTATGCCAAAAAAACCAACATCATCATTTGGCAAATCTTTTGACTTCCATAACTTCGGCAAAAATGGCCCGATTTTCAAAAGCAATGTCTTGAAACTCATGGTTTGGCATCAAGAATAAAACTGCATTTACATAATTTCATTTAAATACAATTCGATTTTTGGTCATTTTGCATGTTAAAATTTTATGCCAAAAAAACCAACATCATCATTTGGCAAATCTTTCGACTTCCATAACTTCGGCAAAAATAGCCCGATTTTCAAAAGCAATATCTTGAAACTCATGGTTTGGCTATTAGAATAAAACTGCATTTACATAATTTCATTTGTATACAATTCGATTTTTGGTCATTAGGCATGCTAAAATTTTATGCCAAAAAAACCAACATCATCATTTGGCAAATCTTTCGACTTCTATAACTTCGGCAAAAATGGCCCGATTTTCAAAAGCAATTTCTTGAAAGTCATGGTTTGGCTATTAGAATAAAACTGCATTTACATAATTTCATTTATGTACAATTCGATTTTTAGTCATTTTGCATGTTAAAATTTTATGCCAAAAAAACCAACAGCATCATTTGGCAAATTTTTCGACTTTCATAACTTTGGCAAAAATGGCCCGATTTTCAAAAGCAATGTCTTGAAACTCATGGTTCGACTATTAGAATAAAACTGCATTTACATAATTTCGTTTGTATACAATTCGATTTTTGGACATTAGGCATGTTAAAATTTTATGCCAAAAAAACCAACATCATCATTTGGCAAATCTTTCGACTTCCATAACTTCGGCAAAAATGGCCCGATTTTCAAAAGCAATGTCTTGAAACTCATGGTTTGGCTATTAGAATTAAACTGCATTTACATAATTTCATTTGTATACAATTCGATTTTTGGTCATTAGGCATGTTAAAATTTTATGCCAAAAAAACCAACATCATCATTTGGCAAATCTTTTGACTTCCATAACTTCGGCAAAAATGGCCCGATTTTCAAAAGCAATGTCTTGAAACTCATGGTTTGGCATCAAGAATAAAACTGCATTTACATAATTTCATTTAAATACAATTCGATTTTTGGTCATTTTGCATGTTAAAATTTTATGCCAAAAAAACCAACATCATCATTTGGCAAATCTTTCGACTTCCATAACTTCGGCAAAAATGGCCCGATTTTCAAAAGCAATATCTTGAAACTCATGGTTTGGCTATTAGAATAAAACTGCATATACATTATTTCATTTGTATACAATTCGATTTTTGGTCATTTTGCATGTTAAAATTTTATGCCAAAAAAACCAACATCATCATTTGGCAAATCTTTCGACTTCCATAACTTCGGCAAAAATGGCCCGATTTTCAAAAGCAATGTCTTGAAACTCATGGTTTGGCTATTAGAATAAAACTGCATTTACATAATTTCATTTATGTACAATTAGATTTGTGGTCATTTTGCATGTTAAAATTTTATGCCAAAAAAACCAACAGCATCATTTGGCAAATTTTTCGACTTTCATAACTTTGGCAAAAATGGCCCGATTTTCAAAAGCAATGTCTTGAAACTCATGGTTCAACTATTAGAATAAAACTGCATTTACATAATTCCATTTGTATACAATTCGATTTTGGACATTAGGCATGTTAAAATTTTATGCCAAAAAAACCAACATCATCATTTGGCAAATCTTTCGACTTCCATAATTTCGGCAAAAATGGCCCGATTTTCAAAAGCAATGTCTTGAAACTCATGGTTTGGCTATTAGAATAAAACTGCATTTACATAATTTCATTTGTATACAATTCGATTTTTGGTCATTTTGCATGTTAAAATTTTATGCCAAAAAAACCAACATCATCATTTGGCAAATCTTTCGACTTCCATAACTTCGGCAAAAATGGCCCGATTTTCAAAAGCAATGTCTTGAAACTCATGGTTTGGCTATTAGAATAAAACTGCATTTACATAATTTCATTTAAATACAATTCGATTTTTGGTCATTTTGCATGTTAAAATTTTATGCCAAAAAAACCAACATCATCATTTGGCAAATCTTTCGACTTCCATAACTTCGGCAAAAATGGCCCGATTTTGAAAAGCAATATCTTGAAACTCATGGTTTGGCTATTAGAATAAAACTGCATTTACATAATTTCATTTATATACAATTCGATTTTTGGTCATTAGGCATGTTAAAATTTTATGCCAAAAAAACCAACATCATCATTTGGCAAATCTTTCGACTTCTATAACTTCGGCAAAAATGGCCCGATTTTCAAAAGCAATGTCTTGAAACTCATGGTTTGGCTATTAGAATAAAACTGCATTTACATAATTTCATTTAAATACAATTCGATTTTTGGTCATTTTGCATGTTAAAATTTTATGCCAAAAAAACCAACATCATCATTTGGCAAATCTTTTGACTTCCATAACTTCGGCAAAAATGGCCCGATTTTCAAAAGCAATGTCTTGAAACTCATGGTTTGGCATCAAGAATAAAACTGCATTTACATAATTTCATTTAAATACAATTCGATTTTTGGTCATTTTGCATGTTAAAATTTTATGCCAAAAAAACCAACATCATCATTTGGCAAATCTTTCGACTTCCATAACTTCGGCAAAAATGGCCCGATTTTCAAAAGCAATATCTTGAAACTCATGGTTTGGCTATTAGAATAAAACTGCATTTACATAATTTCATTTGTATACAATTCGATTTTTGGTCATTAGGCATGTTAAAATTTTATGCCAAAAGAACCAACATCATCATTTGGCAAATCTTTCGACTTCCTTAACTTCGGCAAATCTGACCCGATTTTCAAAAGCAATGTCTTAAAACTCATGGTTTGGCTATTAGAATAAAACTGCATTTACATAATTTCATTTATGTACAATTCGATTTTTGGTCATTTTGCATGTTAAAATTTTATGCCAAAAAAACCAACAGCATCATTTGGCAAATTTTTCGACTTTCATAACTTTGGCAAAAATGGCCCGATTTTCAAAAGCAATGTCTTGAAACTCATGGTTCGACTATTAGAATAAAACTGCATTTACATAATTTCATTTATATACAATTCGATTTTTGGACATTAGGCATGTTAAAATTTTATGCCAAAAAAACCAACATCATCATTTGGCAAATCTTTCGACTTCCATAACTTCGGCAAAAATGGCCCGATTTTCAAAAGCAATGTCTTGAAACTCATGGTTTGGCTATTAGAATAAAACTGCATTTACATAATTTCATTTATATACAATTCGATTTTTGGTCATTTTGCATGTTAAAATTTTATGCCAAAAAATCGACATCATCATTTGGCAAATCTTTCGACTTCTATAACTTCGGCAAAAATGGCCCGATTTTCAAAAGCAATGTCTTGAAACTCATGGTTTGGCTATTAGAATAAAACTGCATTTACATAATTTCATTTATATACAATTCGATTTTTGGTCATTTTGCATGTTAAAATTTTATGCCAAAAAACCAACATCATCATTTGGCAAATCTTTCGACTTCCATAACTTCGGCAAAAATGGCCCGATTTTGAAAAGCAATATCTTGAAACTCATGGTTTGGCTATTAGAATAAAACTGCATTTACATAATTTCATTTATGTACAATTCGATTTTTGGTCATTTTGCATGTTAAAATTTTATGCCAAAAAAACCAACAGCATCATTTGGCAAATTTTTCGACTTTCATAACTTCGGCAAAAATGGCCCGATTTTCAAAAGCAATGTCTTGAAACTCATGGTTCGACTATTAGAATAAAACTGCATTTACATAATTTCATTTGTATACAATTCGATTTTTGGTCATTAGGCATGTTAAAATTTTATGCCAAAAAAACCAACATCATCATTTGGCAAATCTTTCGACTTCCATAACTTCGGCAAAAATGGCCCGATTTTCAAAAGCAATGTCTTGAAACTCATGGTTTGGCATCAGAATAAAACTGCATTTACATAATTTCATTTAAATACAATTCGATTTTTGGTCATTTTGCATGTTAAAATTTTATGCCAAAAAAACCAACATCATCATTTGGCAAATCTTTCGACTTCCATAACTTCGGCAAAAATAGCCCGATTTTCAAAAGCAATATCTTGAAACTCATGGTTTGGCTATTAGAATAAAACTGCATTTACATAATTTCATTTGTATACAATTCGATTTTTGGTCATTAGGCATGTTAAAATTTTATGCCAAAAAAACCAACATCATCATTTGGCAAATCTTTCGACTTCTATAACTTCGGCAAAAATGGCCCGATTTTCAAAAGCAATTTCTTGAAAGTCATGGTTTGGCTATTAGAATAAAACTGCATTTACATAATTTCATTTATGTACAATTCGATTTTTGGTCATTTTGCATGTTAAAATTTTATGCCAAAAAAACCAACAGCATCATTTGGCAAATCTTTCGACTTCCATAACTTCGGCAAAAATGGCCCGATTTTCAAAAGCAATGTCTTGAAACTCATGGTTCGACTATTAGAATAAAACTGCATTTACATAATTTCATTTGTATACAATTCGATTTTTGGACATTAGGCATGTTAAAATTTTATGCCAAAAAAACCAACATCATCATTTGGCAAATCTTTCGACTTCCATAACTTCGGCAAAAATGGCCCGATTTTCAAAAGCAATGTCTTGAAACTCATGGTTCGGCTATTAGAATAAAACTGCATTTACATAATTTCATTTGTATACAATTCGATTTTTGGTCATTTTGCATGTTAAAATTTTATGCCAAAAAAACCAACATCATCATTTGGCAAATCTTTCGACTTCCATAACTTCGGCAAAAATGGCCCGATTTTCAAAAGCAATGTCTTGAAACTCATGGTTTGGCTATCAGAATAAAACTGCATTTACATAATTTCATTTAAATACAATTCGATTTTTGGTCATTTTGCATGTTAAAATTTTATGCCAAAAAAACCAACATCATCATTTGGCAAATCTTTCGACTTCCATAACTTCGGCAAAAATGGCCCGATTTTCAAAAGCAATATCTTGAAACTCATGGTTTGGCTATTAGAATCAAACTGCATTACATTATTTCATTGTATACAATTCGATTTTTGGTCATTTTGCATGTTAAAATTTTATGCCAAAAAAACCAACATCATCATTTGGCAAATCTTTCGACTTCCATAACTTCGGCAAAAATGGCCCGATTTTCAAAAGCAATGTCTTGAAACTCATGGTTTGGCTATTAGAATAAAACTGCATTTACATAATTTCATTTATGTACAATTCGATTTTTGGTCATTTTGCATGTTAAAATTTTATGCCAAAAAAACCAACATCATCATTTGGCAAATCTTTCGACTTCCATAACTTCGGCAAAAATGGCCCGATTTTCAAAAGCAATGTCTTGAAACTCATGGTTTGGCTATTAGAATAAAACTGCATTTACATAATTTCATTTGTATACAATTCGATTTTTGGACATTAGGCATGTTAAAATTTTATGCCAAAAAAACCAACATCATCATTTGGCAAATCTTTCGACTTCCATAACTTCGGCAAAAATGGCCCGATTTTCAAAAGCAATGTCTTGAAACTCATGGTTTGGCTATTAGAATAAAACTGCATTTACATAATTTCATTTGTATACAATTCGATTTTTGGTCATTTTGCATGTTAAAATTTTATGCCAAAAAAACCAACATCATCATTTGGCAAATCTTTCGACTTCCATAACTTCGGCAAAAATGGCCCGATTTTCAAAAGCAATGTCTTGAAACTCATGGTTTGGCTATTAGAATAAAACTGCATTTACATAATTTCATTTAAATACAATTCGATTTTTGGTCATTTTGCATGTTAAAATTTTATGCCAAAAAAACCAACATCATCATTTGGCAAATCTTTCGACTTCCATAACTTCGGCAAAAATGGCCCGATTTTCAAAAGCAATATCTTGAAACTCATGGTTTGGCTATTAGAATAAAACTGCATTTACATAATTTCATTTATATACAATTCGATTTTTGGTCATTATGCATGTTAAAATTTTATGCCAAAAAAACCAACATCATCATTTGGCAAATCTTTCGACTTCCATAACTTCGGCAAAAATGGCCCGATTTTCAAAAGCAATGTCTTGAAACTCATGGTTTGGCTATTAGAATAAAACTGCATTTACATAATTTCATTTAAATACAATTCGATTTTTGGTCATTTTGCATGTTAAAATTTTATGCCAAAAAAACCAACATCATCATTTGGCAAATCTTTCGACTTCCATAACTTCGGCAAAAATGGCCCGATTTTCAAAAGCAATGTCTTGAAACTCATGGTTTGGCTATAAGAATAAAACTGCATTTACATAATTTCATTTATATACAATTCGATTTTTGGTCATTTTGCATGTTAAAATTTTATGCCAAAAAAACCAACATCATCATTTGGCAAATCTTTCGACTTCCATAACTTCGGCAAAAATGGCCCGATTTTCAAAAGCAATATCTTGAAACTCATGGTTTGGCTATTAGAATAAAACTGCATTTACATAATTTCATTTGTATACAATTCGATTTTTGGTCATTAGCATGTTAAAATTTTATGCCAAAAAAACCAACATCATCATTTGGCAAATCTTTCGACTTCCATAACTTCGGCAAAAATGGCCCGATTTTCAAAAGCAATGTCTTGAAACTCATGGTTTGGCTATTAGAATAAAACTGCATTTACATAATTTCATTTAAATACAATTCGATTTTTGGTCATTTTGCATGTTAAAATTTTATGCCAAAAAAACCAACATCATCATTTGGCAAATCTTTCGACTTCCATAACTTCGGCAAAAATGGCCCGATTTTCAAAAGCAATATCTTGAAACTCATGGTTTGGCTATTAGAATAAAACTGCATTTACATAATTTCATTTGTATACAATTCGATTTTTGGTCATTAGGCATGTTAAAATTTTATGCCAAAAAAACCAACATCATCATTTGGCAAATCTTTCGACTTCCATAACTTCGGCAAAAATGGCCCGATTTTCAAAAGCAATGTCTTGAAACTCATGGTTTGGCTATTAGAATAAAACTGCATTTACATAATTTCATTTATATACAATTCGATTTTTGGTCATTTTGCATGTTAAAATTTTATGCCAAAAAAACCAACATCATCATTTGGCAAATCTTTCGACTTCCATAACTTCGGCAAAAATGGCCCGATTTTCAAAAGCAATGTCTTGAAACTCATGGTTTGGCTATTAGAATAAAACTGCATTTACATTATTTCATTTAAATACAATTCGATTTTTGGTCATTTTGCATGTTAAAATTGTATGCCAAAAAAACCAACATCATCATTTGGCAAATCTTTCGACTTCCATAACTTCGGCAAAAATGGCCCGATTTTCAAAAACAATGTCTTGAAACTCATGGTTTGGCTACAAGAATAAAACTGCATTTACAGAATTTCATTTATATACAATTCGATTTTTGGTCATTTTGCATGTTAAAATTTTATGCCAAAAAAACCATCATCATCATTTGGCAAATCTTTCGACTTCCATAACTTCGGCAAAAATGGCCCGATTTTCAAAAGCAATATCTTGAAACTCATGGTTTGGCTATTAGAATAAAACTGCATTTACATAATTTCATTTATATACAATTAGATTTTTGGTCATTTTGCATGTTAAAATTTTATGCCAAAAAAACCAACATCATCATTTTGCAAATCTTTCGACTTCCATAACTTCGGCAAAAATGGCCCGATTTTCAAAAGCAATGTCTTGAAACTCATGGTTTGGCTATTAGAATAAAACTGCATTTACATAGTTTCATTTAAATACAATTCGATTTTTGGTCATTTTGCATGTTAAAATTTTATGCCAAAAAAACCAATATCATCATTTGGCAAATCTTTCGACTTCCATAGCTTCGGCAAAAATGGCCCGATTTTCAAAAGCAATGTCTTGAAACTCATGGTTTGGCTATTAGAATAAAACTGCATATACATTATTTCATTTAAATACAAATCGATTTTTGGTCATTTTGCATGTTAAAATTTTATGCCAAAAAAACCAACATCATCATTTGGCAAATCTTTCGACTTCCATAACTTCGGCAAAAATGGCCCGATTTTCAAAAGCAATGTCTTGAAACTCATGGTTTGGCTATTAGAATAAAACTGCATTTACATAATTTCATTTATATACAATTCGATTTTTGGTCATTTTGCATGTTAAAATTTTATGCCAAAAAAAACAACATCATCATTTGGCAAATCTTTCGACTTCCATAACTTCGGCAAAAATGGCCCGATTTTCAAAAGCAATGTCTTGAAACTCATGGTTTGGCTATTAGAATAAAACTGCATTTACATAATTTCATTTATATACAATTCGATTTTTGGTCATTTTGCATGTTAAAATTTTATGCCAAAAAAATCGACATCATCATTTGGCAAATCTTTCGACTTCCATAACTTCGGCAAATCTGACCCGATTTTCAAAAGCAATGCCTTAAAACTCATGGTTTGGCATCAAGAATAAAACTGCATTTACATAATTTCATTTAAATACAATTCGATTTTTGGTCATTTTCCATGTTAAAATTTTATGCCAAAAAAACCAACATCATCATTTGGCAAATCTTTCGACTTCCATAACTTCGGCAAAAATGGCCCGATTTTCAAAAGCAATGTCTTGAAACTCATGGTTTGGCTATTAGAATAAAACTGCATTTACATAATTTCATTTGTATACAATTCGATTTTTGGTCATTTTGCATGTTAAAATTTTATGCCAAAAAAACCAACATCATCATTTGGCAAATCTTTCGACTTCCATAACTTCGGCAAAAATGGCCCGATTTTCAAAAGCAATGTCTTGAAACTCATGGTTTGGCTATTAGAATAAAACTGCATTTACATAATTTCATTTATATACAATTCGATTTTTGGTCATTTTGCATGTTAAAATTGTATGCCAAAAAAACCAACATCATCATTTGGCAAATCTTTCGACTTCCATAACTTCGGCAAAAATGGCCCGATTTTCAAAAGCAATATCTTGAAACTCATGGTTTGGCTATTAGAATAAAACTGCATTTACATAATTTCATTTGTATACAATTCGATTTTTGGTCATTTTGCATGTTAAAATTTTATGCCAAAAAAACCAACATCATCATTTGGCAAATCTTTCGACTTCCATAACTTCGGCAAAAATGGCCCGATTTTCAAAAGCAATGTCTTGAAACTCATGGTTTGGCTATTAGAATAAAACTGCATTTACATTATTTCATTTGAATACAATTCGATTTTTGGTCATTTTGCATGTTAAAATTTTATGCCAAAAAAACCAACATCATCATTTGGCAAATCTTTCGACTTCCATAGCTTCGGCAAAAATGGCCCGATTTTCAAAAGCAATGTCTTGAAACTCATGGTTTGGCTATTAGAATAAAACTGCATTTACATTATTTCATTTAAATACAATTCGATTTTTGGTCATTTTGCATGTTAAAATTTTATGCCAAAAAAACCAACATCATCATTTGGCAAATCTTTCGACTTCCATAACTTCGGCAAATCTGACCCGATTTTCAAAAGCAATGTCTTGAAACTCATGGTTTGGCTATTAGAATAAAACTGCATTTACATAATTTCATTTAAATACAATTCGATTTTGGTCATTTTGCATGTTAAAATTTTATGCCAAAAAAACCAACATCATCATTTGGCAAATCTTTCGACTTCCATAACTTCGGCAAATCTGACCCGATTTTCAAAAGCAATGTCTTGAAACTCATGGTTTGGCTATTAGAATAAAACTGCATTTACATAATTTCATTTATATACAATTCGATTTTTGGTCATTTTGCATGTTAAAATTTTATGCCAAAAAAACCAACATCATCATTTGGCAAATCTTTCGACTTCTATAACTTCGGCAAAAATGGCCCGATTTTCAAAAGCAATGTCTTGAAAGTCATGGTTTGGCTATTAGAATAAAACTGCATTTACATAATTTCATTTATGTACAATTCGATTTTTGGTCATTTTGCATGTTAAAATTTTATGCCAAAAAAACCAACATCATCATTTGGCAAATCTTTCGACTTCCATAACTTCGGCAAAAATGGCGCGATTTTCAAAAACAATGTCTTGAAACTCATGGTTAGGCTATTAAAATAAAACTGCATTTAAATCATTTCATTTAAATGAAATTCGATTTTTGGTCAAACTTCATGTTCAATTTTTATACCAAAAAATCGACATCAACATTTGGCAAATCGTTCGACTTCGATAGCTTCGTCAAAACTGAACCGATTTTCAAAAGCAATGTCTTAAAAGTCATGGTTTGGTATAATAAAAATATATAATTTCATTTAAATGAATTTCGATTTTCGGTCAAACTTCAGATTAAAATTGTAGAATTTTTCGACTTTCATAACTTTGTCAAAACTGACTCGATAGCATCGATAGTATAACTTATCCAAATTTTTTGTACTCGATTTAAATTGGTTCTCATTAAAAGCTGCGACTGAGCTTACGCCAAACTAACTTGCAGCGCAGTTTCTTTAATTCTTGGAAATAACCTGAACATAATGAGAAATTATCTATCTTATTATACTATCAATATATGATACGATATAATATTAATGAATGTAGCCAGATTACATGCAAGCTTACAACACTTACACTAATACATTGACAAAAACACCGATTTGATCTTACTTCTTGCGTAAGATTCTTTGTATGTATTTGAAACAAGATTTGTACCCCCCGAGCCTAAAGATGTTTACACATTAACAACAACAAAAGAATACAAAAACAAGCTTACAAAACGTTATGCTTAGCCTCAAAGTCCCCCTCAAAGCTTGTGCTCAGTTCCGGATCGGCCCGGTCAAGTCAAGTCGGGCCAAATGGTCCCCAGCTTCAGAACCCAGGCGAATGAAAGTCAAACTTAGGCGCGGCAGCTTGATTTTAGCATTTTTTTTACCGTTTTTCGGTCGCTTGCCACATAAATCTGCTGTATATTTTATGCAGGCAACAAAAGCCTTGAGTTGGCAACCGGGCGCCCGCGTATGACACAATCTTGCAATTTTGCATTTTTTTGATGGTTTGGTTTTTTCTTCTTTTTTATTTTGTATGTTGGTTGTGCGCATTTCAGATTAATTAATAAGCGATTTTATGACTGAGCTTTAACAGCGCCTCTTTGTTGCTGGTGAAATTAAGTCTGGCGACTCGTGTTTCGAAAAACCAGTGGCCATTCAGTGAAACAGCTTGTTGCCGGCATTTTTTTAATATGGGTAAATTTGTTTTGTTTTTATTTTAACTATCATTTAATTTGGTCTATGCGACAAGCGCCTCATCAACAACGACATTGTTCGCGCCTTTGTCGATGACTATAATCTTTGCATAAGCCTCATGTATTTTGCTCGACATGAAAAAGTGTGTGTGGAACATTGTCTGGAACATGCAATTTTCCAATTTACTTAATTGCTTCAATTTTTTTTTTTTTTTTTTTTTTTTTTTTTTTTTGAACAGGCAAAATTAGCAGTTTTATTGTATGGTTAACTGTGCATCATGGGAATAAAATTGCAGTGCTAACAAAAAACTTTTGTATTACTCTTGAATAATTAAACAGTTTAAATTACGTCATAAATAAATCAGAATGAAATTAGAAAGAAATCCATAATGATTAACACAAAATTTAAAAATAAATCCATATAAAATCCTCGTGTTTTTTTTAAACGAATTTGCATGCAACAGTGGCAACTCCCACTTTTTCGCCTTGGCAAGAAACAGACACTCAAACGTTACACCTCACATTTTAAGCATTTCGTGGGGGTGTTTCATTTATGACAACTATTAACGAAAAATACATAGCAAATTTACATAGTATTTCTGGCGAGTGGAGCTGTAATAGCATACACACAGCCGTACAAACGCATGTGAGCATTCTGCTGTAGATTTTGTACGTATGTATGTATATATGCCAACACCCACACGTTAACCTTCTTTTTGCGTCAATTTAAACGACTTAATTAGCCATGAAGGCCTACAAGTGGTAGGCACTGCTTGAATGACTGAATGACTTGCCTGTAATACCCTTTAATGCATACAAAATAAAATTACAACCAAGGATGTTGAAAAGCAGATGTTTAAATTACCATATTTTAATGATATCGAAATATATTTACAATCCCACAATTTTACAACATGTCGCTTGCACAATTAACAGAAAGAAGTAAAATGAAAAGAATTTGCCGTTGGCATTTCATGTAGCAAGTATACGAAAGCCTTTGCCTCATCACTTGCACACAACAGTTTGTCGCTATAATTAATTAAAAACATTTTATCAGCAGTTTTTTACACAAAGACAATTTTAATGCCAAAAGCGAAGAGCCCTGTATCGATATATCGACGAATTTTTCGTAAATCTTGTGTAAATGTGTTCTCAAGTATGCCAATTTGTTGGCACTTTTGAATGTGTTGCATCAAATACAGCAATTGTTTTTTATTTAATACAATATCGTTTAACATTTTACATACAAAAAACACTCAGAGTCATTCAAGTGGCGCGGGGCACTTGAAGTTGCCCGATTCGAAATTAATGTGCATCTTAAATTAATTATGCGCTGAAAATAAAAATACGAGTGGCAAACAAGGGGCACAAGAAAGCCGCTGCATAAGAATACTTTGAGAAAAAAATGTTTTAACACTTTAAGCAGGCGACAAGCCGATAAGCAGCTACAAAACAGCAGCAGCAGCAGCAGCAACAACAACACCACAAATCCGGAATCAAAATAAGGCAACGCATTGCCAACAATTTATTAAAAAAAAGTTGAATGCCATCTGCTCAGTATGTTCGTGTGTGTGTGTGTGTGTGTGAGTTTATCGCGATCTGGCTGGACGATGTCTTGGACTGGTCATTTACTTAAATGAGTTGGCATGAGTATGCATGTTGGCAACAACAACAGCAACAACACCAACGAAAACAACAAGCGGATTACATGTAAGCTTAACACGGGATGCAAGGCGCTATATGCGCCGTGGGAGGGTTCGAGGGTGGAGTGGCAGGGAGGAACAAGAGGCGACTTTTGTGGGTGTGGCATGCGTTTAAAATGGCAGCCGGTAAAAGTCAAACAAGAAACTTCCAAGCGGATTAAATTTAATTTTATGACTTTCGTTTACTTTGTTATTGCTGTCTAAAGTGCACTGTACTTGCGCGAATCTTGTTAATATTGTATGTGTATGTTTGTGTGTGTGTGTGTGTGTGTGAGTGCGTTGCCTGTCATAATAAAAAAGTTTTAATTTGCGCATAGCTGTGACATTTGTGGCTAATATGCGTGTGAGCGAGACGAAAAGCTTTATAGATAGAAACGAGAGAGAGGGCAATCTTTGTTGCATGCAACAAGCTGTAAACAACCAATTTTGTACATGCCGGCCGGTCTATGCCATAAACCTAACAGATGGCAACTATTAGTCGCGACTGCATTTGCTGCTTGCCGCTTGCCAAATTTGGCCCGAATTCAGCATCGTTTCGAGCCAGACAATTTGGCATTTTATGCAACAGCAGACAAACAGCAACTGTCATCGGAATTTTGTCATAAGCTTAGATACGACTTGAGTGTTGTTGTTTGCCATAGAGTCGTGTTCAGTTCATCAAAAAAAATGACAGGCACTCCAAATTGGTCACAGCTAAAGTTGTTTTCGCTGTTTAAAGGCTAATTAAAGTGGAAACAATGACCTTTCGTTGTATAAATAAGTCAAAAACAATTTGAGTTGAGGCAGCAAACAGCATTCAGGCCAAGTAGGTGGGGCATCAATTAAATACTGGCCAAATACGGTGAACTCTGTTTAATCTTTCTAAAGCAAACAACAACTGCAGCTCGCAGCAGATCGATTTGAGAATACTCAGAGAGTTTTAGCCTAACCAGCCGATTTATTAAGAACGTTTTAATGTTCAGCTGAACAGCAGATAAGTACCTGTTATTAAAGATAATCAACTAATATATATGATTAATTATGTATGATATCTTGCTGAGAGCTATATCATTTCTACTTTTAACTGAAATCAACCCACATGTGGAGCTGATCTCAGCCAGCATGTTTTGCTTTAATCAGCTGCTTGTTGATCTCAAACAACCTGCATGCTAACTACGAAAAGGAAGACAAGTCAGCTGCTGCATTTGAATCACGCTCATTGCAAAAGCCAACACCAGTTTCGAATTGCAGTGAAAAGCGACACACACACACACACACGCACATCAAAGTCAATGCCACAGAGCAGCCGCAGATCATTAATCAACGCCTGGACAAAACAAAACAAAGAAAGCAAACAAGTCAAGTGGCGACACTTCCTCCACACACTCTTACTACAGCCCACCAACCCCAACCTCCCCTCTTACATTCCCACACATAGATGACGCCGCTTCATTTAAAAGGAACAACTAATTACGCGTTAATTTTCTGCTTAGTCGCCGCCGCGACTGCAGTCCAAGGCGTCTACCATCTTTTCACCACTGCCATCTTCTCTGCCATTGCTACTGGAATTTTTGCCGCACTCCTCCAGGCCAGTTCAGTGATTCACTTGTCAATTTCGTAAATTATTACCTCATGCCTCGTGCGATAAAAGTGAGGAAAATGCATTGCCCCAAGCAGTCGCAGAGTCGGGGAGTTGAAGAGTTGAGTGTTTGGCAACAGCAGCAAAGTGAATCAAGTTAATTGCTGTTAATTTCATCATGGCACATTGGTAACAAGGAAGGTCGCCAACGATGCAACGCCAACAACGACCAACAACCAGCCAACAAAGTCTGAAATCAAATAAAATGCGTAAATTGCCTTGTGTCCCGTCTGGCAATGGAGTCATGACAATGGCAAATGCGTCGCCAAGTTAAGTGCACTTCTTAAGAATGTTTGTAAGGGCTTGGCAATGGCAGGGGCTAAGGCTAATGCCGAGTGGCATCTCTTTGCTCTCCTGAAATCAGAGTAGCCGCAAACCTACTTCCCAAAGTTTAATATATCAATGTCAAGCTGCAAAACTGCTGGTCTACACAAAGCTATAAATTTATGTGACTTTAAATGAAAAACAGATCACTTTATAAATAAACTTAACTAGCAACTTAGTTTTTTAGACAAACAATTCGAAAAAAATAAAAATAATAAATAGATCCAACAACTTCTTGTTGTCGTATTCTCAATTTGGAGGCCTTGCCATGCAATTTTCGATTGATTTTATGCCTTGCAATTTGCCTCAACCCACATTTGAAACTCATATCCAATCAGGCACTTTAATAACCACACAGCTAGGCACACAACAGTAACAAATTACGAACACAAGCCGCAATTATTTGCCACTCATTGAAATTGTACCATACAACAAACAGTGACGACGCCAATAAACTTTTGAGTTGGGGTTACTTGTGGCGAGGGTTTGGGGGGGGAACTAGTGCAGTATTTTATATCTTGCAATAACAAATTGTGCGCTGCTAAAAGCCGCTTAACCTTGAGCTGCAAAAAAGTGAATAAAACCAAACGAAACGCTACGATACGAAACGAAACCAAAGCAACGCTTAATAATAAAGTCAATTTTGAAAATCCGCTCACGAAAACAATTGCAAATGTCATTAAATAAACCCGAATTGAAATGGCTACAAAAACATCGTCGCTTCGCCGAGCTGCATTCAAAACTAGCCTCAAAGTTATGCATGGCAAAATAGTCTAAGCGGAAATCGCGCCACTAAACACAAAATTGACGACAAGGACAAATGACAAGTTTCAAAACTAAAGATCTCTGTACAAAACAAAGCACAGCATCCCAAATGGAGCAACCGCATTAGCTGACCCGGTCAGTGTTCGGGCTGAGACGCATTCATCTATTGCACACACACACACACATACACACACACACACATACTGCCGATTAATTTGTTTTATGATTTTACGACTTGGCACAGCCCACTAGCAGCAAAAACAAAAACAACAGTAACTGCAATTGTTGGCTATGATGGTAGATGGTGGTGGTGGTGTGTTAGGGGTCAGGGGAGCGAGGGCGGGTGGGGCGGGCGGATATGTTAGCAAGCAAGTAAAAATTTGTACTTAGCCAGCAGCGAAAATGGCAGTAAAATGGTTCTCCTATTCTTCATCATCTTTAAGTATGTGGCACGAATCAACGATGATGATGATGATGACGACGAACAAACTTAAACTTAAACGTTGCAAAGGCAAAGCCAAAACCAAAGCTATAGCAAAAGACAGAGCCAAAAGGAGCTGGCTAGAGCTCCGTTTGGTCGTCGGTTTGTGCCATTAGAAACGCCCCTTAATGGGTAGTTAACCGCCTTAAAATGTTGCGACGACGGCAGCAGCAGCAGCCACCACCACCACAACAAAACAACAACACCAACAATAGCAATAATAATAACAACAACGAGCAACAACTTCAAGAAGAAGAAAAAAAATCGCAATAAAAATCGGTTAATAATGTTTTTCACAACGCCATTCAAATGCTGACCAGTAACATTGTTGGCCACCATATTATGACCCAAAATATAGGTTAGCTGCACTTTAAGACGCCGAGGGAACCAACTCTTCAACCTCTCTCTTGCCGTTGCCATTGCCTTTAATGCTGATGATCAGCAAACTTCATTATTATCATGCTCAAAAAGTCGTCGCTGCTGCTGCTGCTGCTGCTGCTGCTGCCTCACAGAGCAAACGCAACGTTTAACCTCTGATCGAAGAGGCAGTAACATTGAAGCAGGCAGTGAAACTGCAAGACTTGACCAAATACAATCAAGCGAGGCGGGACAAGGTGGGGCAAGTTAAGAAGGGGCCAGTCCAGGCTTGGTCAGGAGATTTAAAGTCGAAAGCAAAGGCGGAAAATGCCAAGTGGCGGCCAGCAGCAAACTGCAACAAAACTACAAACGATATAAAGGTGCACGACGTTTCGAGACGGTTGCTAATACAGTGAAGCCATTGTAAAAAGCCATTCAATGCTACAAGCGGAAAGTGCCATTAAAGCAATAGACAGTTGAGCTATAAATGAGTCCAATGTGCCAAGGCGACAGGGCCATAATGACTAATTGCAGGCAAATGAAAATATTTGTTTATTTTCTTTTTTTAAAAAGTTTGATTTATTGCATTTAGCCAATTCAATTGATAACGCTCTAAACTTTCATTTGTCCCAAAAGTGCTATTAAGTGTTGAAAAACACTTCTATAGCTTTCGACACTGAACTTCGCAGCATGAAGATTAATCTGCCGATTAAGTGTAAAAAAAAGCTAATAGTTTTACTAGTATTTCTAAATTTAACTCATGGACTCATGCTCTACTTAATGCTTATGCATGGATTTCTCAACAATATACCAAGCCATATTCAAAGAGTTACGAACATCATAAACAACAACAACAACAATTGCACCTTGTGTAGACTTAGACAGTTAATGTAATTTGTAGTGAAATTTTCAACGCTTCGGTTTTTGTTTCTGGCATTGGGAGGCTAGCGCAAAACATTTGGAAAATGGTTTTAAATTGCAACAGCTGAGGTGGAGAGGTGGAGCTGCTGCCAAAGTAGCAAAAGCATCAAGAACAGCAACAACAGGCTAAACAAAAAAACAACAATGTTTGCCTCTAACCAGCTACAGGTATGTAGAAGAGAGGCAAACGAGGCAAGCGAAATCTAAATGTGTTTTTCACGGTTAGGTTTTTAGGCCAACGTAACCATACAAGTACCAAGTAATTTCTGTTATCTTTCGCTCATCATTTTATTGCCGTCATGGCAAACTCTGAACTGGTTGGCTTTAACGTTGCAGCTGAGTTGAGCTGAGCCGAAGCTGAGCGGAGTTGAGCCTAGCTACCAATTATTGTGCTGCTTACAAGTCTGAGAATATGAGCTGCAATCCGCATGAGAATGGCGGACCAAAAGCCAGCTCTAGTTTTCAAAACAACCAACAATGGGAAACTACTACTATATTAAAGAAGAGCTCGAAAAGTTTAAGTATGAGAAAGATCTGTGACTACTACAGTCAAACGTTTTAAAGACAGACGTTCTTTAAAATTATATCGATTTTCTTCTATTTAAAATGTATCCCAAAGCAAATATAATTTCTATTATATTTTTTCATAACAAGCTGCTTAAATATTCCTATTTTTTTATTTTGCTTAAATTGAAAACATCAATCAAAATCATTCAGCCTGAGAAACTCAAGATAAAATTTACAAAGATATTGATAGTCTATCTACTTAGGATGTGATGGCTGACTGAAAAGAATGACTTTTTTGTCTGTTTTTATCAATTTCAACATTTTGTATATTGTTGTTTATCTCGTTGATACTGCTGCTGCTGCTGCTGTTGTGGCTGCCTTTTTCTTGGTGCTAACAAATTGATATCTCTAACATGATATTTTCTATGATTTTTCCCCGCAGCTCGCAACTATGTATGTATTTACACAATGTGCAAGCACCCATAGACATACATATCTATAAAGTAACTACATACATACGTACGTACAATACGGACATTATAACAATTGTATGCCGAGGGTGAGGAGTGACAACATCAACAACAACAACAATTTAAAATCCAGCATATGCTTGCAGTTTGTATCCGTGTCATTGTGTACGTAATAGTACGTATGCCCAGACGACTTTAGCTGCATATCAATGTAGCTTCAGCATGATTGTTGCTGTGACTGTTTGCTGTTTGCTGTTGGTTCTACGAAAATCATTAATAATGCGACCGATGATGATGATGATGATGATGATAATGATACTGCTGACGCTCTATTGAGTGTTGATATCATTTGCAGAATTATAATTTCTGTGAGAGCTGACTTTGTAAATGAAAGAATTCGAAGGGGGTGCTTTCTGCCGCGCATCGCTGCGTGCAACATATTTTTTTTTTTTTAGTAATTCAGTCGCCACTGTTTATTGCATTCTATACATGCGTGTGCTTGTTTTTTGTTTTTTCTATATTTAATTATATTAAATTGACATTGAGGCAGAACAAATTGCAAACAAGCTTCTAATGATTGGTTGCATGCTTCTTTGCTTGCTAACAATGTGCAAAATGCTTTTTGTGTTAACAATTAGTCTTCACATTGTGTTTGTTCGTTTGTTTGTTTGTTAGTGTTGCTTAAGCTGATCTCTTGACGGTGTCGTTTTGTTAGTGTTTTTTGTTTTAGTATTGCCAACTATTAGACAAGGCCATTCGCATTGTTTTCATAAGGTTGAGGAAGTAGTCACATAACTCAAAATCGCTGACATTGTGGCTGCATATTGGATTTAATTAACTTTTGCGGTTTCAAACGAAATTGTTCTTTAGCAACAACAACAATAAAAATGCCAACAACATTTTTAGCGAAATAGAGTTAGCATCTAATTAAGAACTGAGCCCGTTGAATAAATCAAAATTGCGTTTTGATTTTTTTATTGCGTTCATTCAGTATTTATGTGAAATATTGACCTTTGTATGCAAAATTAATGTGACAAATGTGCATGCATTAAACGCATTTGTTGCTAAGTAATTTATACAAATTCAGACAACGTAATCAATAAATAAATTTTCTATTTACGCAACAGTCCAGTCTGTCTCTCTCTCTCTTTCCCTCTCTCTCTGTGTCGCTCTCTCTTTCTCAACATCCCCTTGTTGCTGGCATATGGCAACATAACGGGCCAAGCGGCTGACAAGCAGCTTGTCATGAATACGATAATACAAGCATACAGTTATATGTGCATATATGCATACACATATATTTAAACTGCACTCACACACACACTATGTTGCATGTAGAGAGCGCAAATAAAATACGTGAGTATGAATAAAAAAGTCTATACACATATATATATATTTTTTTTCTTTTTCATTTTGCATTTTAATTTATGCAAATAAATTTCCACTTTGCACAGAAATCAAAATGAATTAAGTGCGAGTGATAGAAATGTTGTTGCATATGCGTGTGCATGGGTGTGTGTCTGTGCGTGCGTGTGTGTGTGAACGTACCGTTTTTTGTGCTACTTTGAACAAGTTGAGTTTTTGTTTTTTTTTTTTTGCCGTCGTGTTTTCGATTTTTAAAGCAATTTTTATTCGCTTTTGGCCGGCCGGCATCAAAACTAGCTGCGTGTTGACATCGTCGTTGTTGGAGGAGGTGATGAATAAGGAGGGATTTGAGAAGGGGAAGGTGCGGTTAAATTGAGGTGGCGGCGAAGGCGTCGCGAGACTTGGCAAGTGCGTGTGCAACAGTGCAACCGCATGGCAAAACTTGTTTGGCGACGCCTCAAAGTAGTCCAAGGTGCGTGAAATATATATTTTTTGAAGAGCTGTTCGCTTGTCTCCACGCCTCTGTGAAACTATTTGGATGCCATTGGCCTCCTCTGCGTGTGCACTCTGCTGAGTTTTCACTATTTTCCTCAATTTGGCGATTGACAATTTTCCAATTACACATGTCGCAAGCTGAACTTTCATTACATTTATTTTGAGTATGATCAAATGCCATGGATTACTTGAATGAGCAGCTCTGCAATAGGGCACGTTAGCTGGCCTAGTGGAACCTAGCCCTTGAACGTGCCACCGTTGGTACGTTGTAGTTGCAGCCCATATGCCACACGAGAAAATTGCGTAAATTAACATAAATTACACAGCTAAGTGGAAGTTGCAAGGCGAGTACGCAATCGCCTTGAAAAATGTGCAGCGGAAATTTAAGCGTAATTTGCTGACCAGGCTGCAGGCTGCAGGCATAAGGCAGCAAGCGGCAGGACCTCAACACCCTTGGCAAAGCCCGGCCAGTCCCGCTAATTAAGTGGAAATTTATGATATGAAATTACACTTTGCTTCACTTGGCCACTTGGGCTCAAGCTTTACGAGTAAAATATTATTTTAACGTACACGCGGGGCAGCCTTCCCCTGTCCACCGCACTTGAATGCATTTTGCTTGGCGATTGCCAATTTTCCATGCAATTTAAATAAAATTGAATTAAATGCCAGCTGCAATTTGTGTGCAGCACACACACACATATACACACATTCATATATGTAAGTGTCCTGTGTCAAGTCAATTATTGTGATTTTAGAAACACTGAAGGAATTATGCAGGAGAAATATGACCGCAAGTTTAATTTAAGCTTAACTCAGTTTAAGGTGCACACAAATTGAAAAGCAATTTTCATGGTATTTTACAAGCAAATTAAAGTTAGGCAAAGTCCTGGTTTGCTAGCTTACTTCCGTTAGAAGATTGAGAAATTTGATTTACAAAAAAAAAACTCACTTGAAAGTTGAAATTATTTTGTAGTTATTAAGTCCTCAAACTGATGTTTATCAAATTACATAGATTATTTAATAAAGAACTTTTATTCAGCTTTAATTCACTTTGTTTTATTATGAACAATGTTTGCTTATATAGCATCCGAAGGAAAAAAAAATAGCTGTTGTTAATCTCGTTATTCGACAACGAAAAGCTTTTTAAATCACAGGATTTTTTATTTTCAATCAGTACCTGCAGTACATGTACATAGTACACTTTTATTGGTATTTTGATCAGCTTTTGGGTTGTGTAAACAGTGAGTTTAAAATAAAAATGCAATTCTGGCAACATGATTAAAATCGCCCGCAAAACAGTCGACAGTTGCATATTTGCAGCACACGTAGTATTGAAAAATAAGACAAATATGCTTTGTAATTAAGTTGCAGCTTAATGGACGAATGCTTTTAATATCCTTGGATTAAAGTAGGCTATATACAACAACGGCTACAGCACCGGGTAAAATTCCGAAATTTCAATATCAATGAAGCGAATACGTTACGTCCGCAAAACTTAATTAACATTCGATACGATTCGCTCGTGTTGCATGTGTTGCAATGCTGATAAGTAAAACTGGATTATCCCGACTGTCATAATTTAAGTGAACCAGCATTGTCCTTTCCAGCGCCCAAGGCAACAGCAGTGTCACAGATAACAATGTGGTTCATCGTACTTTAGATTAATTATTAGCATAACTGAACAAAAAAACATGTAGCTAACGGACCATTTAATTATTCTAGTGTATAAACATTGTACACCAATCTAGCTGCTATGCAAACATACTAAAACAATTTTCAATTGGTCATTTGTGAATGTGTCGATTGGCTACTTAATTGAATTTGATTTTTAGAGCAATTTGCATATGGTGTTTATAACTCATTCAAATGGCAACGGCAGGCAGGCAGGCAGGCAGGCAGCGAAATCAATCTGCTTAGCATTTAAACAAGGCCTTTGGGCCTATCGAATGGCAAATGACGGTAACTGGTTTGGCCCACCAGCCAAACACGTTGTAAGTTACAAAAAATGAATTACAGTTTGCTGCAAACCAGTTTGTGGCTCAAATTAATAATAGAAATATGTGGCACAAGAGGCTGCAAAACAGAAAAAGACAACAAAAAATAAATAAATATATAAAGCGACTACAAAAACTACACAGAAACAAAAATCGTTTGCCATGTGGGCTATTCATGGGTCTAAAAATACGCCACAGCCCATGCAGCTAACATATTCTCAATGACAACGCGGCGTATACTCAATGTGCATTCTACGATACAAGTAAATTCTTATTTATGCTCGTATTGGTCGCCGGCTGGATAGCAAGTGAATGGACTAACTGTTCAAATTGAGTAATATACGAAAATTGTTTCGTATAATGAAAAAAGACGCCGCTTTTCCGACCAACTGTTTTTGTGCATATGTGTGTTGTGTGTGTGTGTGTGTGTGTGTGTGTGTGTGTGTATGGGTGTGCGGCAAGTGAATTTTCAACTTTTACTAATACAAACAGCAACCATCGCTTACAAAATATGTGGTATTATTTTGATTAAATTATGTGCCGCAAATGCTGTTGCCGCTGCGGCTGCTGCTGCTGCTGCTGATGCCGCCCCCGCTTACCATTCCTTTTAGTAATGATTACAGCACATTTTGCAGTTGGCCTCGTGGCGCCGGCAATTGCACAACAACAAAAACAACTACAACAGCTAGGCTCAAAAAATTGAAAGTGAACTTGCGACTTTCATTTTTGGTCTTTATTTTTTTTATACTTTTAAGCCGCTTTGTTATTTTCATGTCAACTTTATTTAGCTTAATTTACCTTGGCTGTTGAGCCAACGATATACCGAAGGGCAAAAGCAACAACAATGTTACGAAAAAACAACAACAGCAACAAGGCGCATCGGTATTTCCATAAAGCAACAAAACTCATTTGTATGTATGATTATACATTTTCTATGATATTCGTGCAAGTGAAAGTCAAAATTTGATAATTTGTTATTTGAAAATAATCAACATTGGATATTTAGGTATTATGTGTAATGTTTCAAGTTCGTTGAATCAAATTATGTTCGCGGAAGTAGCAAAATGTGAATGTTCAATGATTTGATATCAATTCAAGTGTCGTGAGTGGAAATCAGAAATCAGCCGTATTTTCGAAAGGAGACAAAATTTCAAAGTTTGTCAGACTTACAACAAATTATATGCTTTGCAATCTGGCGAATTTAGGTTTTAGTCAACCACGTTCATAACTTTGGTATATTATTTTTAATTACATAAACAAATTCACACTAATTTCGTTGCCTTTTGCTACAGAATGTTATTTGCGGAGTAACACAATCCTTATTAAATTTTTAATGCAACAGATAACGCTGGTGGGTAACAACCCAAATGAGTGGAATAAGAAACAAAAAAAACAGAGTGCAACCCAAGCTTGTATGCAAATTAGTAAAAAAAAAAAAAATTACTGAGTTTATTAACCGGAAGTCGGAAGCACAACAAATGTACCTGAATTATGATGTTTATAGTTGTTGTTGTGTGTGAGTTTTTCTCGCTACCAGTTTTCCTGGCAGCGGCCAACGGGAATCCGATTGCGAACCCAAACGCGAACGCCAACGCCAACTCGAGTTCACATTCTCGTTGCTGTTCTGGATGAGTGCGCGGTAAGTGCGTTACCCGCATGCAAGCGACCCAAAAAGGGTAAGGTAAGCCAGGTAAAGAGAGGGTAAGGGGCGGATTGTGTTGCCCAGCAGGGGCAAGTCACTAAGTCAGTGGTTTTGTTGTCGCTGTGGCAGTGTGGTTGTGGCTGTGGTTGTGGTTGTCGCCAGTGAGTGCTGCTGTGAAAAGTACCGTTTCGATTTTTGTGGCAAGTCGGTCGGGCGTTCCTTGCATGAACAAACGTATTGTTGTTGTTCAGCTCATTTCAAATAAATTACCATAAAAATATACACCAACCAAGAATGCAACGCTCGCGAGAAATATGCGGAAATCTATGTATGACACTTTGAACCCAACTTCAGACCCGGACACGTAATGAGACAGCCGCGTTCCCAGCCCGGTAGCAGCGATACGGTGCGATATGAAACGAAATTATTGAGAAATGTCACGCAAATCTCTACAGCAACAACAACAACAATAGCATCGAGAAACAACGACGAAACAATGCGACATAAAATAGTCATAATCGTACTTAAAATATGTATGAAAATGAAATGTCAGACGATAAACGCGTGCAACAAAGCGAGTGCGTCTGAGTGCGGCTAACGGGGCGTATGAGAAATCATTGTGATTATTTGCTCTATGCGCATGAAATTATGCAACTCAATGCGTGTATATATTTCCATTATTTTGTATTCAAGCGGGTGTTGCAGCAACTGTAAACTTGCCGCTTAATGACACCTTTCCTTTATTCTTTGATAATTAAATGAATTAATCCTAGCGAAATCACTGCTTGTTACTTTAATAAAACTCTTTAAACTTAATCAATATGCGTTTGCAATTTTCCACTTAATTATGCACAAGTATTGAGATGCAATTGTGTTGTAGCTTACTGGGAGGTAGTACTATGACGTGGACTGGTTTGCAGCTCAATTTTCAGTTTATGCTTACCTGCAATATAAAAAAAAGAAAAAAATTCACTGAATTAATTAACGCAATATATATTTGCAAAATTGTGCATTGTTGCACTAGTAGTTCGAGTAAAATCTGCCTTGTATGGCTGCACATAATGTTTACACACGTTTATTATGCAAATTAATGTGGCAACCGCAGTGGCAACAAAAACAGAACACAATCAAATGCAGACTGCAACAGCAACAACAACAACTGACCATGAAACCATTGTTGGCAGCAATCAAATTCAAATTTGAAAACTTGCCTTAACTTTGGTGCTTTCAATTTTGGCTGCCAAGCCTCGTGTGTTAGCTGCCTGCCGGCTTTGCTGTCATAACAGCACCATGCAACTGGTTGAATAAAAAAAAAACATTACACATTTTTGCGGCGTTCTCAAAGTTTATAATTATGAATATTTGGTGTGTAAAGTTTTTTTATGTTTTTTTTTTTAGGCTTTTGCATTTAAGCCGTTTTACGTAATTAAATAAAAGGCAACAAGTGGAACCCCAAGCACAAGCTAAAGCTTATGGTCTTACCTCCCCCCTTGTTTGCTTACTTATCACGCTCAGTGCAGTCCATTGGCGTTGTGTCTGCATAATCATGAAGGCAATTAATTACAAATATTACAACAAGGTTTGAGCTTATGTTTTTAACTCCTCGCCGCATGTTGTCTGCCCGTTTAAATTCAACTAGCCCTGGCGCCACTCAACACACCAGGTTGCTGTGTGTGTGCAGCCAACAAAGGCTGCGACTTAACTCGCTTGCGGTTTTATTATGTTTGTCTACGCGGTGCAATTAACAGCTGCTGCACATTTCGTGCTGGCCACCTAGCATAATTAAATTTGCACTTTTCGCAGTTAACCTCAAAAAATAAAAAAATTGCTCACTAACATTTATTAGCTTGGCGAAATGTCAACAATGCCTTTAACTGCAGCTAAATGTCAGCTTTGTGGGCGTGGTTGATTGCATCTCACTAACCTTAAGTATCAGCTGGCAAATAGAGCGTCGCTTAAGGGAACAACCTTGTATAATAAACAATGCTCAATGGTACTTATACAGGTAGAAAAGGTCATGAAATGTGTTGATAGCAAAAAATAGTTTGTGTCTTTAACATTTTCTCAATACTCTACAAGCTCATCAACAACAATTTTTGAAGTAAATTGCGTATAAAAACGTTCTGTCTATAGAATATAAACTTAAATTTTTTTACAATCGTTACCCTAACGATTTTAATTACTAAGTGCACTGCAGTTTATTCTGGTGGTTAAATTTGAAGCTTCAAATTTTCTCCTTTTTTTTTTGTCGCATTTTGACATTTATTTTTATTGTTGACAGCGCTAAATTTTTTATAGTTCTCTATTACGTGTTAAATATTTGTTGCCTCTGTTCTTTTTAAGTATAAGTGATATACATATAATTTTTTGTCTTCGTTGCTTTGATGCGCTTATTATGTCACGTAATGGTTCGCCAAACATACGAACGTGCGAAACTTTCAGTTGCATATGCAGAGCCCATCAAAGCAGCGCAACGCGGCGTATAAGTAACGTGCAAGCGAAAAACAACGTTCTTAAAATTATATGATTTCGGTGCACGAAAAGAGCGCAGACATCCAGCTGACGCTTTATGTGATGCACAAAAAAAACAAAATCTACAAACTTAAGTAGATATTTAATTAACGTACTAATTTTTTACATGTTTCACAACGTCGGACAAATTGGATGTCCCTTAGGCGACGTGCTGTGTGTTTTGGAATGGTTTTTCTTGGTGCACCATATGAATGCATCGCCTGGAATTTGGTATCACAATTCTTTGCTTTATTGACACGAACACAGCTGGTTATCCTTTGAAATGAGCAGCTCAACAGGATGCGGACACAGAGAGAGGCCTGGCAGTCGATAGTCTGTCTGTATATGATTTTTGGCGTATGAGCTGGCCAACCAGTTTCTACCCAGCTGCATTTAAGCCTGCCCAAAATGAAAAGCCCAGTAGCTGTCATTATGATTTATGCGCTACCTGCTGGTTCGCATTGTTAAAAGTGCGTGTGCACAGAAGTTTTACTTCTTTTTTGCTGGTTTGCCTGACTTTTGACGAGAAAAAGAGAGAGGGAGAGTGAGAGAGAGAATATTGACGGTGAGTCATTGATTTGATCTGACAATTATGTCATGAGTTTGCCAGGAGCATTGCCATCAATTTGCAATACTTAGATTGAGAGATGCAACGGCGCAATTCAATTTCCCACATCAAACATCAGACCCACCACTTATTCGCCCGCTGTGGCTTTTGAATATACTTATATTTATGGCTAGAGATTCGCGCTTTGAGATTGGCCTAACATGTTTATACTTAGCTTGGAGAGGTGAGTAATTTGTTTCTGTTGTCTTATAAGACCGGCCAGATCAGATAAATATATATATATAAGCGATTGATTCATGGCGGCCCCGCTATCTTAAAACATTCATTTGTACTTATCTAGCAGCGTGTAGTATTAATGATGCCTCTTAAATAAATTGGTCGTGTGTTAACGGGTATCCTGTCAATTGGGTGCCTGGTTGGGTGCAGCACCTACATTTTGAGACTAAATTGGGTTACGGCCATTAAAGAAAGAAACAGTTAAGTTTAAAGTTGAAAATTAAGCTCTTTTGCGCTGCAGGCAAGCGAAATAACAAATGATTTGTGTTGAATTTATGGAAGAGCTACTCAAAAAGAATGCTGTAGTCTGGAGTGATTCATTAAGAACACAAAAGGATGTGAAACTCTCTTACAGCTCAACGAAACCTTACTCTAAATCACTTCTGTAGTACTTTAAATAATTAATTATCCGCAGCTTGTAAATAAATTTTTTGTTTATGTTAATAGCTAATCCTTTGAAAATGTATATAGCTGTCAAAATCAGAGCATTCTTTGCGCAACAACAACTGCAGTAAAAAGTTAATAAGTTAATTAGGTAAGTTTAATTAGGTCTGCCTTGATGGCATTTGGCTGCAATCCCAATTGCAACTGCAAAATAACTCAATTAGCCGTGCTACACCTGGAGCCGAGGATTTTTGTATGTGCTGCATGTTGAAGAATGTACGCGTTGTGCCCCACATCGCTGCGCGCCATACGCATACAAAATCAGAAATGAAGAGCTCCTTTTTGCCCATATGCTGCACTGTCAATGGGCAGCTGCCACGGCAGCCGTTTTGCCTGTTAAGGCTGACAAGTTTTTCTGACACTGCCTGATGTTTCAGTTGGCGCTGTTTGTCTGAGTTGTTCGCTTCAATTATTCAAATATCCAATGCGATATTATTTTGGCATTTTTGGACATTGTCATGGATTTTTTGTTGCTATTGCTATTGCTATAGCTATTGCTGTTGCATTGGCTATTATTGCCTGTAAAAGGAGCAGTGTTTTATGTTTGTTTTCGTTGTTTTCATTGTTGTTGTAGTGGTTATTCGAAACGCCAGCCTCGAAATGACAACGACAGCAGCAACAAGATCGAAATTTGCATTGTTCAACGCTTTGTGTGGTGTTTTGTGTGGTGTTGCTGCGTGCTTGGCCATACCTCTGACCCACTTGTTTGAAATTTCATTTCATTTCGTTGCATACCGTTTATGGAGAGCTCATGAATCAACGAGCTTATCTGCATACATACACACACACACACACACAGTGCGCTCCAGCTGCTAATCATATAAATTAAGGCCGTTGCATTTCTCATACATACATACATAAACATAAATACCTGCTTACATACATATGTACATGTATGTAGATATGCACATGAATGTATGCGGTTTGAGGCCCAAAAACAGAAAAAAAAAACCTCTGGCATATCTTTACTTTCAAATCGGTGGCGTCTTCACCGCGAAAGGGAAAAGCCCACTGTCGTCGTCCGAGTTGCCATTTGACCCACAAATTAAGCGTAATAACTTTCGAATTTCGAATTACATTGCATTCTGAGTTTCTCCTCCAATTACGAAATTTTTATTGTATTTTTGGGTCAACATTGCCTTGCAGCAAGTGCGAGCAGCTTGAGGTGAAGGTTGCCCTTTAACGACAATATCATGCAGTTTGTTTTATTACTTCTTCTTTTCTCTTGATTTTATTAATTTTTTTTTTTTTATGTCTTTTAACTTGCAAACTTTCCGCCTCAAATGTCGAATCATCCCGAAGATCTGAACCCTCAACCGGTTGTGGCACATAAATTTGGAGACTTGGCTTTGACTCACGTTTACCGTTAGAGGCGGCTGGCTATAAATCCGTATCTTATGCATTATAGTATACTATCGAGAAGCCTTAAATTAATGGCATACTCGTTTGTAAAAGCTCAAAGCTCACGAATCCAAATGACTCAAGAGACATAAATATTGCGTAAGGCGTACTTAAGGAATTTATTTTTGATTTAAGAAATTAAAACGTTGATAATGCCGATAATGCCACATTTATAAATATTTTCAAAACTGTTTATTGTGTAAACAACATTTAATCGATTATGTGAAGAAGGAAATATGAAAACCATGAGCACAAGCGCAAATGGAAAATGTAACAAAGCAATAAATAAATAAAAAAAAAAAAATGAATAAACCCTTAATTGTTATTGTTCATAATGAGCAGTTCAATAAAAATCAAATCAAATTGATATAATTGCGATTGAGAAACGGATGGCTTAATAATAAACAAAAACTTGTTTTAAAGAAAAACAACTTCATACTCGAAATTTAAGCACCTTATGAACAAACAAACAGAAATAACTACATATTGGTTTAAGCTTTGGAACAACACAAAACTTGTTGCACAACAAACGGACACAGATGGGTTGACAAACACACACAAACACACACGCTTGAGCATTTCCGTCTATGGAACGATACCCAAATATGCATATCACGCGCCTTGAGCTGCCATGGAACTTATCAGCGACATTTTCATCGCAACCAAAACAATAACAAAAATGTTTGTATATGTTAATGTATAGTTATAAACAAACCTTAAGACCGGCCATACGCAGTCGAACTTAAACCGAAATAATGAGCAATAGCCGAAGATCACGTTTTCCTATTAGCATTTGCAGTTTTGTGGCTTATGACCATTGTTTTGGCCACTGGACTGGGACTGGCTTTGTCTTTGGCAGCTGCGTTTCGGGCCATTTACCGTTAGGCTTTATCCATAATATGTGTGTATGACTGTGTCTGTGTCTGTATTTGTTGTGATAGTATCCCGCTGCAACTGAGCCCATCACGTGCGTAAAATCAATAAAAATCCAATTAAAATACGAAAAGTTTCATAATTACGCCAAACAGCTTCGACTTCGACTTCAACTTGCTTCTGAAGGGTCGGGCAGTTAGCGAGTCAATTGCGACGTTAGTAAAAAAGTGAAAAGCCCCGCAGGTCATAGAGAAAATGCCAACTGGAATTGTTATGCTGCCAAAATGCAGTACAATAAAACATGGGCAAGAAAATACAACTTGAAGCGCACTTTGTTGTAAGTTGCTGTTGCTGCTGCTGCTGCCGCTGCTGCTGTTGCTGACTTAACACGCAATTTTACTATTCTTTCTTGTTCTTTTTTGTGACTAACTTGTGCTGCTGTTGATTTTGCCATTGTTCTTGTTGTTTTCGTCATTTTTCAAAGCTGCCGAATGCAGTTAAAATGAGAATGGAAATGGAAATAGCTTGTTAACGACGTGCTTAAAAATCATTTCCCTAGTTGAGTTTCGCAATTTTTGCTCTTTTCGACACAAAACCAAAAAAATAAAACTCAACAAAAACCAAAGAAAAGGGAAAATTTAACAACGTCTTAAGACGTTTACGCTTATGGCATTTTAAGTGCCATCACCAGTTTTGAAAGCGTTGCGAAACCGTTTGTGAAATTGTTATAATTAAGCATCTTAGAAACTCTTTTGTTTGTGCGGGATGAAGTATGATTGAATTATGTTATACTAGTTGTTCTAAGCTGACTGCTTTAATTCTATTGAATTATTCTGAATAGTTTGGTTAAAAAATAATGAATTTTAACTTGAAAACTTTGCTGTTAACACACAGCTCTAATTAACTTTATTTCTTTTGACTCTTTGCTCATCTTTTCACTTAAGCAAAAAGCTTTTTAACTCACTGACATACAAAGAATATCTTGTTTGTGCAACAAAAA
Source organism: Scaptomyza flava (assembly GCA_030179655.1). NCBI lineage: Eukaryota > Metazoa > Arthropoda > Insecta > Diptera > Drosophilidae > Scaptomyza > Scaptomyza flava. Next base: position 475,786 of record JARNME010000012.1, read on the forward strand.
CGATAACAATTTGTTGGTAACTCGCTTAAAAGCATTGCCAGTCCATATACAGTATAATCTTATAAATTCTTGACCGCTAGTTGCTTGATGCTATTGATTAGCGGTATGCTTTGTAGTACCAGTATTTACTAAGTAACGGCGGATAAGCAGGAACCCTTTTGAAATTTAATATATTTTCAAACAAGCAGGCCATGAAAACAGTATCCGGTGACTGAAAAGGGGAGTTCACTAAGCGGAAGCAACTTGCAATCCTGCCACTGCCACTGCACCTGACAAGATGCGCCGAAGACAGGGCTGGCCAGGCTGTTGCAACAGTTGATAGCATGTCATAACAGCAGCAACTAGCTAAACGAAATGCGATACCAATTTTTAAGTAAGCACCAAGCTGGTGTTCCAGGTAAATAAACTTAATTCAATAAACGCGAAACAGCCAACTAATGCGCTGCTTTATTAATTAGTGGCAGCGACAAGATTCAAGTGAAAGTCTTGACACGAGCATGGGACTAAACTAAACTAAACTAACTCATATATCTTCACCTGGGTGAATGTGTTACGCGCAATTGACCTGCCCACTATGTAACATATAATTAACTGATTTTAAATTCACTGAAATTACAAATAGTTTAAATTTATCGCTGCGGTTGCCATATATTCGTCTGTCAATCGCTTCATCTGCACATTGTTTGCCGCGACAAAGTTGAACCCATTAAAATGCCATTAAAATTGGTTTCACTGTGGGTTTGAGCATTCATACTAAATGCTGCCTGGGTTTCTGTCAAATGTCGAAACGACTACTTACTCATTGGTTAATTTGTTAATTCGTTTCAGCTAATGGCTTATGTTTATCCAAATTGATTCGGTTTTTTAACAGACTAAACACTTTTTTTTCTGGCCACTCAATTTGTTCAAATTGATAACTAGCCAAAAGGCTTAACTTGGCTCTTATCTTGCAGCAAGCTTAAAACAAATCTATGAAGTTTCTATAACAACGGCCCATGACTCAGGCTGTAAGTGCTCTTAATTTTTGTTCCAATTTGTTAACTAAGTCTTACACGAAAATGCTTTTAAGATTAAGAAACGATAAGCCGATTTTTTTACCGCTTTAAAGTTTAAACAGATTTCATTTATATTTTGTTTAAAATTAGTCATTTCCGTGTTTTATGATTTGAGATTATTTTAACATTGAAATTCACATCATAAATGAAATCTTAGGAATGCAAATCTGAAACACAAAGTTCAATCAAATATGCAAAACATTTCTATTCTACATATACAGCAAAAAACCCTCGTTCCAAAAGCAAAAGCGTTAAATTGTAGCGTATAGCAGTTGCAAACAGTGAAATTATAAGCGAACGAAAAATCAATGAAACTACATGAATTTCCACATTCAGTCATTGACGACGAAACGTTTATGTATGTAAAGGTCAATTTGCAATGTTTGCGCAAGGTAAGGCATTCGAGTGCTACGTTCATACATACGTTATGTGTTGTTTGTGTGCGTGTAGGTTGATATTGCAACCCAAACCGAAATTTGAGTTTGTGGCAAAGAGTGTGTGGGCAAAGAACTCTAATCGAGTGATGTGAATAACATGAAATGAATTGAGTTATTGCGCAACTGAAGAACTACTTCCACTGCAACAACAACAACAACCTTCATATGGTCAGTTGAAATATCTTAAAATAGCTGCCATGTTTCAGCTTTGTTTGCCATTACCTTTATACTTAATACTCTCCATATCTCTCTCTATCACTCTCTGTGGCTTTGTTGTCTCTTTCTGTATCTTTAGTCCGGCTTGCAGTGCCATGACAATGCCACTTACAATTAGACGGCCATTTGGCAGGCAGACTGATGGCCCCGGGCAACCGCAGTGGGTGCCATCGCCGTAGCAGTAGCTGCCTAAGCTGGCAAGCAAAATGGTATGTGGAAATGACATTAGATGAAATTTGTGCTGACAATGGCCCGCGGATTAGCGACATAGGCGAAAAGCAAAAACAACTAAAGTGCAAAACTTGTGGTGGTGTCACTGTGGATTGCGAGCTTCCGCTGAGCTGTGTCAGGCGGCACAAGAAATGGCTTTGACTGATCCTTGAGCTGTGCCCCACTCATGCAAAACGAAACAAAACAGTTTCTGACAGACGCTACAATCATTAACTTTCCATCCTAATTAATGATTCTTCAATCCAATGAAAAGTAAAGCTCATCTAGAGTCATCAACAAACATATCTTATGGAAATTCGAGCTAAATTACTCTTTTAAATTGCCTAACAAATTCTGTATAGTCTTTTCAGTTTACAATACTATTTACACTTATATAATACTTTATGAAATAACTCTCTGGTCCTTTATTCAAATACACTGCCAATGTTTCAGTTAATTTATGCTATTTGGCACGCCTTCATGTAAATGTTGTTGTTTATCTTTATTCTGGGGCCAAGGTGGCGGCTGGCTTTCAATAAGGGCGCACTGTTGCATTGCCACAGCAGTTATTGATAACTATAGGCATGCATTATATATACATGGGGGCAGCGACAATGGCGGTTTCAGCCTGCCCCAAGGTCGTCTTAGTAAAGAGCTTTAACAGCGTCAGGTGTTATCAATTGGCCAATTTGTTTTATTTGCAGCAAGTGCAACTGTTGGCTTCAAAGAGGGCAAAATCATTGAGGGGATAGAAATAGTATTAAAGTGTAACAAAACACTTTTATTAACTGCTTGATAATTAGAAAACTCTTGAAATTCATTAAATAAAAGCAAAAAACTTAGAAATGGCTTATGATATTTTTATTAAATTTTTTATGTTGGATTGTCACGAAAATTCTTACCGTTAGATATGAAGTGCAAAATCTGTTTCTTACCTAGAATGAGAGAAATAGAAAAAACATGTTATAAATATTTTACTTTTCAAACGAATAAAGTTCTATTTACAGAAAATTTGTATAATAATTTGTAAATACTAAAAATCTACTGCGTAATTTGTTTCATGTAACAAGTTTTGTTTTAAAATTGTTTTTTCTAGCCAAACATTTGTTGCCATCTATCAACGAACTTTTATAAAAACCAAACATTTCATTAAAACCAGTTCACCTTGTATTTTTTGTTCAATTGTTTTATCCATTCTTTTCATATCGATTTTACCGGCGCATTGTGTCGATGTGATTTATAATGAGTAAAAAATATATCAAATCAAACATTTCAAACCAAAATTTATTGCAGCTTAAAAGAGGAAACAAAACTATGTATTATTAAACTTTACATCATAAATACTGTACACTACTTTTTCCAAGATATAAACATTTCAATAGTTTCATTCGATAGGGTGTGCGTTAGTCGAATCATTTAAAATTACATTACAACTTGCCTAATCAAATTCACCTTGAACAAAAAAGCTGATGAAGAAGCGAACAAAAAATGAACGCGAGCATAAATTTTAAATTACATCGGCTTGATAATGTTTGACGAAGGGAAGGGAGGAAATGGAAGGCAGTTGATAAATAAATTGAACAAAAAAAATAATATTTGAACAATTTACTTCCACATTGCGTCAGACACAATATTATTGTTTACAAGCTTGTTGCCTAAAAATTAATATCAATTTTTATTTTTTTCATGCAAATAGTATAACAAAAAAAAATACATACATCAATAAATTCATGTATGTATAGGTGTACAAAGCATATATGTACAAAAGCACAGCTGCAAAACAAAAAAAAATAGCAGCTTAATTTATGAAATTAACAAGCCCACAAAACTTTTCTCGCTAGCAAATAAATAACAAATATAAACTACAACAACATTGCCCGCTAAAATTATTTTACTATGCTGGGCCCTTTACTACAGCTACTGCCAGCAACCCACAACTGTTTTTGTTATGTCACCGAAAGAATAAAACATTGAAGGTGATAGCGTTCAGAGTTGAGTTGATGGATGATAGCGGCAGTGAAGGGGAGTCACCATAGTTGGTAATCAACCTTGAATTTGTTTATTTACACAGCACACACATACACACGGACACACGGACACGCACTCGCACACACAGACGCACCTACACAAACTCGGGACAGTCAAACTCGAACTATTTTTTGTGCGTGCCCCACAATAGAAAAACAAAAACACTAAATGCCGAACTGGCTAAAGAATTTACATAGAGTGGCCGGTGTGGGACAAAACCTACAAATAATGCCAAAGAAACAGTTTCAATTTTTAAACGAAAATATAGATTAACAAGTCAGATACATACATATGTGATATGTCAGAATATTATACAAATTTTAATCTTTTGAACTGATTTCTTAAAGTCTTGGCGGCAATGACACCTCAAGGGCTAAATGGGTGATTTATGTGTATGAATAACTAAAATGTTTCTTGCCACAAAAACCAACATCTAATAAGATTTTCCGTGAAACTTTCTATTGAATAATCATATTTATGAAGTCATCATATGAGCATAAGGTAATCATTATTATCGAGCGTGCAAACGTCACGTGATGGCAACATGCAAAAAGACTAAAAATACATTTTTTGTTGTTTATATTTATTGATGAATTTATATTCAAACATATTTACATACAAGTTTGTGTATGCCACTTCACGTTTACCTTTAGCTTTTGTCCAAACTTACAGACAGCATTCAAGGCTATGCATTTAGATTCAAGGCGCGGCTTAAGCATTCAATTTAATCTACGTCATAAATTGCTAATAATATCAAATTTAATATTTACCTCAAATCACTATTGATCAGCATTTTATCATAATTCCGACAACATTGCGTATGCTTTATTATGTGGTTTAATTAGATACATACGCATTTGTTATGCTATTTTAAGCATAACGAACACAATTCAAAAATAATCTCAATTTAATTTTAAATTTTCAAATCTCTAATTAAGCTACTACAAACGTATCAGATGTGAGTTCATAAACATGTGTAGAAAACAAGTTGAACAGAAAAGATCTGGGTGTCATTGCGCTCAGAGGAGGTTCAACAATCGCTTTAATTAATAAATATTTAATATACATATGCACACTTGTACATACATATATATATTTAAACTCAAAGGCACATTCACAAAACAGGTCCGGTAGTGCCTAAGTAAATGACTTACAGAGTTATTTGTTTTAATTTATTTGCTTCAGATGTGCAGTAAAATGCGTTAGTAAGTTTAAATTTCCTTGCTTTTATATTAAAATTGGATTGTCCGTAGTTGACAACTAAGGAAGTGATGTGATCTAAATGTCTCGAGACTTGGCAATAGCAAACTTGAAATTCATTTCGATATGCATCTTCAAATGTATTTGCTGTGTGCAAACACGAACAACAAACATTAAATGCAAAAATAAATAGATAAAATAAGATATATGTACAGTGAAAAAATAAAAACTGAAAATAAGCTTATTTATTGCCACTCTACTTTGTCTTCCGTTGCATCAGCAGCTGATGAAAATGAATGCATTTGCAAATAGCAATTTAAATAAAACAAAAAAATACAACACACTATTACCGCTGCACCCTGCCTCACCTACATATGTATGTATCTACCACCTACCCCACAATGAAGCAGCTGCTGCTGATCAGCCTTAGCTCAATGCCAGCTCAATACGTATCCAAGCTCATGTAGTTGTTGCTGCCGTTTTGTATCTATGCGCTACAATTTGCCCCGTCGACGGGGCCACTTGCAGTTTGCCGTTGTCATTGCGGCCGCGCTAGCTCGTGTGTGTGTGCGTGCGAGCGAGCGAGCGAGATAGCTGTCATTTGGAAAATTAGGTTATTGGGTCATGATTCAGTTCGACTGGCAAAGCGACACAAAAGCAACAGCGTCTCGATTTGTATTTCGGTTTGCCAGCGCCCATTGGCGTTGTCGACAGCAGCAAACGTACTTGTACATACTTGTGTTTTAGCTACTGTTCGGCATGCAATGCTATATATATATACTTATATACATTTTTTTTGCTCATTTTTTTTAATGTTGTTTTTTCTTTCTTACTTTTTTTTTTTTGTCATGTTGCAATTTAAGCAAAGACTCCGAGCCTGAATACATAGCTCGAGCCCGAGCCCGATCCCAAACCCGAGCCTGAGACTAAGCTTGAGTCTGCTCTGTGCTTTGTATCTTTCTAATTGACTTCCCTCTTTTGTATAGCTGCTGCTGCTGCGATGTTGTCATTTTCATTGAAGTTGTTATTGTTGTTGTTGTCGTCGTCGTTGGGGCAACACTTGACACTAATTAGGCCACTCTTTGTGCTTTGTGGCAACTACTCGTATAAAGTATAAAGTTTATCATTGCAAGCACAACTAAACATTATTTGACAAGCTGGCTGACTGGCTCTATGCAAATATCTTTTGTCCGCCTTTCAATTAGCAGCGGTATAAATATTTACCCGAGTGATAAGACGAAACAGCTTACACTGTATATAGGAAGAAAATCAATTGCCCCCATACACAAAATAAATAGGAACATTCTAAATACTTCAGTGCATTGCTGCCATGTGCTAAAAATACACTATTGAAAAATAAACAAATATCGTAGACAATTTTTATACTATGAACTATCATGTTTGTTACTTGGTTTAGGCGAGTGATTAAACATTATTCCTCGAAAAAATTTGAGCACAAATCAATTGAATAACTTGTTAAAATGTTATTTTCTTATTTATTTTTATGTAAACAAGATTCGATTCTATTTTCATCTGGGCGTCGCAACGCTATCAAAAAAATTGTCGGTGCCAGTTTTAAAGCCTACAGGCCGTGAGATTGCACTGGGCACGCACCAAATTCTTTGCGCCATTGACCAACATTTGCTGTGCCTACGAGTATAAGAAATGAAAAATGAAGCATTAAATGAACAACGAACACAAAAATGAGAACGAAAATTAGAACTGAGGACATGGACTGGCCATAAATTTCAATCAAATGCCTGATGTAAGCAATTAAATTGCGAAATATTTTTCATTTTCACTCAACGTGAAGACTGAAATGTTTAGATTGAATGTAATTTGCAGCCTTTTACTTAAAAGCTGTAAAGTTGATCAAAGTTGAATTTAGTATTTATCAAATAAACATTAGGGGAAATCAGCAGGAATTTAAAGTACAGAGTATCAGAACCTACAAAAATGTTGCAATGTTCATAATTTCAATTTGCAATATTCGTTTATTGCACCGAAAAACCTATGATGTGGTTGTCTGCAGTGGTTTTTTTGTTATTATTTGTTACGCATTGCACCTAAAGCTTTTTCATTTTTCAACTCCAAAACATGACACGCAACATTGTTACAATGACACTAAATACATTTTTTTTTTTGCAATCAAAGCAAGCAATAACAAAAACTTTGGCAATTGGCATTGCAAATGCGGTTTGTTGTTGCTTTTGTTGTTCTGACTTGCTTTGAATTTAATTTCTGTGACAAGGCGACGCGCTAAATTTGTTTATGCCGGCTGAGACTCATCGACTCCCAACCAGAGCCGACTGAGAGAGCAGCGATGGCGATGGAGAGAGGGGTAGTGGAAGCGGTTGGCATACATTTAACACTTTATGTTGTTGCGGCTGCTGTTAGTTTTTTTATTTTTATTTTTGGGGCTACACTCAAACATGAGCAAAACACTGCAAGTGACATACATTGCTGTAGAAGCCACAGCAGCAGCTTGAACAAAAAACCGCAAAACCAAATGCCGGCTAAGGCATTCAGACTTGGCCCCCATGCCGGCACACACACACATACTTAGCGCGTAGTATTAAAGTAGCACAAATACACATCTAGTTGATGAATCGTTAATATTCGTCTAAATTAAGCGATCAATTGAATCCCTTTATAGCTAAAAGATTAATAGGATGTAAATATTGTGATCAAAGTTTACTTTTTGCATGCATTAATGCTTCGACTTTTTTGGTTGCTACGAAATACAAAATGTGTGCCATTATTTCGCCACAGAAGCTGCTTTGTTGATTCTCCGTTGTGTTGCTCCCATCGTTGTGTGTATTTTTGTTTAGTTTTTCCCCCTCTCAATTTGCATTTGCATGTGCCTGCCACACGGAGGCAAAGCTTAGTCATAACAAACTCATGCGCAACGTTGCCCGGTTGCATATGATTTCAAAACTACGCTGCCGGCAACAACTGTTTGACCCATTTCGTGGGCCCGAGGCATGGCAACAGCCAAATGAAGGAAGCAAATTTGAAGCCATTTGCTATTGGACGAGTCAGTAGGACAGTAGTAAAGCAGTACAAGAGAGACAGAGAGAGAGAAAACTGGATAACAGTAAAGGATGTTGGCAGTTGCTTAAAATGTGGACAATCTTCTAGTATATGCATATGTGCTAGCTGGCCATCTGCCAGAGAATTTCCAGATGAATGTGGGGGATGTGTTGGCAGCGAAAGTGCTTTACAAATTAGTTGTTAGATATCCAACACATACTCGGCTGCGTCTCCAATTGCCTTGATTAGGCCCTTGGGCTATATGGGCTCAATCTATGCCATGGGTGAAAGCTTCTCGCCGTCCCTGCCACGTAGCCAATTAAAGAAACGCTAAAGCAAAACCAAACAAATAGCCAATTGAAAAAAAAGGCACTCACAGACTATGTTGTAAGTGGTATGTTGTACCATATGTGCGATGTTCTATTGTCAGTAATGATCAGCAATTCGAGTAGGTGAGGCCAGCTTCTAAGGGCCCCCGGTCGGCCAAAATAAACAACAGCAACAAATTGTTGTTTGTTGGTGAGCCTACTGCTACGTAAATATGTATGTAATTACCTTTGGCATAAATATCGTGACTACCCGGAATGGTCAATAAACCTGGCGGGGCAGCCGCAACGCAAGTATCTAACGAATGTTCTCTCATATTTGGATTTAGATGTGTGTGTATGTGTTTGGGTTGCTTGACCGACTCCAGAAAGGCAACGGCATATACATATATATTTTTGGACTCATGACGAAACCAAGTGAATCTTACACCTGCGGTCGCTGCTCTCTCTCTCTCTCTCGTTTATAAATAAATAAAATTAGAAACGCATTCAGATCAACTTTACTTCACTCATTACTAGGTAATAAACCCTTGCTGTGAGAGGATATATTTTATTTTCAATAATTTCGTAAAGTTTTTCTATCTGGTTTAAGTTTTAAGCGAATTGTTTGACATAGTCTAAAAAGATGCAGGGTATTTAGTCTTCGGACTTGCTGTTCTTAAGTTTTCTTTATTGTTTTATTTTATGGTTAGTTTTCGACTGAATTTCTTTTAAATTTCGTATGGTTTCTGTTTTGATTGTCGGCATTTTTTGTCGTTGTAGCCGTCTACTCTTCTTCTTTTTCTCAGCATTTTTCGTGTGTTCAAAAGAGAATCCCCAAAATGATTGGATTCAAATTACTTTTTTACAGACTTTGTTGCACGACAACACCACAAAAGGAATATCACACACACACACACAAACACAGACAGAGAGACGGTTGACGGCGTCATGGAGTTCGTTTGCCTCTGAGCAGGCAACCAGCAACCGGCACCAGCCAGTACGCCGCAACCACCGACATCGTCGCTGCCACCACCAAGTTTGTTGACCTTCAGCCGGCAAAAGGTATAGGCAAACACGACGCTGGCAAACGTAAGAGCAAAGGCAACAAGCAAAGGCACAGGATCACCTGTTGCAGCAGCTGCTGCGGCGAGACGATGTTCTTGTTGCCGACTTGTTATTGGAGAGCAAGACATTGAACCCTAAATGTCGCTCACTCATTCACAACAACGAGCGAGAGAGAGAGAGAGAGAGAGCGCGCGATGGGACAAAAAGGGCAAAAAGGAGTAGAGAGCAAATGAAGAAACCCCAGCTCTGATTGCAGCACGAAAAATATTTGAAATTTTTTATAAATTATATGTTTAACACGGCGACGCTGCTGACGTGCGATCAAGCTCGTCCGATCCGATGATCATATTTGCTGTCGAGTTTGCTGAAAAGACAGCAAAAACAAAAATGGACTTGCGATTTACTTTCATTCACACACAATTATTAGGTAAGAAATTCAGAGATACTCAAGACTCAGTGTGACACCAAGAGACGACACAATTCCTGGCGATTTATACAACGAAGGCGCACCACACCTATTGCCGTGATACAAAATGCAATCACACAAACAACATTGAACAATCAAACACACACACCATTTATTCTAATGTATGTAAATGCGTTTGTTCCCCTCTTAAAAATATAAATAAAATACCATATGTATTTCGTATACAAATACATTTTTTGTACAACCCAAACAGTTGGAAGAGTCAAACGGGATCAACGGCTCGGCATCGTCGCTTCCCGAAAGTTGAATAACCCAAATGGGCGTATAAACACAACGTAAATAAACGCCGGGAGACACTGCTGAATATTATTTACGTTCTCTTTTTGTTTTTATTTGACTCTTCAATCTCTGTTGCTCTCTTGCTTTGAATCATATTTGATTTTAGCAATCTCAATGCATAATATTATCGGAAAAATGACGCATCAAACCAACACAAAAGCAACCCCCCTCGGGGCAAAACTGTGACAACATCTTAGACTTGTGAGTAAAACGGAATTCCATAGAATACTCTCAACGTCATAGGCTTAATTTAAAGCCTTAAGGCTAGTCAGAACGCAAATTAGTTACAACGCTTGCGCAACATTGTGATGAGGGTTTAACAAATGATGATTTATGTTTATTTATGTTCGCCTTGAATTGATAAATTAAGCAAAACTAACAAGTTTCTTAATTGTACAATTTCCTTTTTGCTTTAAAACTTAAACTTATTTATCGTGTTGCCTCAACGTCATGCCAACTAGCTTACTTAACTAAATAGTATCATGTGCGTTAAGGGCTGTCAAATCAACACCCAAACAACGTTCTACATTTCAACTAGCTTCAAAAGTATGTACTGTATAACATACCCTTGCCCCATACGTTAAGTCAGTATATTGACCATATCCAATGTCATTTCCGATGCGCATAATGTAACCAACCCTTGGCAGGCAACCCCTCGACCCTTGCAACATGCACACAACGATTTTCTTTTCAGTTTTGGCTATTGCATTGAAAATCTTTATCACCAGCTCTGTGTGTGTGTCTCCCAACGCTGATCAAATTTATGCGAGAGTTTCCTCTTTCAATTAAATTTTATTTGTGACAATAAAATTTTACGAGCTTTCATTGTAGTCGGAAAAATTGTCAAGAAAATACGCCAATGAAAATGTTCATTCCTTCAAAAATGTTTGGCGAAGTTCAACTTCAGCTGTATCGGATTTACTAAAGTATTTACTTATTTGTATATAAAATTCTAATTGGCTCAATTGAAGCTTAAGCTAAGTCTATCGACGTCATCACACACAGGTTCTCTGTGTTAAACTTACATGATGACGTCGTACAATACAATAAAACGCCCCAACATCCTACGCCTATGCCAACGCCTAATTCAGGCGATAATGGGCAGGCTGCTAATGAAATACACAGCTGTTCGAATGAGAAGCCATAAATAAGGAGATTGCAAGGAAGACGACATATAAAGCGAATACGAAAATGAGTTGAATCAAATTGAAAAGCCCTGTTTTCCGGCTGGCGGATGGTTGTTAAAGACGCCGCTGAATGCCTGAAGGAAATGCTGCGCAAGCAAACAAGCTGCCAGACACTGGGGCACACGCACACATTACGTATACGCAGCATGCGCTGGCGACACTAAAAAAGTTGCGTACCAAATGCCATTAAAACGGAAGCAACGCCAACGCCTACTGCAACCCCAATGACACGCCCAGCGTTATATTTCTATGGCAAAATAGAAATATGGCAAACGAAACGAAACGAGAACAAAACAAAAAAAAAAACATCGAGTTGATTGCTTCTATGCATGTATGTATGTGTGTGTGTGTGTGTGAAGAAGTGAAAACTTTGTAAAGCTTAAGGCCGTTCGCCACATTAAATCGAATAGCGAAAAGCGAACAGCGAACAGCGAAAAACAGCGGCAAACAAAAAGAGCAACTTCTTTGTCTTCGTGTCTACGATGCGGGGTGTGGTTTAGGTATGTACCACCATATTGTCTTTTGTATGATGCACAAAAGCTTATGCGTAAAACTTAATTTAATCGCGTTATTTACGCATGATTGGCATCGAAAATGTTTTACACCCGATACGATGATGACAACAGCGGCAAACGCGTCTTGAAAGCTTTTTAAAAACATTTTTATTATGCATTTTTCATTTCGTTCGTAGTTCGTTCGTATGTTGTCGGTCATCCGTTTTGAGCGCTTTCGAAATGTAAATAAATGCCCAAAATAGCGCGTGAGAGGGCGATGCGTAAAATTGCGTGATGACGTCGCCGCCTACACGCCACAAACAAGAAGAAGAATAACGAAGAAACAACTGCTGTGCGCCAAGGAAGCCCAAAAGCAATATAATCAAATGAACAAACGAAATAAACAAAACAAAATCAAAAAATAGAAGCGAGTGTTCCCAAAAAAACCAAAAGAGAAAAAGGGCAAAAGCCCAAAATGGCGGCCATATTGCGTCGTAGTACATTATGTGAATTAAGAGCTTGGGCGGCAAACTGCCATTTTGTTTTCCACTTCTTTTTTCCCCGCACCATCCCACTCGGGCACTATCATCTCGACATCTTGTTTCGGGTTTTTTTATAGGGCTTTTTAAACCGGCCGGATGGTTGACTAACTAACCTAATGGACAAAAAAGCACTTAAAAAGGTGTCAGATTGTAAGAGCTATTGGATTAGGCGAGTCAGCAGCCCAGGAGAAAGAGAAATTTGAGCAACGCGTGTATCATTGATATATGTTAGTAAGTTAGTAAGTACCTTTTTATATGGATCTAACTTTCAAGTAATAGTAATAATAAGTTGCGTTTCATAAAGTTATCAATGCAGCTTATTCAATTATTGATTGTTTGACGCTGCAGTGAAATCGCTTGCCACTTAAATGTTCTCGATACTGCCTTTTGTCATTACAGCACAAGTTCAACTAACCAGTTCTGCCAGCTGTGATAAGCCATACACGATAAGCATGCAAGATTTACAATCGCACTGCGTCGCGGGGATTTCAGTATTTCAGGATTTGATATGCGCCTGACACTTGAGCCGATGCTGATTCCCCTTGGGGGCATCGAGTAAGTTGCTACTGTCAACTTAAACTGCACATCGTTGGCCCACAAATTTGTTGAAATCAACAGCAATTTGGGAAAGCAGCAGCAGCAAATCAGTTGCACTTCCACTTCAAATTACAATCGAATTGGATGCTCAAGACGCTTGGGGCGCAGCAACTGTTGCAATGCATTTGAATGTCGTTGAAATGCCAGCAAACACACAAACGCACTTATTTACATAAACACACACACGCACACACGCACACACACACACACACTCACACGCCCAAATGCACATCAAACAATTGCGTTGTGGCCTCTTTTCACCAACTTTGGCCCCCTTACTATTTTTGTGCTGTCGAACATTTTAATTTGATTAAATTTCATGTGACCCAAATACCGGAAACAGTTATTTTTGGTTGCCCCAAAGTGACAATGGCCGCCACATTGGGAGAAAAAAAAACCGAATGATACAAAAAAAAGAATGATGCGAAGAATGAGCAAAATCAAGTTAAGGGTGGGGCAAGTTAGAAGAGAGGGTGATTTGCTCAGACCAAGAGGGTTGCCCTCTCCTCTTTCAGTCTCACTCTCTCTCTCTGTGTTTCAATGTTCCACATTGATGTTTGTACAGCAGGCTAACAAAGCGCAACAAAACAAACGCCTGACATTGTCGATGACGTTGTCGCGACTCGTTTTCTGACGTTGATGTCTTCTCTTTTTTTTTCTATCGCCAGCCTAGGCCCGCCCGCCCGCTCGCCTGCCATGAAAAGCAATTTTCATGCGTGGCTTCTTCTTTGTTAAATGCGTCTAACCTGTGTGTGAGTGTGTGTGTGTGTTTGTGTGTGTGACAGCGGGCGGTAAACATTGCTGCGTATTTCCGCTACTGAGCCCAAAGTCGATCTGAAACCCTTACCCGAAGCCCAGGCCCAGAGAGCCGGTTTTTCTTCAAAGCAATGGCAAAAATAACAACAACAAACACATACACACACACATATACACACACAATCAGCTCGGAGCGTGCGTAAAGTGCGTAACTGTCGCTGTTGCTCCGTTTTAGAAACGGGTTTTTTGCTGCGTGAAGACAAATAGCAACAGCAACAACAGCTCTCGCCTCCACAATCGCTCAGTCTGTATGTCGCTATCTCTGTCTATCGGTGTGTACAGCTCTGGCGCACACACACAAACTTGGTGTGTACAGCTGATTTCTGTTTATCTCGCACTTTCCGCTTCTTCTTTACATTCGTGTTTTTGTTTACGTTCTGTGGCACGCACACGCACACGCACACCACGACAAGCGACCCCGCAGCACTTCCAGTTCCAAACACACACACACACACACAGTCATGAGTGGCAATGGACGTGTGTGTGTGTGCGTAGCAAGTTGATTGCTTTGATATATAAAGAGCTCTAACCTCGTCCTCTGTGTGTGTGTGTGTATTTGTTTGATATGGCAAGCTGTACTCTTATTGCGCATTGAGGGAATTTCAATGCAATTCCTTGTCAAAAAAAAAAAAACCCCCTCTCAGATTACTCGCATTAGCCACACACCGAACTGAGCTACAACGCTTTCACTTTTAAATTAAGTCATAATTTTATACGCAAAAAATAAAAAGCTTAAGCAACACAAAAAAGCTAAGTTAACCTACATTTGTGGTGATCGGATCAAAAACAAAACTGCGTATATTATAAAAGGTTAAAACAAAAGCCAAAAACAAAAAATGTGGCGTAAAACTTGATTGTGACTTTTATATAAAGTGGTTTCGTTTTTATTTTCTTTTGAATATTTCTCTTGTGGCTAAACTTCCGGATAGACGACGGACAAAGGCCTACTTTAAAAATAGTACAATTTCCATTTTAGTATTGTGGCTAATTATTCTTGTAATATTCAATTGATTAACATTGCATATCGAATTAACAAAATAAATTTTGCTTAATTAACGCTTAGCTAAATTCGTTTCACTGTGATTTATTTTCAAAATTTCCAGATAACACCGATTAGTTATAGTTATCTACGTACGTACGTATGTCTGTATGTATGTATGTTTGTATCTACCCTCATAGGTTCGTACATATGCATATTTAAAAGTTACGCCTGCTGCCAATAATATCTATTCAATCTCCGCCGTTTATGAGGTAAATGTCCCTTTCTGACAGACAGTCCATAAATATACAAAAAAAAAACCCACTATCCAATACCAATGGCAAACCGAAACGTGCCCGTGTCAGGGCTCTATCTAAAGCGTCTAGCAATGCTTTGTGCTCCTCGTCTGGACGATTGACTGCCTGCTGCTTTTAGCACCGAGTCCCGAGGTTGCTTCACTGCGCTGCATTGCTATGGTTTTATGATAGCTGCAAACATTTTTTTGGCTCTTTTTGGCCTGCGTGCTGTTTGCCTTTTTATTTTGTTTTTGGTTTTTCAAATGAACCAGCTAAAAAATGACAGTCTGGCAGGTCACTTGAACTGCGCAGTGAACCCTTGTCCATGGTCTAATGTCTGCCAGCTTTGAGTATTTGCTGCATTCTAATGACTAATCGCCCTCGCAGCCCAAGAACGCAGGTAGAGAGGCAGACTTGGCGAAAAACAAAAAAATAATGTTTATACGTTTATGTCTTTAAAAACCTCGCGATCTAATTGGAAACGATAATAAATAAGTGAACAATGTTTTAAATGAAAAAACAAATATATCGTAATGGTATCTATAATATTTGTCATGTTACTTTATAAATCGGTCAACAAGCTGCAATGAACTTTTTCGTTTGGTCGCTGTGGCAGGTTGAACGACTTTTGTATCCCCTTGGGCATGGGATCTAAGATTTTGAAGTGGAGTTTCAGTTTACAGATGTCACCGTCACGTTACTGTGACTTTGACGAGTGGTAAAAAAAAAAAATGTTGCCTGCTGTTCATCAAATGTCATTGTTTTCATTTCGTCTTCATATTATTGTTTTAAAAATATTTTTATTATTTTTTGTCGACCCAAATGCCCAGTTATGTCCGGCAAGTGACAAATGACTCATTTGGTAATGTACAACAACAGATTTGAAGAGTGGCAAAAACAAGTATTCAACTCAAACTCTTCCTCAATCGAGTTGGAAAAAGAAAAACCCGTTTTCCAACCAAACAATCTAAAGTTGTTAGGCGCTTTATTCTAGGCAAAGGGAACAGCTAAAACTGAAGGCTACACACCCCGCCCCCGTCACCGTAAAAACAAAAATCAAAACGACTTTCAAAAAAACAATTTATAAAAAATATATCAATAAAATGCAGACAGCTTGTTTCAGTTTCAGTTTTACTATTATTTTCTGTTATTTTTGGCTTTTTTTTGGGGGCCTTAAGCTTTGTGATTTCATTGTTGTTGTCTTTAATGGCTTGGCTTAAGCGGTCTTAAAAGCATCAACACAAATACACACACACACACACCATAAAATGCACACCTGACACTTAAACACTTATGCTTGTGTGTGTATATGTGCCACCTTGGTATGTGGGTCAATTTGAAATTGATTTTGATCAACGCCGCTTGAATGATTGAAAGAGGGAGGGAGAGAGGATATAGGTATAGATACTGATATATTGGCATTGTGGATATAATATTTCATCGTAATAAATTCCTAAAAATCCATAGTGTATTGTGGTGAAGTCAAAGCAAATCGAAGGACTGCAAAAGTAAATGCAGTTTTTGGGTACGAAACGGGAAGAGAAAACATTTGCAGTATCCTTTGGAAGCCCTTTCACTCAACAAAGATTGAATGCAATTCCCTTAAGTTGTTGGCTGCTGCTGCGTCAACACCAATCAGCTTGACTAGCTTATACCCTGCATTCAAGCTTTTACTGTCTTTTGTCAGTAACAAATTCAACAGAGTACTAAAAAAACGAAGCAAAACCTTGGCAGAAACCTTTCACAGAACTTGTTAATCTTCAGTTAACAGCGCTTTTCACTTTCTTTGGTTCAGCATTTCGCTTATTTTTTTGCAGCTGACAACATGACAGCCACTGGGACAGACAATGACAGATATATTGCGAGTGGGACAGTGCCATTGCCACTGCCATTGGCATGGTCAACAATTTTTGCAAAGCTTTTCGACTAATGAAAAAAAAGAAAGAAAAGAAGAAAACCAGTAAGTAAACTGGAAGCATATCAGAATTAAATGAAATGTGCTGCCATTAATTTTGTATTCTTTCAATTTACTGCCAAAATGGGTCGATCGAGAGAGGGGAATAAAGAGAGAAAGAGAGAGAAACTTCTTGCAAGACCAACGAACGTGAAAGTCAAGAGCCCCAAAGCGAAACATTACAAAATTGGCATTTAACGCGTCTTTTTTTTCATTCTCTTTTCTGTTGTTATTTTTTTTGGGAACACGAGACTCAAGAAACTATGTCAGACCACTGCTGGACGCAGTTGCGTGTAAAATACGCGCAGCATTTTTAATGTTATTAAAATAAATTTGTTTTTAAATGCACCTCGAAGCAGGGAGAGAATTCAGCACCAGGAACTGTGTCTCGGTCGCGGTCGCGGTCTCGGTCTGGGCATATGCCCTGCGGAAGTGCGAGCAAACAAATCGCTGCTTGGCTACCCGTCTTGAGACCCCATGGCAATAACAGCCACGGCAATAACTAAACGAAAAACAAAAGTTGAAATAAATATAAAAAAAATAAATAACTTGTTGTATGGCGCCTGACATTTACACGTAGAGTTTGGGGCTTGATTTAACCTTTAATTATAACGTTGTGTACATAAATATATATACATAGGGCTTCCTACCACTGATTCATTGGTTGGTAATTATACGGCTGACGCGGCGCATACGTCATCGTAATTGAAATGAAAATGCGAGCAACAAGTTTCTCGCCTCCTATAACCTTAGAATCAATTGCCTCACGTTTCCGTCGCACACACACACACACACGGCTGGAAATCATTGAAATTGATGCTTGAATTTTTTAATCATTAAACAACAAAACTTTAAAATGTAGTTACAACCGCATATAGTTCTGAATTATCTTACTTAAAATATTTTGAAACAAATATGATTTTTAATAGAATATATCAATTGATTCTTGAATTGATTCTGAGCATTGAATATTGAAGGGATTACTGGCATGAAAATGTTATTTTCCCCAAGTAATCCAGTCGAAAATCGAGGATGGTGAATGAGAATTAAGTCTTCCACCGACTCTTTACCAATTCGTCGGACTGCTGGGTATTTGTTTGTTAATTCAGAGCCATAAACAAAAGTTTATAGTTCAAAAAAAATGTTCCACATTTACGTAGCAAACTGGCTAGAAACAACAAAAACAAAAGCAACAAGAACAACAACAATGGATCATTGTTTAAAATACATGAAACTTGTTCATAGACGCAGACGCACGTGAGCATCACATGCCCCAACATCGTATTCGAGGACAACCAGAAATACAACCAAAAAAAAAAAAGTAAAACTTGTACACGCACACACACACACACACACATGTACATACATACATAGATTTATCTGAGTAAATATCAATTTTTCTCACTTTATTGTAGAACAGTGCTGCTGTTGCTGATTGGGAAACCAATTGTTGATTGACTGACGAACTAAAGATACAGCTAAATTCAGCATAAGGCTTTGACTTAGCTTGCGTTCAATTATTTTTATACATTTTTTGTCTAATTTATTTACTTACTAGCTGGCCAATGATGAGGTCATAAGCAAATTTGGATAGTTACGTGTAAGGGCCATAAAAGCTAGTAGCTACATTTTGTGAATTATCAATTGAAGTTTTTCCAAATGAGTTGTAAAAATAATATTCGATCAGCAATACTATTTGTTTCAAAGGGGAGTGTAAACATAATTTTTGGGAATTACACAATGAGACAAGCGGAAAACCTTGAGCATGTCAGAGAAACAAACATTCGAATTAGATGTTTGTCGCTGCGCATCTGTTAGATACACTCGGTCGCTCTTCCAGATACAAACAACTACACACACGTGGAAACTGCTGACTGACAAATGTATTGACACACGGAACAGCTACACGCAGCTGAGTTTGGCATTGAGACTTGCTATCTGTATTTGTATCTGTATCTGTTGCTGGAGCCCGTGTATCTGTGTACGACTATCTCTCTCTCGTTCAAGCTAGTGCACGCCCCAGTGCAGTCGACCAACAACAATTGCAAATGTACGAGTAGTATTTAGCGATTATTAGTTGAATGCTGCCACTGCGAATATATGTAGAAAAAGAAAAACACGAAAAACGAGTGTAGGAAATAGATGAGATAAATGAGCAAATGCAAAAAAAAAAAGGGAGCAATTTCGATGTGGATACAAATAGAAAAACTCAGTTTGAGGCTGATGCCGGTCTCAAATACGTGTGTGTGTGTGTGTATGTGTGGGTATCTCACATGTTTGTATCTATCTATGACATCTATCAACACATAATTTCATATTTGTATCTGACTTATGACGCAATTAAGCAAAAAACAAGAAACATTTTGTTTGCTCTGCGGCAGTCTGGCGAATAATCAATCTATTTAAATAGCTCTAAAGCGTTAGAATTGTGAGATCTTTTCTTTTTGTAATTGAATGTGTGTAAGTCTAAATTTGTACATATGTATGTATGTATGCCTATTTAACCCTGAACATTTATCGCACATTGCATTTGCTCGGAATTCTTTCTTCTATCTTCCTATCGAATTCTTTCACGAACTTAATGCTAAACAGCAAGTTGTTATTACGACATCATCGAATGGCATCGTCATTGCTTGGTTGGCATCGAGAATTCGTCGGATACTATAAATTGCCGCAAACGATGTTTTATTCTCTGTATTCGTGCGGGCAACTCGAGTGACGTAATGAATTTTGGACTGTGGACTGTGGAAACGGTAAAAGATTCAACAGTAGCAAGACGAAACGATCCGAAAAAAAAGTATTTACAAATGTTTTAAAGTTTGTATCATAATGAAAACATTTCTATCTTTAAGATACAAATGTGTGATGGTCTGGCAGTGGATTTAGGCCATCCCGGGGCAGCTATAGAAGAAGAAGAAGAAGAAGAAGAAGGCCACACACTCTGTTCGCCACTTTAACCTAGTTACGTGACTCTGAATCGCGAAATGCGACCCTCAAAACCAATTTGTGACCAAGCACATAGAATACCGAATGCACATAAGTGCACGAAACAAAATTATATATATGTATATATATATGTATTTGCTATGCTCCCCTTGCATGGCTAAGATACATAGATACATAGATGCATATACATAAACTCATAGATACATATTTGCAGAGCCCCCAACATGAGTGAGGCTGGGGCTGATGCTGTTGCTGAGGCTGATTCTGACCTTGACACACTTTTTAACGCATGCCGCCAGCGCCAACTGCACATGCAGTTGTCATCATGTCGTGGGCGGACTTAATGTTCAACGTGCACCATCGAAGTGGAAGTGGGAAGATATAGCTTCGTTTTTGCTTACATACAAATATATATACTGTATGTATCTCTCAATTGAGTCAAACTTTCAACAATATTCACTAAGCAAATATATCTTATATATGCTTTTATCGATTTTGGTTTTTTGAAACAACATAAAAGTAATATGAAAAGCTTTATGTTTTCGCTTTTCGGTTTAAATATGTGCAAATACGATGGCTGTCTTTTCTATTCCTTATTATGCGACTGATTGGTTGCCGAGTTCTCTGATTGTCAAGTGAGAATTTTTTTATTATGCTTAGAATTTCTCCTAAACGTAGAGTATGAGTTTTTATTTACATGTTAGCTGCAATCTTTTTTTGTTAACAAAAACTTTGATGTAAGAAATAAAATAACTACATACTTAAATTTCGTCTCAATCGGAACATTTTATGGACAGAGGCGATTGATGTTGATATAATTTGTGAAAATGAAGCCCAATCTCATTTTCATCAAACATAAAATATTCTACATAATTAGGTTGAAATAAATTCACGTCCTATTCTTTATGGTCTCGTTTTGAAGGATTCGAAAACTCACCTCATTTCCAATAGTTGTTATCTTGACAGTGACCTCGTCCTTGGCAACATCGTGCTGCACCACATCGCCGCTTTGTTCGCGCCCATTGTAGGTGAGAAAGATGCGTTGGCCGGGCTGCAGTTGTATGCTCATTATGTTACGAAAGCCCGGTCCAATCAGATCCGAGTCGCGGAATTCCTTTGTCATGGCATTGCGGCGCAAGGCTTGCGCCGGATTGATGTGTACGCTTGCGGCAGCGGCGGCGGCGGCAGCGGCGCGACGCGTCTCTACAATAACCGATTCGGATGCGGCGGATGCGGAAGTGGACAAAGTCGGGGATAGGCAGGGTACAACGCTGGACGATGGCAGCGATTGGGTCTTAAAATCGAAACGCACAATATATCGAGTATCCGCATTCAACTGGGCATCGCCCGGTGCCAGGAAAGTGGGCGGCGGCATTGACTCCGGCGGCGACGACATGGAGTTGGGGGTTTTAACGTCTTGAATTACGCCCGAATACCAGAGTCCGTCCGGGCCGGGTGCGCACACTTTGGTGCCAATTATTGAGCGTTTGGGCAAGCGGCGGCTGGTTGCCATTTTTTTTTATATTTCTTTCACTTTGTTAACTTTGGGCGACTCTTGGGGTAGGGGGGGTTGAAAAATTTGTATTTTCCAAAGTTTATCTTTAAACACTTTTTTCTGATTTGTTGTTGTTGTTGAGTTTTGTTTAGTTTTACTATGAATTTAGGTCTTGAACTTGGCTTTTTGGCCTAGCAGCAGTATTTTGAACATTTGACATATTTTTTAAATATATTTTTTGCTTTTGTTTTATTGCACTTGTGTTTATTTTTTAATGATTGCACATATTCAAAAAACAACTTGTTGCACACAGTTCTTATTTTTTTCAGTTTATTTTCTATTCTTTCCTGTTTTTTTTTTTAAGTCTGGCAAGGTTTTTTGGTCAATTTGTAAACATTGATTTTGTTGAGCTCGGTTAATTCTTTGATAATGTTCTTGTGATAGAGCTCCAAGCAGAGCGTGACACGCTGATTTAGATGATGATTGAACTCGAGTCGCTGGATGGGCGATATGGTTGTATGGTTTGAGTATGCTTGTGGATGCAGTGCATCTAGCAGCTTTGTTCCGGGCAGCTTCACATGCTCTCTATGCGTTTTCCAATTGTTGCTGTTGCTCTTGTTGTTGCGTTTGTGCCTAAGCATAATCCAATTTTAGCCGTTTCAAACGTCAGCTTGACGGCAGCTTTTTGCCACAGTCACAAGAATGAAGAGAGAGAGAAACTTATAGCGTAACGGTAAATGCCCGAAGGTGTCACATAAAGTTGTTTTTGTTTTTTGTTACAGCAATTTTAATTTGGTTATAGATATGCTTTTGTGTTTTGTTGTTGTTGTTTTTGTTTTCAGATTGTTCTTTGTCAATTTGCTCTGATTGACGTTTTATATGTGCATTATTTTAATATATTTAAACATATACATATGTATATTTATTCCTGGTTTTGCTTTCACACTGCTTTCGCTGCCGGTCGTTTCACTTTTTCATTTAAAGTTTTTCTTCTTCGTCTCACAGAAAACACACACACACACACAAATACTCACTGCTCACACAGAGATGAAACACTAACAAAGCGCAAGAGAGCAAAATGGATGCAATCTTTAGCTTTAGCTTCTGATGCTGCAAGACTTTTGTTATTGTTGTTGGATTGGTAATCAGTTGATTGTGATTGTGATTTGATTGCTTGGGTTGGTTTACCTAATGCGTTTTTATTGCACCTGGCAGTCGACACTGTTTTTATTGTTTAACTCTTTGTTCAGTATTCCGTATATTTTTGATTTTATTGTTCAATTTTGGCGTCTACGATGACGTTGACGTTGACGTTGAAGTTGGCGGCGCCTTGCAATAAGCGCTTATCGGTCTGTACACGAGAGTTGGCTATCAAAGACTGAGCGAGCAAACGGCAAGTTACAGTTACGCGCACAGCGAGCAGCAAACACAAATACTCGCACACAAACACTCTCACTCTCTCGCTCGCTCGCGCTCTTTCACTGTTGTTGTTGCTGCTGCTGCTGCTGCTGTTGCTGCTGCTCGGCTATAATGCTTACGTTGGATATACCATAATGTATGTATGTGTGTAGGTATCTATGATTATATTCATACGTACCTGCTTGAAAAAACTACATACACAAAATGCAGCTGAGTGTGTGCGTGTGTTTAAAAGTTGGTTTGAGTTTGTGTACATGTTTTTTTCCCCTTCTCTGCCAGCATAATACGTTCAATACTAGAGCCTCTAGTCTAGGGGAACATGCTCTTGAAAGCGACGAAAATGCATTCACACGCACATTCATACATCCCCATACATTTATTAAGATACAATATGTATGCATTTGTCTAGTATGCCCCATAATTGATTTAAAAGTCGCTGGCTATCGAAAAAATAATATGTTATATTTGACTGAAATGCATTTGTAAACATACTTACATATAAAAAATAGTTTAACTAAATTTAATTTAATTTGCCATACGTCCCTCTCTATCAATACACGCTTATCTATAAGCTCGCATGTGTGATTGTATGCTAGCATGTGTGTGTGTGTTTGTGTCTATGACGCCATCATCAGCATTTGCCAGCATAACAGCAAACATCTACGTCGTTGTTGCTACCAACCCCAACCCAAAAAAAACTACGCAGTTAACAAAAAGTTAAACACTTGTCAACATTTTTCACAACGTCAACAGAGCGCCGCATAGCTTTGTGTGTGTGTGTGTGTTTGAAACTGTGTGCCTATACATGTTCGACTGAGTTACAGAGCGAAAAGAGAAAGAAAGAGAGGCACTGCCAACACAGCACAATAACAGCTGTTGTTGGCGAGCAGCAACAATGTTGCGAAAACAGCTGTTAAGCAGCAACAGCCAGAGAGAAAAAACTTGGCAGCAAAGCAGATGATTAAATCGTGTGTAATAATTACTGACTTTAAGCTACTCTTATTTTATCCAATGCAGTAATATCTGCAATATACAAATTCTGATATTTATTAACTCAACCAGTTCCACATAAATTTGATGCTATTTAACCAATCAACCAATTGGTCAATGGCTATTTATACAAATGTTTATGTGTACGTGGATTTTTTCTGATGTGTGTCATAGGACTTATCGTTTGCAGTGTAACTGCTATAAAAATCGCCGGCCGGTTTTCTGTCAACGTCACAAACTTAACAGTTAAAGAGAGCACTTTGTTAGGCTTCATGTGCATGTGTGTATATGTGTGCATTGAATGTGAACTCAGCTCTCTTCGGCCTATCAGCAGCATCGAAAAATTAATTCGTCTATGGGCCAGCACACAGCTGTTATTATTATGCTTTTGTTTACATCGGCTGTGTTGCTCATAGACGAACAATGTTAAATGGTCGCTGAGTGTTGTTGCTGCTGCTGTTGTTGTTGATGTTGCTGTTTTGTTGTTCCTATTGTGTGTTGCCGTTGTGAATCTTAAACGCATACATACATATTTCTGTTTTTTTGAGGGGGAGGTGGCTGTTGTTGCTGTTGCTTTATGCTGGCATTGTTGTTGCCATTGGAATGACCTCTATAGGCATACCACAGCCATAGTAGGGGGGAGGGGGTGTGTGGCGACTGTATGCTGCCTCGATATCCATCAGCGCCACGGGAGCCAACGAGCATAGATTTGTATTTACTTACATATGTATGTATGTGTATCATGCATGCATGTATGCTTGTGTATGTATGTATTTTTTTACTTATAGGAGCATAGATTTATGTATGGGTCTTGTTACTGTTGATATTTTAGGGTGGATTTCAGGCGAGAGAAGCATTTGCGTTTTAGGTCCAAAAATGCGTTGCGCAGTTTCGTGTGGGTCAAAGGGGGAGGCTATGCATACATATACATATATGCTTATATTTCTGTACATATGAATTTGAGCAATGTTACAAATAATAACATATTTAAATACATATGTATGTATGATATACAATTCGTACATCATTATTATTGTATTTACTTCCGTTGCTTAAATAGTATATGGACAACCTGTAGCCAACGTCGACCAACTGCAAAGATGCGCTGATCTAACAAATTCAATTAATCATTTCTTGAGTGAAAATTCCAAGGTGCACAAACCACAACAACACAACAGCATTCAGTATTCAACAGAGCGTTGCCAGGCATTACAACAAATACGCAGTTACGAAAAAATGAAAAGAAGATGAAGAAGAGACAACAACACTGCCGGTGCTCCATTGCCTGTGAATGCAATCTATGAGTTACAAAACCAAACAAACGAAACGAAAAGAAACGCAAAAAGCAAAACCAAAACAAAGCGTTAGATGGAGCAAGACAACAACAACGACATCAACTAAGCGCGCACACACACATACATACAACGCTGACATATTACCAAACTGGAAAATAGGTCAAACAGCTGAGAGAGCAAATCAAACGTCTGCCTGCCTGCTCTAATGCTCTCATCAAACCGAAGAGAGTGCGCTTGTGAAAGTGTGTGTGAGCATAGACGCAGAATACCCATAGACTCTATGGCATAGAGTATAACAGTGGAAGAGCGCAATGTTGACAATTAGAACGGGCATAGACCAAGTTAGTCGGTCAATGCTTGCAGTGGGCTGCTAGAAAAGTTAACATCATGTATGGATGTACATGGGCATACATATATGTACATAAGCATTGATAAGCAAGTCCTACCAGCCTATTTCTTGCCTTGGACTAGGCCGTCCCCGATACTTTCCTCTGTGGGCCAGCCTTTGTATGCAATTTTATTGAAATTCTTTTGTATGGCATATAAATACCGGTTTTCCTGATTCCTTTTGTAAAACATACTATAATTTGTTGATGTTGTTGTTTTGCAGTTGGTATGTATGTATTTATATATGAATGTGGTAGGGCATCGCTTTTTTCCTTTTGGATTCGATTGTTTTCAAACCGGATTTATTAAGTACTTACATTCACGTAGGGATACACTCAAATTTGTAAATGTTTCTGTTTCGGTTATGACGTTTCTACATCTTTGATTTCAATTATTAATTTTGTTGTTTTTTTTTTTTTTGTTGTCAATTCCGAACTGAACTTTCCATTATCGCCTTTCGGTCAATCTGTCAAAGTGAAACCCCCCCTTGAATGGCTCGCATGCCTAAAGTTTCGTGGCTGCACTCAAATAACTGACATACACATCGATGCAGAAGGGACAATATTAACCAAAAATCCAACAAGAATCCAGTGAAGAAAGCTGTAAAGAGAGGACACGAGATAATCTCATTACCGTATACCTGTTTGGGGAAGAAGGGATAACCGTGTGCTAATAAAATTTCGATTCTAGATCTAAAAAAAAAACAAACTGAAACAAAAAACCTAAACGCTGACAAGTAGAACGTCAATCACACAATATAAAAGATTTGGTGGATGTGTGCTACACGAAATGTTAAGATTGAAAAACATGCATTATACAGCAGAATTCTGACAAACGGCGTGAATAGTAGTGTGTATAAGCCAATGAGCCCTTGATAGGTGTCTCATCTGACCTTGTCGCACGGATGATGTGAAATCAAGCGTTCCGACCATTGTCTGTGTTCATGGTCATGCATGACGCGCGTCAGATGCGTCGAGACAGTGCAAAAGAACTACAAGCATGCGAGCAGGGCTATAAGAACCGTGGGTGGATCGCAAAGATGTGACCGGAAATGCGTCGGCAACATCAGTATAGTCATAAGTTTACACAGTTGCAGTTCGGCTAGTGGCGGTATGTCTGTTAGTGATTCTAAATACTTGAAGAAGACAGCGGGGGTGACGAATAAAGAACAGAACTAAATCTAACACCAATAGAAAGCCGTAAGACAGACGCAGAAAAGTATTGTAGTGCTTCATTCAGATTCCGAGGTGCTAAGAGTGACACACATAGACACAAGCAGCGGCAAGCATAGAAGTAATTAAAATATGGTATGCAAGAGAGTGGAGGCGGCATTGGAAAAAAGACGTGCGAAGATTAAGATTTGGTGGTGGGTTTGGTATGGTCGCATGGTGTGAGGAAAGACAAATAGATGTACCGGTGTGTGCCATACAATTATTGCACACCCTGTCATAAGTCCAAGAAAGTAGTCAACTGTTATGAGCACGAAATTCAGTATAATGCATTTTGGTATCTTAAACTATCACGATGTCTATTCGTATTTCACATTGATTGCAAAACGTACACGAAAGCAAATTGCCAGCAGCCTAATACAAAATCAATATTTTGTCAGAATCAGGATACTTATCGATGAAGCAGTATGGGTTGGGCAACCGTAATTAAGCAGATTATGAAGGGGTGTCTGTGCTTAACTACAAAACAAATAGGTTGCGGCAGCAGATGCGGAATTACAGGCAAATAAAACAGGCTTATACCAGTGACGGGTTTCCATACAAACGAAACATATTCGTATAAGTCACATAATTTTTCCAGCAATTACGAAATATGGTATCCAATAGGGAGTCTGCAATGTGGATGATTTCCAATCGAAAACACCATTCATGAGTGGTATCGTGAAGACTTGTCATCTACGTACGAAGGAAGATGGTTTTCTTGTCTCCTTGGATTCGTGATAACCTCCGAGATTTAACGAACCAGTATAGTGGGTATGGTGATTGCTATTAACACAAACTGGTGGGGTGGACCGGATATGGCTCACCAACGGGGGCAGAATCTCCGGGGGGTCAACTCTGATGACCCAGCCGCTCTGCACGCGGCGGCTGTAAAACAATTGCCAGAGCAACCGTAAGGGATACCGAGTAAGGCAAACATTACAGCAAGAGAAGGCGAATACGAGGCATAGGATAGCTTCCATAGCACCCCACCACAAAAAAAAACGACACAACACACGACACAAAAACAACCGCCTGACTGAGGAGGGGGGTGTAGGGAACTAGAAGATAAGGCAATTTAGAAGAAAAAAGCGGCGCAATCGACGAGTACATAATCAGCGCCGAATGCGCAGTGCGGAACAACGCTGGTGTTTTAACAGCTTGGACGCGGGCGGGCGGGCGCCTAATCTCAGGGGTATCATGGGTGGTTAATTAACAAGCGGTACATGTGTCGAGGCGAGGTGCTCACACAAGTGCTAAAGCTGGGGAACAGTGGCCAAAGGATGGGGGGTGGGCGACTCAGTGCCACACAATACAGCCGACGAACAGGTGGCCAGAACAAGAGGTGAACTATTGCGGCTTTCGAACAGGGATGGCCACTCACGTCACAAAGTGTTTGGCGCAGGTGCACCAAGGCGGGCCAGATAAGGGTCGGTGGGCGCAGTGGGTGGCACACCACTGTCTTTGTGTCTGTTCGCCCACACGACATAAAGCTGTAATTGTATTGCACGCCGCTGAACCTTTAGCGTGTAAAGCGTTGGGTGCAAAAGGGATAGGGGCGGCGAAGGCGGTCCTCGTGATTCACTGCCATAGCATTCAGTGGAATGCATCTCAGCTCATCGGAGGTGGGATACGGTACTGGTAACTGAAGTGCTTGATAATAGATTGTGTATCCCCGGGCGAAATAAGAATCACGGCATTCGTCGGAGTGTACTGCAAGGGAGGCCGGTGCCCGGTGTGCTCGATTACGTAACGTGTGTGAGATCCAATGCAGTATTCGAACCGGACTGCGAGGCTTTGTCATCATACATCAGACATTTAGCTATTTAGCAGAGTTAACCTTTGAAACGTAGATCATGGAAAACTGCACGCAATTCTGCTACAGTTATCGGAAATCGACCGGTTGGGAAACACTGGATCTCAAGTCAACACACACTGTTGTGCACATTACGTGTCAGAGAGGTCAAAAACCCAAAAATAGTATGCCCAGAACTTACACACGCTATGTGTAAGTCAATAAACTAATTTAATAAGTAAATGTAAAGTGCTGACATTGTGTTGGTATACTGCTGCAATCAAGAACGTAAGCAGAAATCTCATTAATTATAGCACATGTCAACTTGGACCGAGCCATGGACGCGAAAGTCATAGAAAGGTAATGGCGAAATGTAACTGCCGAAGTCACAAACTTTTATTGCCGGAAAAGTGCTTAAGCGTGACATCACCCCAAACGAAAGTGAAACCACCATACCGAGCAAGGTTTTTGTCACAATAAAACCCGCATATGCAATAAGTAGTGTAGGTAAAATTACAGGGGTCATGAGCTATGTTGTTGACCACAATAAGTAGAAAACAAGCAAATGCACGCGAAAGAACTTACATGCTACTTCCGACCTCATCTTTGTGCATTAAGATCTGATCACATACAGACTGTGTCGCACAACACTATAATAAAATAACTAAGCTTTAGCAATGAACACTAACTTAACCAACATCAGTAACGATTGTTCCCACAGCAAAAAAGAATGATAAGAACAGAAGACACGCAGAGTAGCACAGCCAAGCCGTGGATAACTAACAATCTTTCGTCTCTTGAATCAAGACGCATAATGCGAACTTCATACTTGCACAAAAATCTCTTTAGCGGCTGAGCTGCTTGCATTTCAGTTGCTCCTTGCGGTGACCGTCAACAGCGAGCAGGCAGGCTGGGCGTCAGACAAGTTACGCACGACGGTTGTAGCTGAAAACTTAAAAATCGACTGCGCACGCACCCACATCACAGTCACACCACACATACAGGCACTCGCGCCGCATCATTCACGTCGAAGTTCGTCTGGGGCGAGTTCCCTGTGTGGTGTAGCTGACGACATTACGGATCGAGTCAGTCCTGTTTGGCACACAACACTCAGCCGACCGCACTCATGGCCCAGCCCGATAGATCGCGCCGTATCTCGTGTGTCTCAACGAGTGTACAATCCTCTGCGTGGCATCTACGGCATGTGCGGTCACATATCAAGCATCAGCAATCAACAGTCCGCCGCCTAGTCCTCAAAAAAC